>SSNQ01034194.1:29878-48897 GCA_006942095.1 Nothobranchius kuhntae | reverse complement strand
AAGGACCTTGCTTACGCACATGTTGGACATGGAGAGCACCTGCAGTGCTGCTGCTGAGATGGATAAAATTATGAAATCCTGCAGCATTATCACTTGTACTGCTTTGTTTTCACACAGAACAAGACCCCCCACTAGGGTTGTCACGGTATGAAAATTTAACCTCACGGTTATTGTGACCAAAATTATCACGGTTTTCGGTATTATCGCGGTATTTTTTAAACGGTGTTGCATATGTTCAGAAAGCATTGATAGTCCTGTTCTACACAAACTGAAATAGTTTTGAAAAGGCTCAACAGTGTTTATTAAACCTAAGATAACACAAAGCCTTAGCAAAAGTGCAACTTTTCACAAGTAAAGGAACAAATAGCTTCTTTTTCTGGAACATGTTACAGTAGTCAGTGCAGGTTTAAATTATACAAATCCAAACATTCAAAACATAAACAATATGTAAACAAATCAAAGAAACACCACTTGTTTTCTCATATACTTGTTTTCTTCATTATCAAAATGAAAATCTAAAACTCCAGTCCACACTTGACTTGAGCACTGTACAAGTCAACCTTAAAAAAATATGTATTTAAAATAAATAGCCACTTTAAACAAATTACTAAAATAACTACTACACTATGTAATCAAATCCAAATGTTCAAGTATAAATGGCATTGAATAAGTAAACAAATCAATGACAAGGAACTAATTGTATATTTCTCTTCATCATCAACAAATAAGATGCTTCATCCAGCAACAGGGTGTCCGTGACACGGTTTAAATGCTGGCAGAGGGCGCTGCGGCTGCAGTATATAGTGACTCGTTGCATTCTCCCAGCCAAAAGTCCTCACGTCATGCATTTAAGCTAAAATGCTCATGTTAACTTACCTTGCACTGGCTGTAGAGACGTGGGTGATGGTCACGCAGATGTGCCATTAGATTCGAAGTGTTGCTGCCTTTTGCAGACACTTGTTTCCTGCACGTTCTGCAAACGGGATAGCCGTCTTCTATTAACTGTCCCTCAGCAATTTTCAGAAATCCAAAATATGCCCATACTTCCGATTTAGTCTTCTTTGAGGGCTGATGGATGTCCTGGGCGCTGCCGTCTCCTCCTTCGGCCATTATTTCAGCTTCAAAGTTTTGGTGCCGTTGCAAACTAAAACCCCCAAATTCCACTACCTCCGCTCCGGTCCGCCCCCGCCTTCCGCAGCCGCTCGCTTCCGAACTCAATTTTAAGTGCGTGTGCGCGCCGCGGGAACTTCAGCTGAAGCGACGGTGGCTGGTAAGGGTCACCGCGCCGAAACCGCGGCCACGGTAAACCCACCGAGATAATTTAGTTTTTTAAAAACTGGACGGTTATTTTTATTGTCAACTTTTTTACCGGGGTTTACCGCTATACCGGTTACCGTGACAACCCTACCCCCCACATGCACACATACACACGCACACACACGCACGCGTACACAAACATGCGCACAGACTCACGCACACACACATGCACGCACGCACACACACACACACACACACACACACACACACACACACACACAGCCTGAAGCGCAGAATACGGATGCAGAATATCAGCAGGGGGACAGATTGAGACAGAATGTCATGCGTCTGTGACAGTGTGTGTGTCCTGTCACTGTGACCTGATTGATGATGCGCCCTGGCTAGTTGTACAGGGGAGATCTCCGTTTGGGTGATGGTTAGCACGCGTGACTTTCACCCGGGAGTCTGGGGATTAAATCCCGATTGGACCATTTTTTTTATATCCGCCACAGATCTCTCTGAAGAATTCACAACATTGACGGCTTCAGCAACACTGTGCCACTCCGTGGATTTTCTCTTATTTGTTTTGCAAAAGCACTTCCTTTCATTTCTCCACCTCACCCACAGGTACCTCAATTTCTGCTTCTGTGAAATTGCGCTTCCTGGATCTGCCTTGATCTACGGTCGCCATCGTCATTGGCGGAGCGCTGCAACAGCTGGCTTATGTATATGCATGAGATCCACAAGGCACTTTGCATTGACTATTTATGGCAGAAAGTGGGCGTGGTGAGGGCGAGATGTGACTAAATGCAGCTGAGAAACATTCTTGTTAGTCCCCGATTTATGAAGCGGAGATTGCGTGCAGCTGTGCGTACTCCATGTTTGATAGATCACAAACCTACTTGGCGTAAGTACATTTTTTTTTGCTGAACTTAAGTACGGTTTTAGTAAGGATTCTACGCAATGTTTGATAAATGAGACCTCTGGTGTATTGTTTCAATAATTAGCAGAATGCCACTTCAGAGGAGAGCTTAACACAGTAGGATTGGAGTCTTATTTCCTGATATTTGGACATCTCACCTCGAATTGGCTAGCAGCAGCACAACTCTACCACTGACTGCAACGTTGATGCTTTATCTCCACAAATAGCACAATGCTGGAGGAGTTCTGCTGTGTGATGGTGTTGCTAATGCTAATGGTTAGCTTCCACTAGTCGAGATGTTCACTGCCATTTCCTGGACACTAAAACAACAACAGCCTTCTCCATCGCAAGTCAAAATGAGTGAGTACATCAATGTGACGTGACAGAGTGACGTATATCTGTCAGGACTTTCAAATGCCAGAGTTTCACCTCCTATTTCCTATCAGAAGCTAATGCAGGAGATAGGTGTAGGAGACTATTGCCATGTTCAACCTGCATGAAAAACTCAGTGACCAATTATAATCAGAAATAATCATTAAAAAATGTTTTTACAGTGTTCCACACATTTGAATTAGGTAGTTTTACAACCTCGGCTTATTTTTATTGTCCTAATTAGCAACGTCAAAATAAGTTATTCATAGAGATTTGGTTTCATGCTGGTATTTTACTTTGACTCCCCCACTTATGGTAAACACACACACACACACACACACACACACACACACACACACACACACACACACACACACACACTGGGAGACCACTAAACCACACTCTGTCAGCTTTGTGATAGCTTTCTGTCTTCACAATTCTGGTCAGGAGAAAGAAAACATAATATGGTCTCAATTTATCTGGAATTTTCCCTGTTTCCCAGTTGGGGATTATGCCAGAGGACTTGGGTATGGCACAGGAAAACCTTCGCCTTAGGGAATTTGGGAGGGAACCAGAGGGCATTCACGAGTCAGGAGGATTTGGCTCCTGTGGATGCATCAATAGCAGAGTATACTTTCAGGACACTTGTTGTATGTAATCCAGAAGGATTGGGAAAGTACATTATTTGGAAATTGGTGGGGTATTATGCTAACAGGCGGAAATATTTCCATAAGCGTGTCTTTTTGTTATACAAGGATGTGCATTTCTTTTGCTTATGCTTTCAGTTTTTTTTTCAAAAGTGAAACACAGCACAGTCAGACACACTTAATGTCTGATTAGTTTAGAATGGTTTCCTTTTATAATCGGTTGCAGGCTGATATTTGAGAGTAATAATCCCCAAAGGAGCCACATAACTGGAGGGAAATTGGAGTTGGAGGTTCAGTGAGCCGAGTTTGTTTTTATAGCTCTGATCTGAGCATGAATCTAGGTTCCACCCCTACCTCCCATTCATTGTTCCTACCTTCCATTCATTTAATAAGGTGTCCTAACTCCACTTCTCTGATTATTTCATGCAATTGTAGGAAACTAATCACAGATTTTATTTTTTGTACGTTTGATAAAGTGATGTATAATTTAAAACCGGTAAATCAGCCCATCATCCACAGCACAGCTGTGATTCATACGCCAAGGCTGGGACAGGAAGCGCTTCTTCATCTAAATGTCTGTTTTAAACCCAGGTGCAGGTGAGTCACTGGCTTCTTGACAGCTGAAGCTCACAGTTAACAAAAATACTCATCTTTTATTGAGCCTGCACTTGATCACCGTCCTGTCACTTCCTCTAGATGTTATGATGTAAATCAATCAAACGTTGTCTTGGCTGTGCATTTATGGTCAACACTAACACCTGACTCTGGAGACAATTCCTGTCCTTACTGGGTAGCTTCAGAGCTCTGCAGGTCATAACTGTGATAGAATATTACCCTAGCCAACATGAGATTTAAAGGTGTAGTTCACTGAGACAAAAACATTTTTTAATGGTTATTTCTGATTATAATTGGTCACTCTGAAGTTTTCATGCAGGCTGAACATGAAAACAGTCTCCTACACCTATCTCCTGCTTTAGCTTCTTATAGAAAAAGGGCTGTGAAACCTGACAGATCTACGTCACGCTGTCACATAACATTCATGTACTCACCCATCTTGACTTGCGACGGGGAAGGCTGTTGTTGATTAAAGTCCAGCAAACAGCACACAACGCTCTGACTTTTAAAAGCTAACTGTTAGCATTAGCAACACCATCCCACAGAAAAAGGCCTCCAGGCTTGTGTTTTTTGCAAGATAAAACATCCATGTCACAGGTCAATGGTAGAGCTGTTGTCCAATCCAAGGAGAGATGTCTAAATATCAGGAAAAAAGACTCCAAATCCAGCAGACTTCTTGGGCTTTTCTTGCCCTGAATAGAGCTTGAAAGGCGTACATTTCTACAACAGACCACTGTGAATGCATTGATTAAACAAGTTTCCAACACTTTTAATAAAAATGTATCAAATTGCTATGGGCTCGACACACAAGAGGCGGCATCACATCTCCTCCATTCATTTTCAATGAGACATTCAAGACAAAGCAATGATCGCGGGCCTTTCTCCTGCAAAGCGACACTCTAAAAATCTGCATGTGAAAAAATAAACAGATTATTTCCCCTATCTAATATTTATAACATCACAACTACTATTTATTAAAGGTGCAGTATGTAAGAATATAGTGAGCATTTTATTGTGATGAAATCCCAAAAGAGTCTAATGTTTCAGTCACTTTGGAAGGAAGGTCATACTGAAACATGTTTCATATCCAGGTAGCTGCTGGGGTTGTCAGTTTCTCTCCTTTCAAAACAAAGGAAGGAGAGATGTAACTACTGTTTACCATAAGTGAGAGTGGGGTTGCCGTGTGTCCTGTGAGCTAATACTGCAGCGTACTGACAATTATAATTTGACGGCAGCCGGCAAAAAGGTCCAGAGTTGTTTAAAAGTGATTACAGTAATCATATTTGACCACAGGATGTCATTTTTACTTCTTCTCTACATAATGCACCTTTAAAATAGACTTAAGACCAGGTAACCTTTTATTGAGTTTGTGGAATACAAATACATGTAAAATTTGTATGTAAGTAAATTACATTAAGTCTAGTTCCAGTGTATACTGATGTGGCTTTAAAGATGCATTTTTGGAGTTAACGTTATTAAAAATAAATAGTAAATTTCAGCTATTGTGCAAGAATAAACATATGCAATTTATCTGAAGTCAGAATCTATTCATTTTACATGGATGTAATACCACAGTAGCTTCCATTTTGAAAGAATACAGACCCAAAATCAACCCTTTCCAGCAAATTAAATGTGACTATTGGTTCAAAGAATATGTGCCAGTTTTCTGTCAGTAAACAATCTAAACTGAGTTTTTTCTGTAAACAATGCCCGGAGAGCCTCATCCGAGACTAAACAGACCCCCTACACACACACACACACGCACGCACGCACGCACGCGCGCGCACACGCACACGCACACACACACACACACACACACACACACACACACACACACACATCAGAAACATGAACTGAAAACTCAATTACTTCAAACCAAGTCTGATATGTAACAAGAGAACTTCAGACTTCTGCACACGCCAACATATATTTAGCCTTAAACCATTTTTATTGCTCACATTTTAGTGAAATTCTCAGAAATGAAACATTAGATGTACGTCTACCTTTCAGTGTTGACTCAGTTCAATCCTGCTGCGGCTGACTGACCTTATCAAACACACCAATAACTGTCAGTTTAGCAAACAATAAGTTAATGTTTGGTGTACTTAAGAGTAATCCCAAATATATTATATGCATGTTACACTTTGAACATTATACGGCTGCACCTCTTTTGCACAGACTTGACTGCAGACTTGGTCTTTATTTGCTAACCCCTTTTGCCACACCTTAGGGTAATTACATGAACTCATAACGTGCACAGTTAACATATTAAGATGAAAACTATTTGGTGCTGAGTGTGAGGCATTCTCTTGCTTCACATGCTCTGCAGCTTGCTGCATGGAACACAGAACTGTTAGGGGAGGTGTGGGGCGTGTACCTATGTTCCTCTCTAAACCCTCACAGGTCACCTTTGGTAGGAGCTTTCAGATGGAGCAGTGACACCAAGGAGCTTTTATCTTTTCTCCGCGAAGATTGAAATTTGTATTGGATAAAAAAAATACAAGAAAAAGATTAATTTGACCCCAACGCACGGATTTCAGGTATAGGATTTTTGACATTTAAGACAAAGAGCTGCTTTTCTTGTATTATTATTATTATTATTGTTGAGTGCGGACCATGTGAGCTCTTCAAGGACTTACTGAATTAAATGGATGTTCATCCTCATTTAATTATGGTTCATTTTGGGAATATTTGACAAGACAAAGATGAAATCCTTCCTGGCAAGAAGCCTACTTCTCCTAATGCTGACACTGACTGTCTTACAAGGTGAGTATGTGTGGTTCAAACATGCTTTATTGGTTATTTATTGCTTATATTGATTAAGTAGCCTATTGTGAATTTTTTGTTCTAAATAAAGGTGCTTTGATATCTGATGTGAAATCCAAGAGCAACCCCAGAAGTCTCCCAGACTCCGGGGCGTTTGGCTCCAGGGAATCTGCGGGTTCGCACCTGCCTGAGAGCGCAAAGTCCCGGCAGAAGCGATGCACCTGTTATTCCTACACGGATAAGGAGTGCGTCTACTACTGCCACTTGGACATCATCTGGATTAACACCCCTGAGTAAGCCATGCTTTCCTAAACAGTAACAAAACAAACAAAAGATCAGTCAGCCTAGTTTTAATGCGCGCACATCTCCGCCAAAGGTCAGCTGGGACAAATGAAGCAATGGTTTCGCTGATTAGCCCGTGGCGTGTTTGTAATAGAAGAGGAGCTTTCTCTCTTTGCAAGTTGCGCCTGGTGTTCTGTGCCGAAAAAGAAAGCACCGGTGCAGTCGAAGGCGCCAGAAGCAATATTAGTTCAAGTGATGGCAAGCCCGAAATGAGCAACACACCGCGGTTTTAAACCAGAGAGGAGAAAACAAGCTGTTTTCTATCTGCTCCAAGGACGCAGCGCAAGTCTTTGAGTTATCGTTTGTTTACAGGTTTTCATCTGGATCCGCTGTTTGGTGACATATTGTTTACAAACATAAACCAGGAAAAAAAAGACCAATAAGGATAAACCCGAGAAAAAGATGGATGAAGCAACAAAGGAGTTGTAATTATGTTATCTTATTTTAACACTTCAAATAGATTTTTTATGAAGGGAGTCTCCAAGATGAAAGGCATATCCATTCCAGATAGCTTTTTGAACAACTTCTGTTTGGAGAAATAGCTCTCACGCTCTTCAGGACCATTGAGCAGCTGCATGGTTCGCGCAAACGTTTTTAATAAACCTTCACATCAGTTTTGCATCACAGATTATGTACATGAAGTTCTCTAGTTAATTATAAACATCACCATCAGCAGCAGAATGAAGCACTTTCTGTCCTCCAAGAGGCACGTTTCATCACATTTCTACCAAAGGGACCAAATTTACAGTCATTTAGACAGTTAATTTAGTATCTCAACTTCACAGCACTTCACAGGGAATGTCATACACCACCAAAGTGCTGCATAGATATTAAAAAAAGTGAATAAAAATTAAATAAAAGCAAATGTACCACAGCCCACGTCAAACAAAATGACAAACATTAAGTTATGTATGCATGCTGCTGTGAAATTTAGGATATTGAAGTTCTGACAAGCTTTTACAATTCAAAATGTGTTCAAAATACATTTTAAAGACGTAGAACTCTGAAAAAACAATTTTAATGATTATGTTTGATTATATTCGGTCACTCACTTTTTCATACAGGCTGAATATGAAAATAATTCTCCGACACCTATCTCCACTAGCTTCTGATAGAAAATAGACGGTGAAACTCTAGGATTTGAAAAGCCTGACAGAACTGTCACTTAGTAGTAGAAGCTAATCATTAGCAATAGCCACTTCACCACACAGCAGAAGCTCCTCCAGGCTTGTGTTATTTGAGTAGATAAAACATTGCCATTGCAAGTCAGTGGTAGAGTTGCTGTTATCCAATCCAAGGTGAGATGTTCATCAGGAAATAAGACACCAGAACCCGCCATCTGAAGCTTAGCTGTGATGTGGGTAACTTCTAGTTCCTGGAAATTATGCATTGATATATTTTTCCCCACCAAGTACGACTTGCAAGGCATTAATTACTACTAGAGCCCACTGCAAATGTAGTGAATGAGCGTTCAACACCTTTAACCTAAATCAAATCAATTTCACCACAGCATGTGCCAACCTTTACGATTATAAACCTTTATATGGTTACATTACATGTTACTTTGGCAGAAATACATATTTTTTTAATTGCAAGAATCACACGAAGTTTCAGCTTTTGCACTTTTTGATAACTGTACAAGTAAAAATCATACAAACAATCATGTAAACATGCATATCTAGATAGTGCTATTTGTGTGTGTAACATAATGTCACACAAACATTTGGTGACCACTGAGTTAATGAGAACATTTAAAATGTGTATTATTTCTTAGGATTTGTGGTCTGCATGTTTTAGAGGATTCCCAGTTTAACACCTAATTTAAATGAATTAAAAAGCTTACGCTGAAATGGAAAACTAGCTGAGAAAGAAAAACTTTGAATTAGGTGGGTTCAAGCTGAAAGCACGACATCTAACACATGCAGAATGAGGAAACGACTGACCAGAGTCAAGGTCTGGTTCAAGACATTTGTAAAACTGTTCAACATTGCGCTTTCTCATTAATTAAAAACTTCATATCTAGATACACAATATTTTCTGCAGGTAAAATTTTTTCAAACAACAAGCCGAGGTATTTATTGCCGGACTTTACATTGTTTACTGATGTCATGGTGACTTGTTGCATGTCTCAATGAGGAAAATCCTAACTACTTTAAAACGTCTGACCAACAGAGCAGCCTGTTTTGACATGAAGAAATAAAATCAAGATCTCAAACAGCTGACGACAGCTGCGCGATCCTATAGACCCCTTGACACGTGGCGTCATGCGCCCACGCCCCCCAGCTTCTGGCTGGAGGGCAGGAAGCCGGCACCTCCTCGTTGTGTTTATCTGTCAGTTGTCAATAAACGGAGCTAAAATAATCTGTCAGCATGGTTAACCTACATAGCACTGTAAACTGCACAATTAGATGAAAGAAGGACAGTAAACGTAAAATTTTACAGGTTTCCAACTGATGAAATATGCCAAAGGTAATGGTTAACAGCCAGCAAATTCTAGTGAATAAACCACCCACATCGTGGCAAAGTCGCATGACTGACTAAAAGTAATAAATCTGCTACACACGTCCAGATATGAACAAGTTATAGCCATCTAATGACTTATGTGCTATTTAAATATAATTATGCGTGGCTGCGGGTCACGATAGCCCGTGGAGAACCGACCGACCGTGCAGAGGCAGCAGTGAGGAGAAATGTGCTACAGATCAGTTCTGAGAAAAAAACGTGTGTGAAACTGACAATGCCGGTGTGGTGTGTAGTTCTGCGTGTGACCGGCGGTAATTGTCTTGTTATAATATTTGCACAAAATGTGCCATATAATTGGAGCGAGTAGCATCTAATGTTGTAAATTCATGCTTCTGTTTACGGTGCTCGTCAGCCTAAACGGGGCATCCGTTAATCTCAAAAGACTAACTGCGTCACGGCAATCCTTGAGCAGTCACCCACAAAACATAAAAGAAATCTGGCTACTCCAATGATGCTTCAGTTGTGTGAAGTCCAGACGGCCAGTTCTGAGGAGGACTGCCATCTCACAGCTTGCTAGACATTTTAAACGTATACACAAAGTTTGTGCTAAACACCGATAGCTTTGAGATGTTTCTTTTTTTGATTATTTGCAGAAAGATGTGTTACATAAGCTAAAGTAGTAAAAGCTACATCCATAGGTTTTATTTTGTTAGCTTAAATCGCAGAGATACAGTTCTGGGAAATGGCTGGAGACAGTGTTCTTGTCCCCCAGCATTGTGCGGATGCACGAGATTACCCAGATGTAAACAATAACATTCTTTTTTTAAAAATTTTTTATTTTTCCCGTGTCCTGTCTGGCTGTGAAGTAAACATAATTGATGTCTGCATGGTGGCGCAGTTGTTAGCACTGTTGCCTCACAACACAAAGGTTGCAGGTTCGAAACTCGGCTGCGGCCTTTCTGCTTGGAGGTGCGTGTTCTCCCCATGCATGCGTGGGTTTCCTCCGGGTACTCCGGTTTCCCCCACAGATCACAACATGCCCTATAGGTTATAAATTGTAAGTCGCTTTGGACAAAAGTGTCTGCCAAATAAATAAACATAAACATAAACATGTCTGAATGCTGGTGACATGCCTTACAGATTTACACGATAGTAAATCACAGTGCATTTAGTGCCAACCACAGCCTTAAGACATGTGTTGAAAATGCCCAATAAACATTAACAATCAATGGGTCCATCAAAAACAGGAACACAGATGAGTTATCAGTATAATTATAAAATGATAATTACCATTGTTTTGCCCAGTTTTATTGCAGTATTGCGGTGCAAGTGAATGAATTATACATATTTTTGCTGTTTACACTACCCACAATTTTATGAAGAAGATGAAGATAAAGATTTTTGGCTGGTGATGAAACAACAACAAGGTGAAGGTGTTTTTATTAATAGGGGTTGTCATTTTTAACCACATGACAGACACAAGTGTTTCTTTGAAAGAGTCAAATGCCTGTAATAGCCAGGGGTGTTTCACATACATTTGAAATACATTAACTTTGCAGATGATGAGGCAGGCGGTTTGCTTTAGTAGCTGTAATGACATAGTTAAGCTGGTGTTATCGCAGAGTTTCAGCCTCCATGTGTGCAGGGAGACACACCGCAGATTAGTAACAAAGCATTAAAATATTACTTCCAACACCCTTTTGTCAAGACTGACACCCAAACCACATTTTTAACAAGATGACAGAAAAGCATTCGTTTTTTCTGTCTTCTTGTGCCAGGATTGCTGTAGGCTTCTTCAGATTAACAGCTATTTCTATTACTGCATAGCATGTTGGGACAAACGGACATGTTTGAAATACCAAATGAGGGGAAGACACAAGCCATAAACTTCATATAAAGGTGAAAATTTATTTTTTTAACATTTTGAGGACTTTTGGAGAAGAATCGTAATGCAACTTAAAAATAGAAACAATGCTTCTCCTGAGCTAAAATGAAAGAAAAAAGTGTGAGAAAAAAAAAGAACGTTATCTCCCACTTCTACTGAAAACATAATTATTTCTAATCTCTGAGAGAAGCTGCTCTTTTATTTGTCATCACAAGACTGGCTACTGATCATTTCTGAGTGTTTATGTGTACACATGCAGTGCGACTTTCCCCAAGAGCCAAAGATAAAAAAGATAAAGACCTAATGTTTCTTTTAAGCCATTCTTTTATGGTTTTGGAGTTGATCTCTTTGTATATTTCCAGATCCCTTTGTGATAAATTAAGGCACAACACGGACTCAGACTGAACAGGTTGAAATTTAAAAGGTATTTCACCCTGAGGATAATCAGGTATATGTTGCAAACAGGCAGACTTCAGCAGGAGGCGGGTAGGAAAAGAGGAAGCAACAGGCACGGATGTTAGCAGCACTGCGGGTATTCAATCAGAAACAGGCAGCAGGCGATCTGACAAATTCTGACAAGTCCACAAGAGAAAAACTCTTCATCTCTCAACTGATCTTTAATTCCAAAAGACAAATGTAGCTTACTAACCCTCCCAGGCAGATCCTCCTGCAGGAACGCTCACTGGGAGATGAGGTTATCTCCTCTTTGACCTTTTTGACCCTAAAGGCTGCAAACTCCTTTTTCTACCAAACAATTCACAGATGGTTGAAAACAGATGAGACAAAAGAGAGATAAATGGCAGCTTGACAGCATGAAAATTGGTATCCAGATGGTAGAATTGGCACAGTCAGACAATGTAATCACAGACTTACTGACTTATTGTAGTAAAGACGATTTATAGACGTCACATTTCTATCAGGATTATTCAGCTTCACAAAGCCCTAAGGTCTAGCTGCCTTTGTGCTTGCACATTGGTTTCCAATGGTCACTTTTAAATAAAAATGTTATTTAAAAATGGTTGTAAAAGCTCTCATGGTGTCAGTTTAGATTTATATTCTCACTCACCCAATCACTTCTATGAAGAGATGCACAGATTCTGGTCTTTGACAGCCAATACACATTTCAGTTATCCTGCTGACACTGAAATCTCTCAAAGAGTTATAGTTCTCAGTATCTACAGTAATAAATAGAAATTTATGATATGAACAAAAAAAACATGTCTTTTTGGACGATATGGGACAAATGCAGCAAAAGTGAATTTGTAGTCATTTTTCTATTGCTGCAAGGCAAACGGGCTTTTGTGAACCAAAATATAAAAAAAGAGAAAAAGGTTTAGATTGGATTGAATATTCCAATCAACAGCTATTATTTTAATGTATTCAGTCTTTTTATATTGTAATGCAACTAAAACATCTTTTTGCAAACAACTCAAAGTCATAAATGCTGTGCTCAGGATGGAGCATCTGTCAGACCAGCTAGATGCTTTAGTCCCATCAAACCTTTACTGGTATCACTGAGACTGTTTGTACCTCATCCCTTAGGCACACCGTGCCGTACGGTATGTCCAGCTACAGAGGACAACAGAGGAGGAGACGTGCTGCTGGACGAGCTTCTGAAGGGGACTGGCTTAAAGCACGACGCTGCGTTTGTGTTGTGGCTGATGCAGACCCAGAGTGTCAGGATTTCTGCCTGCAAAGGTAAAACTGTGCTAAAATACTGGTTTATATTGTGTTATTTAATATGTTGGGCTACATGTTTTATTTAGCCGATTAATCTAATTAAATAAGTCTTGTGAAAATAGCTGCTAATCAGAATTCTAATAATTTAATGCATTAAATAAAGTTGAAGGAGGTAAAAAGGCGCAAAGCAATATCTGCCTATCATATGTCTTGTCTTTTAATAGTTTTAGATACATTTATTAAAGCTTTTTCATGAATCAGTGTCATGCTTATAAACCACATCGAGTGTGAAGAAAGCCAGAGGGCAAAACCTCAACTGGCAGCCAATAAACTGGATAAAACCTCCTGAAACTTCTCACCTTACAACAACAATAAAGCCCTAGGTTTGAAACTGGGCCAGCGCCTTCCTGTGGGAGTTTGTATGCATGTGTGGGTTTTCTCAGACATGCACAAAAAAGCAATTGCAGTAGATTATTAGATAAACTACGGCATCAAATCTCCTCATCAGTGCAATCTCGCATCCTCAGAAAGCCCATGAAAGCAGCATAACTAAAGGGATGAGTCAGTGAGCCAAGTGCTCTGTTAGGAACAGCTGGAACAGTAAGATTGTTCATATAAGGTGGAGTTTTATAATCAAGCAAATGTTTCATTTCTATTTTGGGCGTTAGTGGAAAGCCAGAGTGCTGATGAGCCCCCATAAATCCAGAAACGTGCTGGGTGTGAGTGAATGGGCACCAGCTCCCCACGATTCTGAACAGGATTATGCGAGAACAAGAAGAAAACAAATATTTGGACATTTTTCTAAAACAGATCATTTTTCTTTGTGGCGTAAACATGAAAATAAATGAATCAATAATTAAAAATTAGAATCTTATGAGCTAGAACATCTCCGTAGTTTTTATCTGTGTGTATGTATCTTATTTATAATGATAAATGCGGGTTTGCAGGGTTCAGTGGATAATAACTATCCATGATAGAAATGTTTATGGCGGAGCTACTTTAAAACACGCCCCATTTTATAGATATTACCTACTGGAAACAGAAGATATGAATTAAAATTTAGACCTGAACAGAATCCAGGAAAGAGTACGCCATTAGCTCAGAATGTACTGATTACATCAATAAAGTCATATAAAATGCTGAAAACATGACAGAATCGCTCATCTACTGGCCCGGATCCACATGCTGGCTCTGGGTTTGGAAAAAGTCTGCTCAGAAAAAAAAAAAAGTTCATCTTTTGTTTTGCCTTCTGATTTTGTTAACAGCCTTATCGTTTCCGCTTTGGGGGATTGTTTCTGCCAAACAAACTGGGATGAGCATGGCTTCTTATCCTGTTTCGTCCAATTGCCTCCCATTTGTTATGGATGCTGCACTGATTGGGTCTATTCCTTTTTAAATGGATTGTGTTTCACAGAACTGCATATATGTTATTTTCTAAGTCACATGCATGTTTCTTTAATAATACCAACCGTATGTTGAATGTTGTCTTCAAAGCCATCGTCAGACTCTTCCTACCACGAGGCTCTACAGAATCCCCGGCCATGGATGACAGCGCAGCGTCTCTCCATCTTCTGCATCTCATCTCGGCTGAACGGCCTTTTCCCTCACCTTTAGCGTTGTCCCCCCCACACTCTCAGTTTGGCATCTTGCCTCCCAGGTACATGCAGTCAAAGGAAGAACTTTGAAGTTGAACACTGCCAACATTCCTCAGCATCAAAACTCTTGGAGCAAGTTCCATCAGACCAAGGGGTTTCACAAACACGTCAGCATATTTGATGCAGATCCCCGGAGGTTATTTCTCTTTTTGTTCCCTTCTGAGAGAACCGCAGGGATTACTTTCACCATATTATAAATGCAACAGCCAATGACCTATCTTATGTCAAGCTTAATCAAATGGACACTTTGGTTTAAGTCCAAGTGATATGAACTTCACTGGACTAATTCTTTAAAAACACAGAGTCTATGAAAACTAATTCATCGTGATCCAAGTTGTGTCCTTGTGTAAGACTCAGTTCCACAACAGTGTAGGAACACGGAGAGCCACTGAAACAGGAAAAGGTGACAATGATTATAGTGATTTGCTATCTTAGAGTCAAATTGGCTGAAATCTGCAAAAAAAAAAAAAAAAAAAACTAGAGAGCAAGACTTATGCTACACATGTTATAGAACTAATGTTTTTGAGCTCTTTTTGCAGCTTTTAATGGTGACTGGCTGTTCTTTACTTTCTATTCTGACTTAAGAATGAGCCAACACTGATTGTGTACCCTGTGTGAACTATCTCAAGCTGTGTAGGATTACAAACCTCTCGCAACTCATACTGGATAATGATATTCTCTTCCTATAATTGTCAGTAAGCTGAAGATCGTTTCTGTAGTTTAAAGTTCAATTCAATTCAATTCAAGTTTATTTATATAGCGGCCGCCAGTTGTCTTAAAGCACTTCACATGGTAAACTTTCCAATACAGGTCAGTTCATTAAGCCAATCAGTAAAAAGTTTCCTATATAAGGAACCCAGCAGATTGCATCAAGTCACTGACTGGTGTCAGTGACTTTACAGCAATCCTCATACTAAGCAAGCATGCAGCGACAGTGGAGAGGAAAACTCCCTTTTAACAGGAAGAAACCTTCAGAGGATCCTGGCTCAGTATAAGCAGCCATCCACCACGACTCACTGGGGATGGAGAAGACAGGGCAGACACACGCACACTCACACGCACGCACACACACACCAACACCCACACCAACACCCACCCACCCACACACACAACATACTGTATTTGCCAAGTAGTGTTTCTGTGATTGCATTGTGATTTCTTAATAAATATTCTATTTAGTAAGAGATAAACTTTATTGTATTTATCCTAGTGAATCTATAATTAATTGAACAGGTAAACTAGTACTAACACATTCTATGTCAAAGAAAGTAAAAAGTATTATCAGGCGAGGGAGAATGTTTAAGTGGTTAGAAGCAGTGTATAAGCCGATGGCCCCCTCCATGAGGCCACCACAGCTCAGCAGAACACCATTGTAGCTTATTCTGGGGAGAAAAAGACAAAGTAAAAATAAAGTTAACAGCTGAAATAGCAGGAAATAATACAGTAAAAGAGCAAATTGAGGAAGAAAGTAGTCGAGTGTGGAAAGTGGTCAGTATGTCCTCCAGCAGTCTAAACCTATAGCAGCATAACTACAGAGGTAGCTCTGGATAACCTAGCCTTTTAGATGGAGACAGGGCCGGAGTGGGACACATTTTCAGCCCTGGAGTTTCAGACCCCAGACCGGCCCACTTAACGAATTATTATTAAAATCATGTTAGAACTTTATATGTATAGTCTACAAAAGCACACTACTCGGTAAAGCCTTGTAATTCAGTGCAAGAAAGAGTTGCTTTACAATGTAGGTTTATTTGAACATCAGTGCACATCTCCAACATTGTTCTTTACAACACATTCTCTAACAATATAACAATCTACATTCTGTTCAAACAGCTGTTCTGAGATTTTCAAACCTTTAAAATGAAATGACTCAGCACTCCCTTTCACACTTTTTCCAGTTTCCCTAGACTCACCTGCACACAATTAAAATAATCATCTGTAAAGCTTTAGCACATTTGATATGGAAAACACATTTTTTGTAACCAATTAAAATATTTTCTATGGCAAAATATGCAGGCTTATTTCATTTTACTTTCATTCTAATAGCGATCTGTTGTGGGCTTTGTGCATTTACTAATAAAAATACAACAGGTCACTACTATTATTTGGACATTAAAATTATTATAATGAAACTGATGTTTGCTTGTTTGCACATGAGTTGGCTCACCTTCTATCCCAACAGGAGCAATACCCTCACTGCTGGCTCCTGGCTCTTCTTCTGACACTACATTGTGTGAAAATGGTCACAATTCAGCATTCATTTTCCTTTTTTACACGCTTTCTGATCAATGCTGAATCATCTAGCATTTTAGAACACTTTCATATAGAGCCAGGATAGTTTTCATCATATAAATTTTAATAATATTCAGTTCACTGACTCAATAAGTAATCCTACCTGTACATGCCCGCTCTGGAATTGTGGGCTTCTGCCTGGTGCTTATTAGGCCTACTGGATCTTGTGTTTGACTCTGAGGGGCTACAAGACAGTTTGGTGGCATCAGTCACATCATACTGTTAATTATATTACATAACGTTATGTCATGANNNGCAGGGCCGGAGTGGGACACATTTTCAGCCCTGGAGTTTCAGACCCCAGACCGGCCCACTTAACGAATTATTATTAAAATCATGTTAGAACTTTATATGTATAGTCTACAAAAGCACACTACTCGGTAAAGCCTTGTAATTCAGTGCAAGAAAGAGTTGCTTTACAATGTAGGTTTATTTGAACATCAGTGCACATCTCCAACATTGTTCTTTACAACACATTCTCTAACAATATAACAATCTACATTCTGTTCAAACAGCTGTTCTGAGATTTTCAAACCTTTAAAATGAAATGACTCAGCACTCCCTTTCACACTTTTTCCAGTTTCCCTAGACTCACCTGCACACAATTAAAATAATCATCTGTAAAGCTTTAGCACATTTGATATGGAAAACACATTTTTTGTAACCAATTAAAATATTTTCTATGGCAAAATATGCAGGCTTATTTCATTTTACTTTCATTCTAATAGCGATCCTGTTGTGGGCTTTGTGCATTTACTAATAAAAATACAACAGGTCACTACTATTATTTGGAAATTAAAATTATTATAATGAAACTGATGTTTGCTTGTTTGCACATGAGTTGGCTCACCTTCTATCCCAACAGGAGCAATACCCACACTGCTGGCTCCTGGCTCTTCTTCTGACACTACATTGTGTGAAAATGGTCACAATTCAGCATTCATTTTCCTTTTTTACACGCTTTCTGATCAATGCTGAATCATCTAGCATTTTAGGACACTTTCATATAGAGCCAGGCTACACAAATAGCCTTCATCATATTAATTTTAATAATATTCAGTTCACTGACTCAATAAGTAATCCTACCTGTACATGCCCGTTCTGGAATTGTGGGCTTCTGCCTGGTGCTTATTAGGCCTACTGGATCTTGTGTTTGACTCTGAGGGGCTACAAGACAGTTTGGTGGCATCAGTCACATCATACTGTTAATTATATTACATAACGTTATGTCATGACGTCATATAATTCATTATTGATGCTTAATTAACTTGAATGGTGATTTGCAGCAGGTGCCTGGTCGCTGCTTGTGCGGTCGACCGGCCAGACAGCTGAGCAGTTATGGTGTTCTTGTAAACTTTTTAAACTCAAACTTTTTTTTAACTTTTTAACTTTTCAACTCTATCGCTCCTTCTGTGTTTTTCTTTATTTTGGCTCATGACCCCAAGGCTCTGCTATACCAGAGACTTCTTCATTGGCAAGTGGCTAATGTTCGGTCTCTCCGTAACAAGCTAGACGAGCTGCAAGCCTGCGTCAACCACTTGCGAGTATCGAACTGCTTCTGTTCTGGCTTTCACCGAGTCATCATGGTTAAACAACAGTGACGACGTCAGCACGCTGCACATTGATGGCTTTTCACTAGAAAAAGTTTTTCTGATTCTGATCTTGACTTGCCTTACCCGTTTTATCTTCATTTGCAGTTAAAGACCGTGAGCTTGTTTGTGAAAAAAAAGGTGCTCATTTTTGCACATTTAGCTGCATCTGTTTCCAGCGCTTTCCTCTTTTTAATTCTTGCCTTCTCCGCGCCACCCTTGCTCTTTCTACTCTCCATCTTTCCATCAACTGCGTGGTCACGTGGTGCGCACAGGCGCGTACAGGAAAAATAAATAAATAAATAAATAAATAAATAAACGAGCTGCAGCCTGCAGGTAGAGCCAGCCAGAGACAGCCGGGAGGAGCGTATGAGATCAGCCCGGCGGCCTCAGTGCCATGGCCCATGACTGAACACCGGCACCAAAAAATAAAAAAATTATAAAAAACAAAAACAAGAGCACCGGCCCATGCGGCCCAAATATCGCGCGGCCCACCGGGAATTCTCCAGACCCTCCCGATTAGCCACTCCGGGCCTG
>SSNQ01034194.1:1622-14919 GCA_006942095.1 Nothobranchius kuhntae | reverse complement strand
GCCTTTACGCAAGCTTAAAGGCTGTTGTTTGTACTCTGGGTAGGTAAATGGATAAAACTCTTTGAGCCAGGCAGCAAGTCTTTGCTAGTTACACGAAACTTTTCTGGTCACACACACACACACACACACACACACACACACACACACACACACACACACACACACACACACACACACACACACACACACACGCACGCACACACACACACACACGCACGCACACGCACGCACACACACACATTTGTACACTTTTGGATGTTTAACATTAGTTTGTGTTAAATAAGTAGTTCTAAATGATTACAAATTAATAAAAAATGTATACAGTTGATTCTTGGTTTGATTAATTGAAAATAAGTCTAAATTTAATGCATTTAAATTTCTATTAAAATATAAGAACAAGTGTCTTTAGAACATCATCGTAACTGTAAAGATGTTACACTAACAACTTGTTGATAACATTTTATGTCATAACATTTTTATATTTGCAATCTGCTACGGAGCGTTCGAGTTATAAGGTAAAAGTCCCATTATCATCATCACACACTGGTGAAATTCATCTCCACATTTGACCCATCCCGGTGGGGAGCAGTGAGCTGCAGCTGTGGCTGCGCTTGGGAACTTTTGGTTGGTTTAACCTCCCAACCCAACTCCTAAAAGCTGAGTGTGAAGCAGGTAAACATTGGATCCCAATTTTAAAGTCTTTGGTATGACCCGACCGGGATTTAAATAATAATAAAATAATCATCAAACTCATATGGCTCTTGTTTACGACACTCAAAGACGCTTGTGTGCACTCATAATCATACACTGCCAGTGATAGTAAGTTTATTTATTAGCCACAGCCGTCCTGGAGCGGTCTAACAGAGGCGAGGCTGCCATTTGGCGCCGTCGGCCCCTCTGACCACCACCAACACATAAACCCTGATTTCCCAGTCTAGTGGGATGATCTACCCAAGCCCCCACAATGCGGTTCTAAAATTGAGGCAAACCCGGAAATAAAATAAATTGCAGTTCCACCCTCATCTGCTGGGGGGCTGGTGTCAGAAGCGAGCAAATCCTCATTGACTCCCATGTTAAAAATACCAATTTCACAGCAGAAATAAACATGTTTACAGCCTGGTACCAAAACATGTTTTTTGTTTAAATGATCTAGTTTACACTCATGACAACTCTGAGGGGGTGAATTTTTTTCTCACTCTTCTGTTTAAGTGTATTAAAAGCTTAAAATTCTGTATAGTTAATGAGCATCAGACCCACGTGACCACAGAGCTAGCTCCGTGGAAAGGCCTCAGTAGAGCCTCGGTCTGGCTTGGAAACTGCTCCGGCATTTTGAGTCTCTGTGTTTGTGTATTCTTTTTTGGATATTATTTGTGCAATTGTTGGACAAAATGACTTGCTGTGGCATTAAATAGAGCGTCCAAGGAGTCTCCATTTTATTCGGTAAGTAAAATTACATTTATGTATTTTAGGTCACTGCCGAGCTGAGCGTAGATTTTAACATGTACTGTTTAACCATGAAATTTAGCTGTAATAGGGTAAAACCCAGTGCATTTAACAATGCTGCACTTTAGAAAATGGGTTGAAATATAACATGTTGGTGGAGCTGGGTTCCGACTATCGGCTTGTGGAGCTCTCGGGAGACCGATGTTTTCCACCCGGTTCTCCCTCCCCGCAGCTCGGCGCATCTCTGTCTGATCGCGGCTTCTGTTTGCTGCACGGTCTGCCGACTTGTGGAGCTCTGGGATGAAAACCTTTCCACCCGGTTCTCCCCAGCGGCAGCTCTGCGCATCTCAGATCGCAGCAGCGCTTGTCTGCTGTGCGGCTGCCAGCTTGTGGAGGTCTCCGAGACCTCTGTGTTTCACCCGGTTTTACCCAGTGGTCAGCCCAGCGTATCTCTGACTCAGAAGCTCTGGTGTTGCGCACAGTTAACTCCGGTTGTAGCTAGGTTGCTACCTCCGTTAGCTTAGCTCCCACCTCCGCGTTAGCTTTGGGTTAGCCAGGGTTAGCCAGGGTTAGCTTCAGGTTAGCTTGTAGCTAGTTCGACTGGGTGTCGTCAGTTGATCCCAGCCTTACAGCCACACCCTCAGCTCCACCTCTCTTTTTTTTGGAATTGTCTGGGCTTGACGGAACCTGTGACACGGTCAAAATGGCGGTGGTGGCCACCTCCCATTTGGCCTCAAAAACGTAATATTGGAGCCTATGGAAAGGAGATGTCCAGTATATTTATGTCGATGGATCTACCACTAGATCGACCACTAGGCCACTAAGAAGGTAATCAAGGTAATCAATCAATCATTATCAAGCAACATTTGATGAATTCTTCAGACCCTGCTGCTGTAACCTTCCAAATAGATATTAAATGAATTTCTAATGTGATAGAAATTTAAATAAATGTCATTTGTCATTTAAAAAAAATGTTCAGCAAACATAAACAATGGAGAGATTTTTTTCTTCCGATGTCACAAATCCAATGGCAGCAACGAAGATGGATTAAAGCCACAACAGCTGATCTCTCCTCACAGATACTAAGTAAAAAAAACAGAACCTGTGATGATGTAGCAAAATTAGTGGTGAGCTATTAACCCATTCATTTTTAACCCTTGCAAAAAAGGTTCTGTGCAAAGCTGGAGGAAGTGCAAACACCAGTATAGGATTCTGTTAAGATGGTGCAGGAAGAATGTATTTTTCTCCATTAGAACAAAAAATCTGTTCAATATTTGAAACCGTCACATGCAGATTTGGTGAGTTTTCTTTTAATTTTTCATACAGTTGTCCAAACTGCGAGATGACTTTGTGAGCATGAAATAAAAGCCCACATTAAAGGCCTGGTGTTCCACTGAAGAGGGACCTGGTTGTAATAAAGTAGATAATTTATGACAGACCAACTGAATGATGGCTTAGTTAAATGATAAAGAGGCTTGCTGAGTCATGGTTGACATATTTTGAGTGACACTTGGGCTCGTATTTCTCCATAGGGACTTCTTCAAATAGTAATAAAAAAGCACAGAGAACGGCTGCTGAGGTAATAAACAATACACATATGACATCTGAGCAGATGTGAATTATTCAGCTGCTTTTGTCAGAAAATGTTTAGTCTAATATTTAAAATCAAGCAATGATTTATGTGTGAATCAAAGAAAGAGACAAAATCATTTTCCATTTAGTGTAACGTATGCAAAGATTGACACAAAGATAGTGTGGCTCCAGGGGATAATGAAGAAGATCTAGTGGTCTACAAGAAGCTTCTGTGCAGAAGAGAACAGAATAATTATTAATATTTGAATTTTATTATTTCTGACATGGTTAGCTGAAATCTGACCAAAACTCTGTCTTATAGGTTCCATATTATGAATAATCCACTTTTTTACCATGCTATATTGTCATTTCCTCATGAGAAATGGCAGCACCTTAGAGTTGCATGCCCACAGTTTCCTGTCTGATCTTGGAAAAGTCACGGCGGGGCACACCAGAATAAACCCAGATGCAGGAGGCAGAGAGAACTCGCTTTAGATCCAGAGATTTAATAACACAAAATCACCACACAAGTGGGAAACTGAAAAGGTCAAAAGGTCACTTGCAGAGGAATCACAGCACTACATCCACAGTCTCTAAACAGACTATTTAATATAATGCCACACTGAGTACTGGACCCAGCTGCTTAAATAAGAGTGGTGGCAATCTAGTAAACTGCAGTCAGCTGCGACACTCCAAGTGCTCCAAAGAGGGGCGGGATACTCAGGAGGAGCCACAGCCGACCTGCACAGAAATAGAAACACAACTCTTAACACAGAAACAATTTCAAAGGAGAACACATAATATATAAACAAAACAACCAGAAGGAGCAGCCCATAAGTGGAAATGGTTGTACTGAAACTACATCTCGTTGTACTGGGATGCTGGTTCAATGACAAAAAACTTCCATTATAGAAACACCCACAAACCTTTTATTTATTTCTTTTTTCTTTTTTTTGCTGCATTCATGCATTTTCTGTCTCAGCTGCAATTTGGTCAATGCAAAGATTTTTCCTGCAAATGGAAAAAAGAAACCCACTTGCATCTCCTGGCATTTCTTCTCCCCTTGAATCTGGTCTGGCCTCAGTTCTGAAACCTGCATATTCTGACAAATTACTTCTTTATGGGAGACAAAACGCCGCCATAAAAACTTGTGTCCTGCCTACAAAGATACACATAATGGCCAGCACAGGATATGTGTGTTAGGTGACTATGAGTTTATGACAGACTTGGTAGTCTAGTGGTTAGACTCTAACCACTAGACTACCAAGTCTGTCATAAATAAACAATCTTACACTCTAACCGTTAGAGTGTAAGATTGGTATATACTGTAATTTTTACAGGTTCACCTTCCAATCGTGGCAGTAAATACACATTGTCATTTTAAGATAAATGACATCTCAATAGTGGCAACGGTAATATTTTATCATATAATGTGCCTACTTTTGCTCTCAAAGATGTAAAATAGCATGATCTGCAAGTTTAGCTGATACATAGAATATCAGAAAATCACACAGCTTTGTAAACTTCACTTGCCAGAGAACTTATACCCACACCCAAGCTTAGCAGTCTTTAAGGATGAACGTTTGTCTTAGAGAATTTAGGAAAAACATGAAGTGGTCGCTCGAGGCACAATTCTGAAGAATTCCACTCCACTAAATGGACTAATGGAGAGCAATGTCTTTCACATAAAAAAACAGACTTCCCTATCAGTCAAGAGTTAGATCTTTTCTCACCTCGGGGAGAGAAACAACTTGCAAAAACTGGTTTGTTCCAGAGTGGAATGTGAATAGAGCTCTAATTTAAACTGCTGTTCACACTTAAAGTGTCACACACTTTACCTCATCGTTCAGCTACTGCTAGCATAGACTTAACATAACAAACCAATGATTCAGTTTGAAAAAATAAATAAATCCTGCACGTTTATATCCCGCTTTGCACAAGTTAAAAGATGGGTAAACTAGTAAATAACAGGTGTTTATGTAGTTATTTGTAAAGACTTATTGGCTTGAGATGAGTTAGTTTACAGAGTGCGTGACTGACGTCAACGTGACAACATAACTTAATGAGACACTTTCAGTTGCATGTGTGCGTCAACTGTACAAAGACATAGCAAGCATGAGGCTCACATGGCAGAGACACAATTATTCACATCCCACAAATGCTACTGCAAACTGTAAAAGAATATTTTTGCCAGAAGTAGTAATCACATTCCTTTAAGGGCAATTTACTCCTTAAACCAATGAGTTTTTGAGAGAACTGCAGCTGATGCATGCAAATATGCAGACATTAAAAAGGGAAACTTTCACATGTAAGATGATAGAATCAATATTTGCACGTAACAGGAAGTTTAATTAAAACACATTTTATTTGCTATAGAATCAAAGTGTGTTTTTACTTTATTACAGTTTCAGCTCGTCTGTCAGGCTGATGCACCCACAGGGAACAGAGAAGTGTTTGAAAGTATATCAGTGCGTGTCCTAACACCACACCTGGTGCAAGAAGTTGTCATTATGCATAATGACTCTAGACAGAATTTAATAACACCTAGGTTTGATTAATGTTTCTCACCAGTTGTCTCCCATTTATCAGTTTTGATGTATTTCACCTCAAAAGGGAGCTCACGATTTCTAAAAGAATGTCAGTCCGTAGATTTTCATTCCACTGCGGTGAAGTTTCTTAGAGGACCTCATGTTTTTGTGGGAAAATGTTTACGGAGGTTATGAAATAGAAAAAAAAAAGTTTGCTTCTTGTTTTTTCCCGTGTGGTGGTGGCCAAGAGTGGTGGGTTTGTTGCTGACAATGATGGAAGCAATTATGTGGTTTTGTGTAAATACAACAAGCAGAGGAGCAAAATGAAGTGTGGAGGCAGTGCACATAAATGCATATGTAATATTCCAGAATCTATCAATATAGTCATTTTGTACCATAAGTGGGAGCAGTGCTGCTGCAGCTGCAGCACCTCTTGTGGTGGCTGCAGGATTTGCAACTAAACTTAATACTATACCTTTATACAAGAATCAGCATAACTATTCATTTATTTCATTAGTGGATATGCTAAAATAATGTTATTTTTAGTAATGCAATGAAGGAAACATAAATTGCTGCAGAAAAGGAATCCTTACACAGTAAAAAAATCCTATGACATTTCAACTCTAAGAGAGTTGAATTTAAAGGGATACTAGGCAGTTATGGCGTGTATTTAGCACCTCCTAGTGTTTGCTGTGCATTTGTCTTTGTAACACCTCAATCTAACTGCTGAAATGTCTCCTCAGTCTTATTAGTTTCATCGCTAAATAAACAAATCAGCTGTGTTCATGATCTAAAACATGCAAGAAACGGGCTGGAAGAAGACTGCATCACCAGGTATGTCAGCACCACTTTTACCAAGCCCAACAGGGACTGAACCAGCACTCTGAAGTTGCAAGTGCAGTAATCTGGCCACAGGGGGCGGTGGAGGTCTTAGCAACATTTGATTAATTTATAAAGGGTGATTTCTGGCGCACACTGGCTCAAGAAAATGATTTCAACATGGAAAAGTTGCATAGTATGCCTTTAACTCTGTTTCAAATAACATTAGGTCCTTCTCATAAAATTTACACTTTAGCCAGTGTTATATTTTCAGTGTTAATTTTACTTAAGTTGTTACAATTAATGCTGAAATTTGTTAAAATATTTCACACTGTAATTTGAAAACACTTTCCAAAGTAAAATATCAAATTTTAAAGAGTTAATTTTACTCCAAATTTAGATGAAAAAAAACCTCTCTGGTGTTAACTTAAAGTTCATGTAGATCTATGAAATATTAATAAGAGTTTTTCAGTTATCAGGTATGGACCTGACCACTTCCAGCAAAAGCTTTAATTCAGTTTTCCATTCATTTTATCAAAAAATTACGGTTTTTGTGGCATCCTCAAGATGGCTGCAGACTGGGATGAATTATTAATGGATTTTCTCACTGAAATGAGACTGGACATTCAACAGCAGCTTTCCAATTCAAACCAGAATTTCCAAAATTTGAATAAAAGAGTACATGCTATTGAGAAAGCTTCCTGCCCAGGGCAGATTTTACCTCTCTCATCTGCTGATTCGTCTTCAGATTTGAAACAAAACCTGCAACCAGATGACAATCTCTTTGACTCGGATTTCCAGGTTGCAAAATCTGCTCCTGCTACTGTGATTATTAATTCATCCACCTGTGACACTGGTCCGGCGCCCCCTGGTTTCTGACCCTTCCTGGAGGCTACACAACGAAAAGGTAACTGTGACAGCATTTACTCACAATGAAAAGATCATTTACAAACTCAAATGCATAACCATGCAACATTGAAAACAACTGTCCATATTCGAAATGCTATTTGTAATCAAACATTTTAGAATAATGCAATAATAATGAAAGAAATTAAATGAAAAGAAAATAGTATGTAACAACAAAGCGAAGTGAGTCATTCACTCCATGTGACATTTGTACGTCAAAAGTCTGGGATACAGCAGGTGGTCAGCATGAAATTAAGTGCCAACATGCCACTTGTTTAGATGCTTTCGAAAGACGAAAAAGCTGCAAAGAGAACACGATAATCCAATTATGCCACATTTAAGGTAAAGAGTCCTTCAAGTGCAGGGACCCTGGATTACATCAAGGTGCTTAGTAAGGCTGGCTGGTGTACCGGGATCCCTTTTGCAAAGGAAACACTTCATTTTATAGCTCACCTGATTCTAGCGCAGCATTCTTGCTCACCACTGCAACTGTCTACTCTTTTGGGTCCTGGGACCTACTTTCTTTACGCACTCATGTACTTAGCAACACCGCTGGTGTAAGAAGTTCTCGGTTTAAATATTTCAGAGAAGGAGAAACAGCTGGCTGCTACCGCTTCAACTTTCGCTTCAACGTTTCAACTTTGACCTCTTCAACTACCAGAGTCCCAAAAAGAAAATCACCATTTCAAATCACAGACAACAAAATACGTTTGGACCTAGAAAACGGCCACTGGTGTGTAACATGATGGAAGTGGTTACTTTTACTGAGTGATCAATAAAATGTGATATTCCAAATAAATATAGATTTTCAATCTTATTGATTGTTGAGCATTTGATTTAATATGAACTTAGGCTCTTTGGACTGCCAGGGAAACACACACTTCATAATAATTCAGACAGAGTCAAGAATAAAGTTCATAAAAATGAATTTAATAATATAATATAATAATAAATTTGATTTAAAAGCACGCAAGGTCACTTGACAGGAAAAATATATTCAGTAAAATACATTAAAACAACAATAAAACACAATGAAGAAAAGAACACAGAAAAAAACAATGCAAATAAAATCAGAGGTCATAGGTAGATTTGAACAGGTGTGTCTTGAGTCTGGATTTGAAAAGGGTGAAACTGTCAATATTTCTGATGTCTGGGGGGAGTGAGTTCCAGAGATGGGGGGCAGAGCGGCTGAAAGCTCTGATCCCCATGGTAGTGAGACGGGCAGAAGGAACAGCAAGATGGAGGGAGGAAGATGATCTGAGGGAACCGGAGGGGGTGGTAATACTTATAAGGAACGAAATATATGGAGGAGAGTGGTTGTGGATGGCTTTGAAGGTATGGAGGAGAATCTTGAAGATGGACCTGAATTTAACTGGAAGCCAGTGAAACTGCTAGAGAACCAGGGTGATGTGGTGAAAGGAAGGTGTTCTGGTGATAATACGGGCTGCTGAGATCTGGACCAGTGGAAGTTTATGAAAGAGTTTTTAAGGGAGACTAAAAAGAAGTGAATTGCAGTAAACGAGACGGGAGGTGACGAGACTGTGGACAAGAATGGCTGCAGTGTGAGGGGTAATGGGAGGAGTGGAGATGGTTTATAGATCAAAGATGGAAATAGGCTGACCGAGTTATGTTATTGATGTGAGCATGAAAAGAAAGTGAACTGTCGAGGATGGCACCCAGACTCCTAACCTGAGGGGAGGGGGAGACTGTGGCACTGTCAATAGTTAAAGAAAATCTGTCAGATTTGGAGATGGTGGATTTGGTACCAACAAGAAGAAGTTCAGTTTTATTGCCATTGAGTTTGAGGAAATTAGAGGTGAAACAAGATTTGATTTCTGAGAGACAGAGGGTAAGGAAGGATGGTGGGAGAGTGGAGTTAGGTTTACTGGAAATGTACAGCTGGGTGTCATCCGCAAAGCAGTGAAACTGGATACTAAATTTGCAGAAGACATTGCCAAGAGGGAGGAGAATTTAATACTCGTCGTCGTCGTCTTCCTCCGCTTATCCGGGTCTGGGTCGCGGGGGCAGCATCCCAACTAGGGAGCTCCAGACTGTCCTCTCCCCGGCCACCTCCACCAGTTCCTCCGGCAGGACCCCAAGGCGTTCCCGGACAAGATTGGAAATGTAACCTCTCCAACATGTCCTAGGTCGACCCGTGGGCCTCCTGCCAGCAGGACATGCCCGAAACACCTCTCCAGGGAGGTGTCCAGGAGGCATCCTGACCAGATGCCCAAACCACCTCAACTGACTCCTTTCAATCCGGAGGAGCAGCGGTTCTACTCCGAGTCCCTCCCGAATGTCCGAGCTCCTCACCCTATCTCTAAGGCTATAAAAATAAAGTTGATTTGATTTGAAGGCTGAGCCCAGCCACCCTACGGAGGAAACTTATTTCGGCTGCTTGTATCCGTGATCTTGTTCTCTCGTTCATTACCCAAAGCTCATGACCATAGGTGAGAACTGGGACGTAGATCGACCGGTAAATCGAGAGCCTGGCTTTCTGGCTCAGCTCCCTCTTCACCACGACAGATCGGCTCAGCGTCCGCATCACTGCAGATGCTGAACCAATCTGCCTGTCGATCTCCCGATCCCTCCTACCCTCACTCGTGAACAAGAACCCAAGATACTTAAACTCCTCCACTTGAGGTAGGACCTCTCACCCGACCCGGAATTGGCAAGCCATCCTTTTATGGTCGAGATCCATGATCTCAGATTTGGAGGTGCTGATCCTCCTCCCAGCCGCTTCACACTCGGCCGCGAACCTACCCAGCAAGAGCTGAAGGTCAGAGCTGGATGAAGCTAGGAGGACCACATCATCCGCAAAAAGCAGAGACGAGATTCTCCTGCCACCAAACTCGACACACTCCACACCATGGCTGCGCCTAGAAATTCTGTCCATAAAGGTAATGAACAGAACCGGTGACAAAGGGCAGCCCTGGTGGAGTCCAACCCTCACCAGGAACAGGTCCGACTTACTACCGGCTATGCGGACCAAACTCACGCTCTTCTGGTAAAGGGACTGAACGGTCCTTAACAGAAAGCCACCCACCCCATACTCCTGGAGCATCCCCCACAGGGTGCACCTAGGGACATGGTCATAAGCCTTCTCCAAATCCACAAAACACATGTGGATTGGTTGGGCAAACTCCCATGCCCCCTCCATCACCCTTGCAAGGGTATAGAGCTGGTCCACAGTTCCACAGCCAGGACAAAAACCACATTGCTCCTCCTCAATCTGAGATTCAACTATCGATCGGACCCTCCTCTCCAGTACCTTGGAGTAGACCTTTCCAGGGAGGCTGAGGAGTGTGATCCCCCTATAGTTGGAACACAGCCTCAGGTCACCCTTCTTAAAGATGGGGACCACCACTCCGGTCTGCCACTCCACAGGAACTGCCCCCGATGACCACGCAATGTTGCAGAGACATGTCAACAATGACAGCCCTACAACACCCATAGCCTTGAGATACCCAGGGCAAATCTCATCCGCCCCGGTGCTCCGCCGCTGTGTAGTTGTTTGACTACCTCAGCAACTTCTGCCCCCAAGATTGGACAGTCCATCCCCAGGTCTCCCGGCACTGGTTCCTCCTCGGAATGCGTGTAGGTGGGATTGAGGAGCTCCTCAAAGTATTCCTTCCACCGTCCGACTATAGCCCCAGTTGACGTCAGCAGCTCCCCATCCCCACTGTAAACAGTGTGAGCGAGTTGCTGCCTCCCTCTCCTGAGGCGCCGGGCAGTTTGCCAGAACGTCTTTGTAGCCGATCGATTGTCTTTCTCCATGGCCTCACCAAACTCCACCCACGCCCGAGATTTTGCCTCCTCAACTGCCACTGTTGCTCCCCGCTTGGCTGTCCGGTACCTTTCTGCTGCCTCCAGAGACCCACAGACCAGCCACGCCCTGTAGGCCTCCTTCTTCAGCCTGACGGCTCCCCGAAACCTCTGGTTTCCACCAGCGGATACGGGGTTTGCCACCACGACAGGCACCGGCCACCTTCCGACCACAGCTAGCAACAGCCGCCTCAACAATCGCTGAGTTAAACCCTAACACACAGGCAGAGACTCTTGGGGCTAACAAAAACCCAACCCCAGCCCTCCGCCTCTCACCCGGAGCAACTCCAGCAAAGGAGAGTGTCCAACCCCTCTCAAAGACTTGGGTTCCAGAGCCAATGCTATATGTCGAGGTGAGTCCGACTATATCTAGCCGGTACCACTCACCCTCTGCCACAAGCTCCTGCTCCTTCCCCGCCAGCGAGGTGACGTTCCATGTCCCAAAAACCAGTTTCCTTGTCCGGGGATCGGACCGCCAAGGTTCCCGCCTCGGTCTGCCACCAGATCCACACTGCACCGGACCCTTCATGTTCCTCCTGTGGGTGGTGGGTCCACAGTTGGATGAGCCCATGTATCCGGTTCGGACTGGGCCCGGCTGGGCCCCATGGGCGAAAACCCGGCCACCAGGCGTTCGCTCACGGGCCCCAACCCCAGGCCTGGCTCCGGGCCGGGTTCTCCGACTCCTTGATAGTTCATCCATGAAAGATCCTCTGAACCGTTCTTTGTCTCACCCTTCACCTAAGACCAATTTGTCATGGGAGACCCTACCAGGGGCACAAAGTGCCCCAGACAACATAGCTCCCAGGATCATTATCAATCAATCAATCAATCAATCAATCAATCAATCAAAGCTTTATTTATAAAGCGCCTTCCGCAACCCTGTCAGGAAGCCCAAAGCACTGAACATGGTACAGTTGTAAGTAATTATACTGAATAAATCAACAATAAAAGAAATTCAAATTACAAAATAAAAAATTACAAAATACAAAATGGAAATTACAAGATAGATTAAACATTCCGGTAAAATACAAATGTGTGAAACACAACTGGATTGAGTGGATGGATTGAGTGTACCAATGAAAACTGGAATGGATTCAACATAATAGAGGGCCATAATCAGACTTGTTCTGGAAACGCCAAGCGGAGGAGGTGTGTTTTTAGGTGATTCTTAAAGACTGGCAGAGAAGGGGACAGCCTAACTGAGGGTGGCAACTGGTTCCAGAGTAACGGTGCTAGGACTGAGAAAGCCCGGTCCCCACGGGTACGACACCTAGACCGAGGGACAGCGAGCAGGCCTTGGTCAGAGGAGCGCAGAGCGCGTGATGGGGAATGTCTGTTCAGGAGAGTGGCCAGATAGGGGGGACCACCACCCTGGAAGAAATGATAAACAAAGACGAGTATTTTGAATTGTGAGCGATAGGAAATCGGAAGCCAGTGCAGGGAGGCCAGAACTGGACTGATGTGGTCCCGTTTCCTGGTCCCAGTCAGGAACCTGGCAGCGCTGTTCTGCACAACCTGTAGGCGACGCAGTGTTGACTGACACAACCCTGATATAGAGAGTTGCAGTAGTCAAGCCGAGAAATAACAAAGGCATGCAGTACCCGCTCCAGGTGGGCTCTCGACAGCATATGCTTGATTTTAGCAAGGCGTCTCAGGTGAAAGAAACTGGACCGGATCACAGAATTGATGTGAGCATCAAATTTAAGTCCTACATCAAGTTTCACCCCCAAACTGGTAACAACTGGTTTTGAGTATGGAGAAAGAGGGCCAAGATCAGCATAACGATCCACATTCCTGCTGTTGGGGTGAAACACAATGAGCTCTGTTTTTCCCTCATTCAGATGTAGATAGTTGGACATTAGCCAAGACTTCACCTCATTAACACAGGAGACAAAGGACTGAATAGAGTGACCTTTCTCCTGACACAATGGAGAGTAAATCTGGCAATCGTCAGCATACAGATGGAACGATAGGCCATGTTTACGAAAGATTGACCCCAGAGGTAGCAGATAAATGGCAAACAAAAGTGGACCAAGGATCGACCCCTGCGGGACCCCCCACCGGAGCCCCTCCCAAGAAGAAAAAACATCACCCAGTTTAACACAGAATGTCCTGTTTTGGAGATATGATCTAAACCAGTCCAGAGCTGACCCTTTGATCCCAACCCATCGTTCCAAGCGATCGAGTAGAATTGCGTGGTCAAC
>SSNQ01034193.1:333560-376273 GCA_006942095.1 Nothobranchius kuhntae | reverse complement strand
AAACCAAACACACGGCTTTACCTCCGACTTCAGTAAAAAAAATACTTAGCAGTCCAATTTTTGTTGAAAATCCTGCATTCGGCATCTTTCTTTTTTTTTTTGCATGAGCGGACATTTCTCAGGCTACAATCACCATGTCAACCGCGGGCACTTGTTGCTATACGTATTGTGTCATTGTGCACGTAAAAAACAACTTCAAAATAAAAGCAATGCAGCCTTAGCCCATGCATGAGGTAAAATGAGAAAATACATTTATTTTGTAATTTCCAATTAACCTTACGCGGGCCGGTCAAAGTCAACCAAAGGGCCGGATGTGGCCCGCGGGCCGTAAAATGCCCAGGTCTGTTCTAACCCCTCTAGTTGGTGTCAGCATCTTCCCTGGATCAAGTATGCACAGAACGTCCACACCTCCTCCTCCCCGAAGTACTCTCCGTTTGAGATCACACTCGGTCATCAACCGCCTCTGTTCCCAGCCTCTCCATCTGAGTCACCGATCTCCATCCTGCAGTTCATCCGAGGCGCACGTCGCATCTGGATGCACACGAGGGCTGCATTGCAAAGGACTGCTGATCGCAACTGCCATCTGGCAGACCGGCATAGGCAGCCGGCGCCCTCCTACACTCCCGGTCTACAGGTTTGGCTCTCCACACGAGACATTTCTATCAAGGGTGTTTGCAAGAAATTGTCGTCTAGGTTCATAGGTCCCTACACAATCTTGGCCGTCATCAACCCCCACCCCCCCACCCCCACCCCCGCCTGCCTCGCTTAATGTTTTGGACCCCTCATCGTCTTCATTCTTCGTCTCCAGGGCTTGGACCCTGCTTTGAGCTCCTCTCCACCTCAGGACAGACCTACCCTCTCCTCTGCCTCTACACCTCTCGACCATAAAGTAAGACTGCATCAGTTTGCACCATTTACTCTCCCTACTACCGTCTCCTCACCTTCCAGATTTTCTCCCGTTAGATTCTGCCCCGTACATCAGAGCTTCCTCAAGAGTGCCTCACCTGCCATCACCTCATTTAATAAATATCATCACTGTCTCTTACCTTTGTCTCCCGGCTCTGATTCTTCATGTGGGTTAGAAAATTAAACGCCATCATGACAGACTGAAGCACCAAGATAATGCAAGAGTATGATTTCATTCTGCGTGTGGATGCATCAGCCGAGCTGAAACAGTTTGGATAGTCCCCCTTCGGAGGTGACAATGAGGCGGGATCACAAACAAGCAAATCATTAGTGGTTGTGGAAGGTGGCTCTGCTGTACCATGGATGTCTCTGGGTTTCTAAGCAACACAAAAAGAAAACGTCTACAACAGTATCAGTGCTTGCACAGTCTCATCCTGGGGGCTCAAAATTCCCCAATAAAGCCTTCACAACCACTCTCTCCCACTAGTCATTGCTTCCTACCTGCATCCAACATGAATGAGTAACCTTTGGTAGGAGAGCTAACAGGGCCGCTGCAGCGATCTTGTTGCTAGCATTCCTCATTATTTCACGTCTTCTGCCATGTGATAATATCATCACGACAAGACTCAGATAGTACAGTACATAACAGATGAACTGTGCAAAAGCAGTGGTGTTGTCTTTATCTTTGGTCATTGTGCATATCCTTCTTTTACCCTGTTGGCTACACTTTGTTTACCATTTGCATGATGCTGCAGGACACACTGACTGTCTGGAATATGAAAAACATCTTAAGGAGATTTAAAATCATTTTATTTGCTTGAAAAGAAGATCATCTATATTTTTAATGCTCCCTCATTTGACAACAAAGAAAAAAAAACAGTAAATAAAACTAAAGGAGGTTTATTTTGACCCATATTTCAGAGGCAGGAGTGAAAAACAATACTGATGTTTTACAGGGGCACGTTTATTGTGAAAGCAGAGCAGCAGGCCAGGGCTAATTTATTTTCATAAGGCCGAGGTAATCGTCTGTGCAAACAATTTGCTCCCTAAATTGATTTATTTGAACAAACAGAAAAAAGAAAGACAATTAAGAAGGGAGTTAGTTTTCTGATCTTTCTAAAGAGGTGAACGCAGTGTAGGAAACATCTTATAGTTTATAGTGTTAGCTGTCATGGTCACTAGTGAGTATCCCCTGTTTTTTTCCTGAGCTTTGTTTTGCAGGTGGGTGTGCCCGAGAGCTTTTCCAGCTGCAGCTCATTCCATCATTAACAGCCAGGGGATTGAAGGAGCAAAGTGACTCAACACAACACCGGATGCTTACTCACATTTGGGTAGCGTTAGCCTCTCTGGTTGCTCCGGTGTTCCTGTGACATTCTCACTAATCTCCCTGTGCTCACCCAGGTTCTACGATCACCAGTTCCTCCTCTCCATAGCCCTTGGACCTCATCTCCAGCACCACGCTGCACTGCACTTCCACTGGCCGTCCACTCTCAGCCGCTCACCTGCTCCTCCTGTCCTCACCCCCTGCTCAGTTCCCTCCTGGACCCCCTCCCAACGGTTCCTCTGGATTAACACCCTCACTCTGACCGAACTATTCCCCCGTCCAAACCTTCTCATAGTTAAAACCGCAAGCTCCCACCTTGTTGACTATTATTTCCATATGGTCGATCCTCCGAAATTGACTCGTCTGTTTTATAGTGATTCTGTGGACTTCCCTGCCTTAAGTTGTTGTCTAGTGCCTTTGGTTTCCCTTATTAAATAAATGCCTTTGTTTATCTTACCTGTTGTTCCCCGTGTGATTCGGTGTCGTGGGTCAAAAGAGTGTCTGCTACCATGACATTAGCTCGCTTTTGCTATTTTATGTGGCTCATTTAACACACACATTTGTGCACATGCACCACCATGCACACTTGGTTGTGTGTGTGCGTGTGTGCACACTGTTGATTTGTGCCTCATCTAACTCTTCATTCCAGAGATGTGACTGGTCAGGGCCAACCTCAAATTTGCAATAAACACAAAATTGTTTTGTTCTGTTTTCGTTACATTGTTGCTTCTGTTTCTTTAGGTTTGTGGGTATTTGTTTACACACAGCTCTCAGAATTCTAAGCATTTGATCATGTTGAATGATTGCAAAATCTAGATTTATGATTCTTTTTTTTCTTCTATGATTAGCTATTCTGTGGGCTGCACAATGGAACAGTGGTTGGAGCTGTTGCCTTGCAGCTAGAAGGTCCCGAATTCACATCCTGGCCTGGGGTCTTTCTGCATGGAGTTTGCATGTTCTCCATGTGCACGTGTGGGTTCTCTTCAAGTACTCCGGCTTCCTCCAGGGGTGGACTGGCATTCTAGCACTTTCCCGGTGGGCCGCTTGGCCGGCAGTAACCCCCACACTCTCATATGCGGCAATTCAATTCAATTTAATTTATTTATATAGCGCCAAATCACGACAAGAGTCATCTCAAGGCACTTCACATAATAAGCATTCCAATTCAGGTCAGTTCATTAAGCCAGTCAGAAAAAATGTTTCCTATATAAGGAACCCAGCAAATTGCATCAAGTCACTGACTAGTGTCAGTGACTTTACAGCAATCCTCATACTAAGCAAGCACATAGCGACAGTGGTGAGGAAAACTCCCTTTTAACAGGAAGAAACCTCCAGAGGATCCTGGCTCAGTATAAGCAGCCATCCACCACGACTCACTGAGGATGGAGAAGACAGAGCACACACACACACACACACACACACACACCAAGCAATGTGTCCATGGTTACACCGTGATTGCTTAGTAAATATTCTATTTGGCGAGAGATAAACTTTATAGTATTTATCCTAGTGAATCTATTTTTAAACGGGTAAACTAGCAGTAGCACATCCAACGTCAAGGAATCAAAAAGTTATTATCAGGAGAGGGAGAAAGTTTAAGTGGTTAGCAGCAGTGTGCTAGACGATGGCCCCCTCCATGAGGCCACCACAGCTCAGCAGAACATCACTGTAGCTTCCTCTGGGGAGAAAAAGACTTAGAGAAAAAATAAAGTTAACAGCTGAAGTAGCAGGAAATAATACAGTTAAAGAGCAGATTGTAGAAGAAAGTAGTAGTGTGAAAAGTGGTCAGTGTATCCTCCAGCAGTCTAAGCCTATAGCAGCATAACTGCAGAGATAACTCTGGATAACCTAGCCTTTTTTGATGGAGGCATGTTGGAGGCAGGGCAAGGGAGAACCGTCTTTACCGACTGTACACTCCACCTCCCTCTACTCCCCCACTTGTCCAGATCTAAGCTAGCATCATATTTTAACCATAAGCCCTACCAAATAAAAATGTTTTGAGCCTATTCTTGAAAGTAGACAAGGTGTCTGCCTCACGGACTAAGACAGGGAGATGGTTCCACAGGAGAGGAGCCTGATAACTAAAAGATCTGCTTCCCATCCTAATTTTAGATATTCTGAGAACCACCAGTAAACCTGCAGTCTGAGAGCAAAGTGCTCGGTTGGAACAATCAGATCACTGATGTATGATGGAGCTTGATTATTAAGAGTTTTATATGTGAGAAGAAGGATCTTAAAATCTATTCTGAATTTAACAGGTAACCAATGTAGGGAAGCTAAGACAGTAGAGATATGATCTCTCTTTTTACTTCTCATCAGAACTCTAGCTGCAGCATTTTGGACAAGCTGAAGACTTTTAACTACATTCTGTGGACTTCCTGAGAGTAATGAATTACAATAATCCAGTCTTGATGTAATAAATGCATGAACTAGTTTCTCAGCATCACTCCTGGAAAGGATGCTTCTAATCTTAGCAATATTCCAAAGGTGCAAAAAGGAAATCCTACAAACCTGATTAACCTGGGATTTGAATGACATGTCCTGGTCAAAAATAACATCAAGGTTCCTTTCTTTGTTCTCGGAGACTAATTTAATGCCTTTCAGGTCAGGTGATTGACTAAGCAATTTCCTTTTCTGGATTTTTGGTCCAAAGATGAGAACTTCCGTCTTGTCTTGATTTAAAAGCAAAAATTTTAGGGTCATCCAATTTTTTATGTCCTCAAGACAAGCCTGTAATCTACCTAACTGATTAGGTTCATCAGGGTTAATGGATAAATATAACTGAGTATCGTCAGCATAACAGTGAAAGTTTATCCCATGCTGTCTAATGATTTTACCAATTGGGAGCACATATATATATAGTAAAAAGAATTGGTCCAAGCACTGAACCCTGTGGTACTCCACAAGTAACCCTGGAGTATGAAGAAGATTTGTCATGTACATTTACAAAATAAAATCTATCAGACAGGTAGGATTTAAACCAGCCTAGCACTGTTCCTTTGATCCCTACAACATGTTCAAGCCTTAATAAAAGAACATTGTGATCAACTGTGTCAAAGGCAGCACTGAGATCTAACAAGACTAGAACAGACACAAGATTCTTATCAGAGGCCATGAGAATATCATTTGTAACTCTCACTAATGCAGTTTCAGTGCTGTGATACTCTCTAAAACCAGACAGAAATTCCTCAAACAGATCATTAGTGTTTAAATGCTCACATACTTGGATGGCCACTATTTTCTCCAAGACTTTGGACAAAAATGGAAGGTTAGATATTGGTCTATAATTCATTGGGTCATCTGGATCCAGAGATGGTTTCTTAAGTAATGGTTTGATTACAGCAACCTTAAAATCCTGTGGTAAATATCCATTTACTAAGGATAGATTGATTATATCTAGAATGGGGGCAGTAACCAAAAGAAATGCATCTTTAAATAATTTGGTTGGGATTGGATCTAAAATGCAAGTGGAAGGTTTAGATGAAGCCAATATTTTTGATAACTCTGAAAGCTCAACTGGATCAAAACGGTTCAAGCACAGATGAGGTTCTACAGTTACCTCTGATGCTGCCTCACTTACTGAGGAAGAAGAAATCGTATTAGGAAGGATGCTAAAAATTTTGTTTCTAATAGAATTAATTCTACTTGTGAAAAATCCCATGAAGTCATTACTGCTTAGGGCTAAGGGAATAGATGGTTCAGAGCTATGATTCTGTGTAAGTTTGGCAACTATACTGAAAAGAAATTTAGGATTATTCTTATTCTCCTCAATTAATGCTGAGAAATAAGCAGTTCTAGTTTGTTGAAGCTTATTTTTATAAAGCACAAGACTATTTTTCCAGGATAAGTAGGCCTCCTCATGATGCGTAGAGCGCCATGTTCTCTCCAATTTTCTAGAGTTTTGTTTTAAAGCTCATGAATGAGAATTAAACCAGGGAGCGTACTTCCTGTCCCTAATTACCTTATTTTTTAAAGGGGCAACATCATCTAATGCCACACGTAAAGAGAAATTAACATGATGAACTAAGGCATCAATTTGTGATGCTAGAAATGAAAATATTGCCCTCTACTACGTTCCTCTGAGATGGTGAGGACAGTAAAGATGGAACAGTTTATTTAAAAGATGAAACAGCGCTGTCAGATAGAGACCGACTATAGTGAAATTTACTTTCATGTCTCGAGAACTCAGTTATAAAAAACTCAAAGGTTATCAGAAAGTTGTCCGAGGGGACTGGATTATGTGGAAAGATTGTTTTTTTTCCTCACACTCTATGCCATAAGTCAGCACAAGGTCCAATGTATGATGGCAGGAGTGGGTGGAGCTATGTATTCTTTGAGTAAAACCAATTGAGTCTAGGATATTACTAAAGGACACATTGTGACTATCACTTTCAGCAGCATAGAAAAGAGTGCACGAGAAGCAGCACCCCTCCCCCCGCTCTCACAGTCAACGACATTACCTGCTCTGAGGGTCGATGGTTCATAAAAATGCCTGGACCGACTTTGGTTCCCAGTCCAGGCTTCCTCCCACATTAAAAAAAACACAACTGTCAAGTTGAATGGTCTCTAAATCAGGCGTGTCAAACTCTAGTCCTTGAGGGCTGGTATCCTGTATTTTTGTTGTTGTTACCCTCTTCCAACACAGTTGATTCACCTGTGAAGCAGCTCATCAAACTCCCCACAAGCCATCACCTGCTGACTGAAATCAGGTGTTGAAATAGGGAAAACACTAAAACATGTGGCATAGCAGCCCTCAAGGACCGGAGTTTGACACCTGTGCTTTAAATTTTCTTTAGGTGTGTGTGTGTGTGTGTGTGTGTGTGTGTGTGTGTGTGTGTGTGTCCTGTGTCTCTGTGTTGCCCTGTGATGTACTGGTAACCTGTCCAGGGTGTATCCCACCTGTATGCCCAATGACACCTGGAGATACCCCCACCCCCCACCCCGTCATCCTGCGTGGATAAGTTGCTAAAGTAAGCGGCCGTTCTGTTGTTGATCTGCTGTTGTATTTGGCATTGGTGTCCTGTTTTATGACATAAAGGCTTACATTTGACACTAGAATTGTTTGGTCTCCAGAGGATCAGCAAGGTGTCCAAATCATTACCCCTCCACCACCGTGCTCACAGCTAGTATGAAGTGTTAATGCTGGCATGGGTGTTTGGAGCTAGAAGAGATTATTTCTGCAATGATTCTAGATGAATCAGATTTGTATTTTATTTTTCTTATTGTCCTCTTTGACCTTAAACCTGATGACGGAGGTCTATAAAAACACTTTTTGATTTCTGGAATTGGACTTTGCACTTGATTTTATTTAATGAATGACAACACGGTGTGATCTGTTGTCTTTTTGAACATTTTCAGTGACATAAATCCTGGGCTCATTAGTTATTTCACTTTTGCTTTGTGTAGTACTTCAGCTGTTTAACAGTAAGACCTAAGTTGGGCACTGGTGATCCACCATGTCGTTGAGCAAAGAAGACATATCTTCGCCTGTGGTGTCAGGGCTTAGATAGATGTCGGCAGCATGGGTTAAAATGTGTTTCTGTCTGCCTTCCTTGGGCCAATTCCACCTCGCTGTGAGTTGAGCACACAGTCCTAGCCAGGGGACACCATTACTGCTGCAGTGCACAGGAGGGATGTGTTGGTAATGTACCTGGATATGATTCACAGCAGGTCTGCAGACACAAGACCCCTCACACTTTGTCATGTTCCCAGTGTTTCTAATCCCAAAATGATTTTGCCCCTTGTTTTTATTCAACACACACACACACACACACACACACACACACACACACACACACACACACACACACACACACACACACACGGTCAGAGGGAACAATATAGGCAGGGAGGAATGTATCACTCACAATGTGATGTTGTGTTCCTCATTCCATATTCAGCCTCCCCTGAAGGCAGTAGATGCAGTAAGTGATGCATTTCACATGACTCTCTAAATTTGTTGTGCTTTCTCAGCTGAGTGCAAACGCGAGATTTGACGCATCAGACTTGACACCTGGTTTTCATTAATGCAGCGCTCTTGCAATCACACCCTGCCTTCTCTTAGATTTAAATGAACAGAATTCTGCATCATGAGCAGGCAGGCTTCTTATGACAGGTATTGTTTTTCAGTGTGTGTGTGTGTGTGTGTGTGTGTGTGTGTGTGTGTGTGTGTGTGTGTGTGTCATTGTGACAAAATATTCTCATGGAGAAAACCAAACTAAATGCTGTTGCAGACGCTGACACAGGCATGGTTTTGACAGCTGTTGCTGGTCTCTACGATTGCTGGAAACATCTGTGCAGATTTTGTCACTTCGGCTGCAAGTTTTCTTTGGCTTCTTTCTGCTTACGGAACTATGTTTTATCCTCTTTCCTTTCAGGTCCAGAACTGACACCTGCCAGGTTGAACATATTAGCTGTCTGTTCAGCAGAAACCAACACACTGAAGGGTGAATATGTGTATCAAAATAAAAATGTAAATAATAGTATTCGGCCTCTTCTATGGTTGGTCATTACTGGGTGTTTGCTGTTGTCCTCTACTGTTCACCAATAGAACATGAACACAGGTATAGTTTTTTCTGTGTATCCATCCCCACGGAGAGTGAGTCAGAAAGTTCATTTCAGACCCAGTTGGCAGCTCTTCACATGTGGTATGTGCATCACATGCAAACAGTATACATGAGTTATGACAGCCAGGCTGCTGTTGTTTTCCACCTTGTGGGTCTGTGCTTATCATCATGGTAAAATGTTCTCTGTCAGATGCACACGAGGCATAAATGAAACGACTAAAAATAAGCCAGAATTTGCATCCAGATTACTTTACTGCTGGAAAAAAATCCCATAATGTCAAATAAATCTAAGCATGTATAAAACCCCAATATTAACAATGGTTTATTCATGGATCATTTGAGGATTTTCAAGAATATTAATAAAGTTTCAAAATAAAACATATTACAACTTTTTTTTCACTGCTATTTGATTAGTTTGGACATTCTACGGAAGTGGTCTAGACCAACAGACTCAATGTAGACAAGATCTGCACATCCATGTGACATTGACTGTTTGCAGGGTTGGGACTAGGGTAAAATGCCTCAACATTTTCACAGTAATTTATTAATTTTCAGTCTTTCCTTCATTGAAAATTAGCTCAAATTAAGGAGAAATAACATCATTGAAAAATTAAAATAATATTGTCAGAACCGTGTGTGAGCAATAATATAAAATCTGTCAAGCTAGAAACTTACAATTTCAAATGGATCATTTTCATCATTGTGTGAAATTTCTTTGCCAGAATGGGAGATATTTTGAATCTTGAACCCTCTCAGACACATCCACCCACTCATCCATCTGCTTATTTGGGGTTGGGCCACTGGGGCAGAAGAGAGGCCTAGACTTCCCTCTCCCCAGCCAGTTGGACTAGCTCTTCAAGTTGTGTTGTGTCCTATTATGTCAAATATTGGACTGGTTGTTCTGAAACTGTTACCTCGTTGTACCGGGATGCTGGTTCAGTGACAATAAACTTCAATTCAACTCATTAGTAAAATAAGTGATTGGAACAGAACGGCAGCGGGGGTGGTGGTGGTGGTGTGTGTGTGTGTGTGTGTGTGTGTGTGTGTGGGGGGGGGGGGGGGGGGGGGGGGGGTGGGGGGGTGTGGGTGTGTGGGGGTGGGGGGGGGGGGATTGTTGAGCAGGTTGTCCAGTAATCAGAGGGCTACAGGAGCGATCCCAGCTCAGGTCAGGTTGCTACTGTGTCCTTGGTCATGACACTTCACCTAATGTTGGTGGTGGTCAGAGGGACGATGGCAAAAATGGTAAAAGGTCTGTATTTGATAAAGCGCCTTCGAGAGTCCTGGAACCTCCCCCAAGGCGCTTTACAATACAATGGATCATTCACCCATTCACACACAAATTCACACCCTGGTGGGGATGAGCTACGATGTAGCCACAGCTGCCCTGTGGCGCACTGACAGAGGCGAGGCTGCCCAAGGACACAATGACAACAACAAACTGAGTGGGGCTCGAACCTGCAACCTTCTGGTTATGGGGAAAGCACCTAACTCCTCTGCCACCATCATCCCAATGGCATAAAGTGGCACCTTCACCTCTGTCAGACTGCCACAGGGCAGCTGCGGCTACATAGTAGCTTACCATCACCAGCAGTGTGTGACAATGAATATTAGAAAGTGCTTTTGATACCTTGATAAGTGCTTTATAAATATAATCAATTATTACTTTTATTTTAATTATTATTAAATGGGAAAAAGGCAGGAAGTTAACACATGTGGACCCAGGTACCATTAGGAAATGTAGAGCACAAGGGTCCCATTGTAATGGACTAAAAGGGCCATGGGGGCAGCCCACATATGCCCTGTTGGGCTCTGTCATGGCTCCATATGACGGGACCCACATGTGCCATAAATTTAACCATGGTCAGGGTTCCCACTGTGGGCAACCCTTTGTGGGTCAGATTTTTTCCCAGAGAGATCTCACACGGGGGCCCTATAGGGCACGTATGCTGGTTCTGGACAGGTCACCAGTCCACCAAAGGGACAAACTGCACTGTCTAGTCAGGAAAGTCAACTAGAAGTGACTTGTCTCATATTTTAAAATCCAATAACTACATTGTGCCTGAAAAGTTGAAGGTGTGCAGTTATCTGATAGTAAAATCCCACTGAGAATATAATCTCACGATAAAGCTTCATTTATATACTCAAAAACTAGACTGAATTCCAGCAAAGCGATGTTGCATTTTGTGGAGCAGTTTTGGGGTTTTACCCAAACCTTTAGCTGTGATACCAACTTAGGCACTCATCAGATGAGAAGTGATTTCACACCATGGACAGGCCACCAGTTTATCACTGGAAAAATAAAGGTAGAGTTTCCAGACCTACCATTCATACTTATAGATTGTGGTTAGAAACCATGGAAGTGTAAATGCACATAGTGAGAACATGCAAACAGAAAGCTCTCAAACGGGTTGTACCCTCATCTTTAGGACAACTGTGCCAACCACACAGCCTCCAGATTCAATAATAAAAATGACTCATGAAACTCTAATTTTATTTCCAAGATGTAGGCAAAACACCTCTCCAGGAAATGCACAAACCAACTAACTTCAAGAAAAATAATTTCATGTAAGAGACACAAACACATGAAAGCAGATAGTTTCATTTCACCACCAGGCATCTTTTACTGAAGTTATCTGATGGTTTCAGTCATCGAATCAAATGAAACCAATATCACATAAATGGCTGTGATTGGCCTGGCACAGGTAAACCAAATTGGAAATCTGTTTAAATGGGAGAGGGGCCAGATGTGTGCTGTTGCAGCGAATGAAGCATGAGCTTTCTCATTTCCCCTGTTGCCAGGTTAGTTCTACACACCAAGGCGGATAAATTGCCTGGATATGAACATGCAAACATTCACTTATGCTACCCACAAATGCTCTGGGAAAAAGTTCAAATTAGGTGTTGATAGCAGGTGTAATTGTCCTGGCATTATCATAATGTCTCCAAAGATGAAAAAGAGAAAGATCTAATGACTCTGAAACTGCAGATTAGGAGTGAAAACATGAAAGAAAACATCCTAAAAGTAAACGACTCAAAAGGTTAATCGACTTTTCTTGTTGCTTGTAGACATTTCACCTGTTATCTGATCAAATGTTGGGACTCTACAGCTGCAAAGGTTTTAGTAACAACACACATTAATTAGGGCTACATCAGGTGAGTTGTTGTCACATCTCTCCATGTGGGCTGCTTGGGTTCTCATCACTTCTTTCTAATGACATCAACATTTAAGAGGTTTGGATCAGATGTTCCAGTGTGTGGTTGGCTGTGAAACCTCCTGGGGAGAAGAGTGGAGGCATGTTTTGAAAGATAACATCCAAGATCACATCAACAGTTAAATATAAATAACTTCTTCCTGCTTTTAAACCATTCTTCCTTTTATTAAAAGTGTACATGAGAGTGTCCCTTGTCTTTGAGATGTCGGTAGACCACTGAGTCTTGACCTGATGAGCTGGAGTGTTGTGCAGCTGATGGTCAGAACATTTCTCAGTCTGAACTGCAGATACAGCGCTGCTGAACTTGTGTTTGGGTGTATTGTCCTTAGGGTGAACTTGTCTCTGTCTAAGAATGTTAATGGGTTTGAACTGTACCAGGATATGTTTGGAAAAGAATCCTTTTTGAGTTCCTCAGAAACTCCTGACATGTATGTAGTAACAATGTTTTATGTTTTTTTTTTCTTTTTGATTGGATCACGTGTTTTCTTGATTTCCTGGATGTCTTAACATGAGTCCAAAAAGGGTTTACACAGGTTTGTAGGGATTATTTGGTGTGTGTGTTCTTTGTCCTGTCTTACTGTCCTTGTGGGGACACGCTGACTTCATGCTAAAGAGATTGACAGTTCATGTCCATGTTCCCTCACCAGGTTCATTTCAGTTTTGTTTTCCCTCTTGGGGAAGTTTGGAGCACAACAGCTGTCAGTATGAGCACCACAAGCACTTTCCACACCTTCAACATCAGTATACTCTCATGCAGGACAATCTGCCAGGAGATTAAAGGAACTAATACATCTCTAAAAAATTAATCCAAATCATTCTATTAAAAGATTACATTAGAAAAACACAGCAGTCTGTGGCCCCTGGGTAGGTGCAATAGGTGGAGCTCTTCACCTACTTTATGGCTGTTAGCAGTTACATTAGCTACCGCTAACAGCTAACAGTTAGCATGTTTGGTTTGTCGACTGTCAATAAAAAGCAGAGGAAGAAGCTGTAGCATACCAAAGGTCACATTTTTCATCAAAATTAACAGAAATTAAATTTTAATTTGCAGCCACAAACTGCGTCACACATCCAGGGACTCATCACATCTGTCTGGCCTCCAAGAAAGAAAAACAGGGATATGCGACATGCAACCGACAAAGGAAGTCATAATATCTCTGCTCAAGGTCTCATGCAGAGACTCCTGCACTTTCAACGTGAATAAAGTTCATCTTGCATGAATCATAATTTAATTTACAACTAATAGGTTGATATATTCAAATGTGTTGAATGAACAAGATGTTTAAATCCTAAAAGGTTTAATTTTTTTAATTTATTTAACCCTTGTTTAACCAGGGAAATCATTTGAGATCAAATCTCTTTTGCAAAGGTGCCCTGGCCAAGAAGGCCGCCATAAAAATTCCATATAAAAAATGCAGTTGGTATAAACAATGAAAATAAAAACATTAAATTTCAACATTACAGGAGTTCTACCAAAATTAGTAAATACACACACACACACATGTATGTGTACACATTCACAAACATATGCACCAGCATACACACAAATACAATGGGAAAAACATACCAGACATGATGCATTAGTATTACAGTGTCAGACTGGCCAGCTGGAATACAAGGAGTTGAGCTGTAGAGAGCGTGGTTTCACAGACGCGGATGTGGTAGCGTCGGTGAAACGCCGGCTCGCGGATTGATCTAGGAATGCCGTGCGTCCGAGCATCAATGAAGTGACACAGAGATGCTGGGTTTTCCAGAGGAAAGTGAGGGCACTTACTGTGAGCCGATAGTTCGTAGGATGGATAGGTTGATTGGAAACTCCTATCATGGATCTGAAGAAACGATGACTGAGTGGTGAGCTGGGGAGGCGACTTCCGTATATAGTCACGGTTAGTGACGTAGGTGTGACGTGGAAGGAATCCCCGCAAGGAGCATGCTGGGAGTTGTGGTCCAGGGTGGAGACCAGCTAGCTGGAAGAGGCTGGTTTGGGGACTTGGGCTCTGACAGGACCCCCCGTCCAGGGACGGCTCCTGAAGTCCCAGGGCGGCCCCGGCGGTCCCAGAAGTCAGAGATAAGGGTAGGGTCCAGGATGGAGCGGGCCGGTTCCCAGGAGCGCTCCTCGGGGCTGTAGTCCGCCCAGTCGACGAGGTATTGCCATCCTCGACCTCTGCGACGAGCGTCCAGGACGCGTCGGATGGTGTAGATGGGCTCACCGTCAAGGAAGCGCGCAGGCGGAGGCGCCGGAGCAGGAGGCGGAAAGAGGGAGTATTCCACATAGGTCTTGAGCTGGGAGGTGTGGAAGGTGGGATGAATACGGAGACTCGCCGGCAACCGCAGCCGGTATGAGACTGGGTTGATGACCTTCTGTATAGTGTAAGGCCCGAGGAACCGGGGAGCGAGCTTCTTGGATTAGGCACGGAAGCGGAGGTCTGCGGTCGGACACCCAGACCTTATCCCCAGGAACATAGGAGGGACCAGGATGGTGTCGGCTGAGATGTTGGTGAGCGTAACGGGAATTAGCTCGGGTGATGGAAGCTCGTGCTTTGATCCAGGCGTTCTTGCAGCGCCTGACTAGGGTTTGTGCTGCAGGTACAGCGACTTCGGGCTCCTGGTGAGCAAAGACTGGGGGCTGGTAGCCACAGCAGACCTCGAAAGGGGACACGTGATTGGTCGAGGAGGTGTGAAGATTGTGGGACAACTCTGCCCAGAGGAGGTATTTAGGCCACTGCGAGGGTTAGGCTGAGACAAAGCACCGGAGGTACCGACCCAGCTGTTGGTTAACCCGCTCCGTCTGACCATTGGTCTGTGGGTGATAATCTGAGGATAGGCTGACCAATGATTCCCATTAGGCGGCAAAAGGATTTCCAGAGTCGGGCCGTAAACTGGGGACCCCGGTCGGAGACCACATTGACAGGGAAGCCGTGAAGAGGCACCACCTTCTCCAGGAACAGTTTCGCAGTGCGTCGAGCTGAAGGGAGACCCGGAAGGGCGATGAAGTGGGCAGCTTTTGAAAAACGGTCTGTGACCGTGAGGACTGTGTTGAGGTTGTTGACCGGCGGGAGTCCTGTGACGAAGTCCAGGCCCACATGGGACCAGGGACGGCTGGGCACCGGAAGAGGTCTGAGGACACCAACAGGGGCATGGCTGGGTGTCTTGGAGCGGGCACAGATGTCACAGGCACTAGTGTATTCCTTAACATCCTTCGCCATGCATGGCCACCAAACCCCTCATTGGAAGAACTTCAGAGTCTGAGAGAACCCCGCGTGGCCAGATATGCGTGACGAGTGGGCCCAGTAGAGTGCCTCGCTGCGACAGGATGTAGGGACATAGAGACAATTCGTGGGGGTCTCTGGAGGTGCGGGGTCATCCCGGAGGGCGTTCTGGATAGCCTCCTCCAACGGCCACCTCAGGTGGGCCAGGAATCGGTGCTCTAGGAGAATCAGTGCAGGCTCGGACGTAGGCGTGGAGTGTGTGAACTGGCGGGAGAGGGCATCAGCCTTCTGGTTCTTTGTTCCAGGGCGGTAGGCGAGATGGAACTCATAGGGCTCGAAGAAGAGGGCCCAGCGGGCCAGGCGAGGATTGAGCTACTTGGCGGATCGGATGTGAGTCAGGTTCTGATGGTCCGTCCAGATAGTGAAAGGCTGGGTGGTGCCTAGAAGCCACTGTCTCCATTCTTCCAGCGCCCATTTTATGGCCAGCAGGTCACGATCACCTACGCCATACTTCTGCTGGGTGGTGGAAAACTTTCTAGAGAAGTAGGCGCAGGGATGGAGTCTGTCGTCGGGCCCGCTTTGGGACAGGATGGCACCGGTGCCGACGTCCGAGGCATCGACTTCGACCACAAAGGGTACAGTAGTATCTGGATGGCGGAGGATAGGGGCCTACGTAAACCAGGTGAGCAGATGGCGGGTGGCCTGAATGGCGTCTGGAGTTAGATGGAACGGTTGGCCAGGTCGGCTTGGTCGGGTGAGTGAGGTGAGAGGTGCCACAATGGTGCTGAAGTTCTTATTAAAACGGCGGTAAAAGTTGCAGAAACCCAGAAAACTCTGTAGTTGTTTCAGGCTCGCCAGGAGGGGCCAGTCAGCAACTGCCTGAACCTTCTGAGGGTCCATGGTTATGGCTTGATCCGAAATCATGAAGCCCAGGAATGAGATGGTCCGCTGGTGGAAAGAGCATTTCTCGGGATTGCAGAACAGGTTATTGTTCAGGAGCCGGGTCAGGACGGCACGAACATGGTGGAGGTGTTCGGCCTAGGACTTGGAACAAATTAGGATATCATCCAGGTATGCAAACACTCACCGGCCCAGCATGTCGCGGAGGACATCGTTAATGAGGTGTTGATGAACGGCGGGGCTGTTGCACTCCCAATGACGGTGGGTGTGATGAATGCGGTCTTCCATCCCCAGCTTTGGTGCGGGTCAGACTGTAGGCACTCTGGAGGTCCAGTTTAGTGAAGATCCGCGCCTGGGAGATGGAGTCCAGAGCAATCGTGAGAAGTGACAGGGGATGACGGCCCCTGACAGTGATTTTGTTTAGACCCCAGTAATCTATACAGGGACGAAGGTCACCTTCCTTCTTCTTCACAAAGAAGAAGCCTGCAGCACCCGGGGAAGAGGAGGGTCGGATGAAACCCTACTGGAGGGCCTTGTTGATATTTTCCTCCATAGCTCTGGATTCGGAGGGAGAGAGAGAAAAAAGGCGCCCTCGGGGAGGACTGGTTCCGGGTTGCAGCTTGATTTCCATGTCATATGGGTGGTGAAGCGGCAGTGTGGTGGCGCGCCGCTTGTCAAAGACTGCGGCAAGGTCTTGATTCCATCCATCCCATTCCACTTATCTGGGAGGCTGAGCTGTGGCTCCTCCTTAGCAAGAATGAGGGCTTGCTGCTGGAGAGCATTGAGGGACGTAGATATCTGACGGGCGAGGTCCGTTAGAGAGCTCACTTTGGAGTTGAGCCGATCGACCAAAATGTGGAGCTGCTCAACCTCATTCTTTAAACGCTCAAAGTCCATGGGATTAATGGACTCAGTCATCCTCTCAGACTGGCCGGCTGGAGTAAAAGGAGTTGAGCTGTAGAGAGAGTGGTTTCACAGACGCGGAAGTGGTAGAGTCGGTGAAAGTCCAGTGGTCGACGCCTCCTCCAGTCCTGTCGTCGATGCCTCCTCGTGTTCTGAAGTCGACGCCTCCTCGTGTTCTGAAGTCGACGCCTCCTCGTGTTCTGAAGTCGACGCCTCATCCACTCCAGAGGTCGACGCCTCATCCACTACAGAGGTCGACGCTCTCTCCACTCCAGAGGTCGACGCTCTCTCCACTCCAGAGGTCGACGCTCTCTCCACTCCAGAGGTCGACGCTCTCTCCAGTCCAGAGGTCGACGCTCTCTCCAGTCCAGAGGTCGACGCTCTCTCCAGTCCAGAGGTCGACGCTCTCTCCAGTCCAGAGGTCGATGCTCCCTCGTGTCCAGAGGTCGATGTGCCCTCCAGTCCAACGTCTCTGCCATCTCCATTCCAACGGTCGACGCTGTCTCCAGTCCAGTGGTCAACGCCGGTCCAGCGGTCGACGCCGTCTCCTGTCCAGCGGTCAACGCTGGCTCCTGTCCCGTGGTCGACGCCGTCTCCTGTCCTGCGGTCGACGCCGTCTGCTGTCCCGTGGTCGACTCCATCTCCAGTCCCGTGGTCGACGCCATCTCCAGTCCCGTGGTCGACGCCATCTCCAGTCCCGTGGTCGACACGTCTCCAGTCCCGTGGTCGACACCGTCTCCAGTCCCGTGGTTGACGCCGTCTCCAGTCCAGTGGTCGACGCCGTCTCCAGCCTAGAGGCCGACGACGCTGCCTCCAGCTTAGAGGCCGACGACGCCACCTCCAGCCCAGAGGCCGACGACGGCGCCTCCAGCCCAGAGGCCGACGACGGCGCCTCTAGTCCAGAAGCTGACAATGCCGCCTCCAGTCCAGAAGTCAAGGAAGTCTTCTCCGGCGTCTCTGCCTCCAGTCACCGCCAGTCCTGCCCTCATCAGGCGCGGGCCCCCAAGAGTCCATCCTCGTCTCCTCCTCTGTCCCAGACGCAGGCCTCCTAGAGCTCGTCGTCACCTCCTCCTCTGCCCCAGACGCAGGCCCCCAAGAGCCCGTCGTTACCGCCCCCAAGAGCCCATCATCACCACCTCCTCTGCCACAGACGCAGGCCCCCAAGAGCCCGTCGTCACCGCCTCCTCTGCCCCAGGCGCAGGCCCCCGGACTCTACTGGTCCCTGCCTCGTCTTCATCGGGCCCTCGGTCCCTCTCGGCCCTCCCTCCGGGTCCCCCTCCTCCCGCCCTGCTCTATGTTCCTGTGGGCGTCTGGAATCCGCCCTTTGAGGGGGGGATACTGTCACACCCTATCCTGTCTCCCCTTTTGTTTTAGTCCTGTGTCTCTGTTAATTGCTCCCACCTGCCTCTCATTTTCCAATCACCCAAACTCACAGCCCTCTTGTATTTAAACCCCTTCAGTTCTGTGTCTCGTGTTGGATCATTGTTTTTATGTCCTGCGTGCTTCATATTAAAGTTATTGTAAAACATTCCTACCTGTCTGCCTGTCTTCCTCACCCCGTTTAGATCCTCACCTCATATCCACTTCGCTCACCGGCACATTAGTGACAGAAAACACATTTTCTACCTCACCCAATGGCAGCAATAAGCCGCTAAATGAAAAGGACGTCAAAAGATGCTAAAAGAACATATTAACAAAAAAAGACCATAGAGAGAGTGCATTATGGTCTTGTTCACAGAAGCAGCTGGTTAAACTAAAGCTCATACTCTCATCTTTCAAACAATTTAAGAAACCATTATTCTACGTGCTAATATCACGGAGACTTACCCAGATGTGTTTGAGTTCCTCCACAATAGCACATGTAGAGGGATTATTGTATTCCTTCTTTCATAAGCTATTATCATCTCTTTAATTCAGAAAAAACAGACCATTTTTATTTTTGGGTGAATGCAATATGTTTCCATAGCTTTGCTTCAGCTTTACATGGATTAGATTCTAAATACTTATTCTAACAATAATTTGACTGAATGTGGAAAATATAACTTTTGATTATTTTTATGTTTTGCTGTATGCAATTTGCAGTATATTAGTATGCATGTTTTTCTCAGTTTATTATTAAATAAACGTAAACATCTTATCTACTTCTAGTCAAGAGCAGGCTTTTTAGCAAACACCTAGCCTGATATTTGTGGTTGACATCAGCTGAAATGTTCAGTTTGCACTGCTCTTTTCTCTTTGGAACACATTTGTGGCCTCAGATGTTCTTGTGTTTTAGCCTCACTTATATTAGAACCCGACTATCCAGAAAGAGCTAAAAAACAGAAGCTCAAATGTGTCGAGAATTACAATAGAAAGTGCATGCTGGTGAGAAAGCGTGTGTCTTACCTCTCCAGTGTGTCTTCATTCTAATGTTGCCAACAGAAAGAAAAGCAGTGGGTGAACAAGAGCATGCACAGAAGCACCCAAGGCAGCTAAAGAAGTCAGTCAGTAACTCATCTGAGCCTAAAACGTTTTCAAAGGGTGTCTAGTCACAAACACAGACTTTTTTATGCTGCACATGTATCTGTCAGCTAAAAGACAAAGAGAGAAACACACACACACACACATATTTTTATCTGCTACTCATAATCAATTTACAGTGTCGTGGTTCTAATTGTAACGGGGGAAGAGAAACAATAAGTTGAAGTTGCCATTCCTACAGAAAGAGTTCATACCTGCTTAGGCAGCTTGTTCAAAAACATGAATAATCCCAGAGGAAATGTAGGTGTCATGATAGAAAGCTAGAGATTCTTGCAGTATTGATAAGTTAATGGCTAGTCACGTCATATTCAGACAAAAATGGACTTTTAACATGTTTGATATATCATAATGTAGAGTAATATAACAACGACACATGGGTAAGGTTTGTTCACATCCTTTACTCAACTCCGACTACCTTCAGGGCAGAATGGAAGAGAACACAACCTCACAGGACTTGCCTCTCACATATACATGGAACATAATGGACAAGCATCATCCAGGTAGGGACACAGGTGCTCAGACAGCCCAAGGGACATAAAACCCAGAGAAAAGGAAGAATAGCTGGAGAAAACTGGCCCTGAATATAGTTTAATAGGTGCAAACAAAAAGAACTAATGTTTTGACAAAAACAAAAACAGAAGAAGACTTTTTTGTCGAAATATCAGTTGGGGTTTTTTTTTCTGCTGAGTGTGGAGCCTTAGTCTTCCTGTGTGTTTGCGGCTCCCCGTGTCAGGGGGCTTAAGATTTTTGGCATCTATCAGTTTGCTCCTGGTGGCTTCCTGGTGGTGTCTGCATCCCTAGGCTCTGTTGGGTCCCTGGCGGGGCTAGTTGCCCCAGGGTCCCAGGTCACAGGGTTCAGGGCTCGGCTGGCTTGGGGTGGGAGGCTGCGGGCGAGCCTGTGGGCTTGCTGCTGATATCTCCCGGGACTCTGCCTGCTGCTGGTTGTGACCCCCCGGGGCAACCCTCTGCACCTCTCGAGTGGGGGTTCGGCAGATCTGTGGGCCCCTCACACTCTCTATTGGATCCTCCTCTAGAGAAACTTTACATATACAAGCGCGGGTACGCACACAGGTGCTCAAATGGGGCTCTCATAAGTATGGACTTGGGCACATTCAACACATGTCTTAAGAATGCTGGTGAGCCGGGGTGAGTACTCGCTCTCATTCCTAACAATCTCTGAGTTTGTTGCAGGAGAGGGAGCAGCAGCTGCACCTGATCATTTGATTAGCGGGTCGACTATTTAAGGAGATGGTGAACACTACTCGATGCCGGATGATTACTACTACTTGATAGTTTTCCAGCCTTCGTTCTTGATCACTCATAACTCTCTAGAGAATATTGATTGTAGTGTTTTTGATCCTAGTGTGATTTTGTGTTTGTTGGACTCACCCACCTCAGGTTCACTGCTCGCCTGGATTTACTCATTCAACCTGCATAGGACTCCTGGTTTCCGTTGTCAGTCACGTTCATCATCCTCCTTCAGACCAACCTGCTCTCACGCTTAACCCTGCGCTCCTTTCCTAGCTCAGAACAACTCAACTCTGGATCCACCCCAGCTCTCAACCTCCCCTCCGTCCTCACTCCTAATCAGTCCTCGTAAGTCTCCTCACAGTATTCCTGCCTCAACCGATTTTCCCCTGGACTTACCTCTGGTTCACTCTCTCTCCAGACCCTGATTCCCATTACTCCTGATCCGCTAGATTCCCAGCACACCCTCAGTTCCCCTTTTAATGAAACAATTTAACTTTACCTTCAATCTGTGTTCGGTGTTGTGATTCTGCATGTCTTGGGTTAGACTCCTGCCCCAAACCATGACAAATGCACTGTGATTTATTATCGTGTGATTGTTCAGTAAAACCAAGTTGATTTTATATTTCTTCATCAAGCTAATGCAGTGTTAGCTTGCTCTAGTTGTGTTGTTGTGTGTTTTTCTCATTCTGCATGTCTAGAAGCAGATTCTTGTTCATCATTTATTGTTTATTTTCGTAAATGGAGCCCCCTGTGATTTAGTTTCAACCAAAGTCCCTAAACAGTTTCAGCTTAGTAAAACATCATCTCTCTCTCTCTCTCTCTCTCTCTCTCTCTCTCTCTCTCTCTCTCTCTCTCTCTCTCTCTCTCTCTCTCAAATGCAGACATAACCATGGAGGAGCTTAGAATGGCAGTCTCCCAGATGGCTGCAGGAAAATCTCCGGGGATAGACGGCTTACCTGCTGACTTCTACAAATTCTTCTGGAGCAGTATGGGACAGGACCTGATGGATGTTTTTAAAAACTCACTTCAGACAGGAGCACTTCCTGCATTGTGTCGGCGGGGCGTTCTGTCCCTGCTGCCGAAAAAAGGGGACTTAACCCAATTTAAAAACTGGAGACCAGTTTCCTTGTTGTGTTCAGACTATAAGATTTTTTCTAAGTTCCTATCAAACAGACTTCGGGGATTCATCGGAGGTCTAATCCCAGACGATCAGTCCTTCTGTATACCAGGAAAGTCATTAATGGACAATTTATTTTTAATGAGAGATGTGTTTGATGTTTGTAAAATTTAAGATGTAAATGTAGGTATCATTTCTATTGATCAGGAAAAGGCGTTTGATAGGGTTGATCATGAGTTCCTGTTGTCTACACTACAGGCCTTTGGTTTTGGGGGTCCTTTCTGGAAGGGATTGAGATGCTGTATAGGCATGCCAGCTGTATGGTGAAGGTAGCGGGGGGCCTGAGTCAACCCATACCAGTTTTAAGAGGAATCAGACAGGGTTGTCCCATCTCAGGACAACTGTATATTTTAGCTATTGAACTGCTGCTGTGTTGGCTGAGGAACATGCTGAAAGGTCTACACCTACCTTTACCTGTCTCTATAGTCCTCCCTTAGTTGTGTCTGCTTATGCAGATGATGTGAATGTTTTTTTATCCATGATCAGCAGGATGTACAAGAACTCAGATCTAGATTACTTTTATAAGAGAATGCATCCTCAGCTAAGGTTAACTGGGACAAGAATGAGGCATATGTGTAGTGGGCGGTGGGACCTTGGTAATGTCCCGCCTCTGCCAGAAGGGCTGAGGTGGGGAACAGGAGGTATTAAAACACTAGGCCTGTACTTGGGTAGTGAAAGGTTTCAGAAACAAAACTGGGAGAAGGTGCTGGGGAAGGTGGAGGCACGGTTGTCTAAATGGAAATGGCTTCTCCCTCAGCTGTCCTACAGGGGCAGGGTTCTGATAGCAAACAACCTGGTTGCCTCGTTTCTGTGGCACAGACTGATTGTACTGGTTCCACCACCGGGTCTGCTGGAAGGTGTTCAGAAGCTGTTGGTGAAATTCTTCTGGTCCGATAACCACTGGATCAGAGCTTCGGCTCTTTGCCTACCCGTGACAGAGGGAGGACAAGGACTAATAGACGTGGTGTCTAGAACTCCAGCCTTCAGGTTACAGACAGCTCAGAAGCTTCTTAATGGTGAGAGACTGTGCTGGCTCATCTCCTGCTGCAGAATATTGGTGGGCTTGGGCTGAACACAAAAATAAACAATAATGAACAAGTGTCTGCTTCTAGACCTGCAGAAAGAGGGGAAAAAAACAAAGAAAAAAAACAAAAAAATGGGACACAACAACAATACAACAAATAAAATGCTAAAACATAAAAATATAAAACAACAAGATCAAGCTATCACTGCGTCAACTTGATGAAGAAATATATAATCAGCATTGTTTAACTGAACAATCACACGATAATAAATCACAATGCATTAAGTGCCCACCATAACCTTAAGACATGTGTTGAACGTGCCCAGGTCCATACTTATGAGAGCACCATGTGAGCACCTGTGTGTACACGCGCTTGTTTATGTAAGGTTTCTCTATAAGAGCGTCCAATAGAGAGTGTGAGGGGCCACAGATATACCCTCTAAAGATGTGCAAGAGACGGAGGGAGCTCCAAGTCCCAGAGATCCAGGAGCTGCCCCAGAGCACAGGAACCCCAGGGAGACTGCGACCAAAAAAGCCCCTGCCCCCCTCGAGTGGCGCAGAGGATCGCCCCGGGGGGGCACAACCAGCAGCTGACAGAGTCCCGGGAGATATTGGCGGCAAGCCCACAGGCCCGCCCGCAGCCTCCCACCCCCTAGTTGGCCGAGCCCAGGACCAAGCGACCCGGGACCCAGGGGCGACCACCCTGCCAGGGACACAGCAGAGCCCAGGGACCCAGACCCCACCAGGCAGCCACCGGGATTGGTCAGGAAGACGCCAAAAATCTTAAACTCCCTGACCCGGGAGCCACGACCCAGGCAGACCAAGGCACCACACTCCACACCAGGTGTGGCAGGGAGAGGGGAGATGAAGATCTATGTCATCAAAAGAAGTCCCAGGAGAAGGGAGGAGTCAAAGGCCCCACCTGACATATACAGTCATACACTCCCTCCCTCATGCTGACACATACACATACAACCAAAGACTTACAAAAATGCACGCCGGACACCCACTCATGCTCGCCATACACACCCTATTCACTCTGGTCCTGATACTGCTGCACATGGGATACAACCATTACCGGTTCCCAGAGTTCGACCCTTTCTGCTGCGGTGCTGATGAGCAAGCTCGCCCACCCAATGCTGAGCACAGCAACCCACCACCCCAGACCCCAACCGGACGGCCAGATCTCCCTCCTAGCCTCCAGCCCCAGGAAGCCAAGCGACAAAAGAGGTGCGCTAAGACCCCTAGTCTCCCTCCGCCTGCTCCAATATGATGTTAGTGAGTGTTGATGAGGTGTATTCCATGGCTGTGGTGAGCGGGCAGTGCGGGCATCGTCTGGCCTATGCCAGCTGATGCCACCACACCACCCCACTTGCACCCACAGCCCTCAGTGTCTAAGTGCTGTTTAAAATTGGAAGTGAGCACCGGCACTTGGGATGAGGCTGAGAAATCCCCCTGCCAAATGCTGTTGGATGTATTCACTCCCAAGGCCCTAAGTGTGTGTTTGCGTGGAATGTCGTTGGTGGAAGTGTTTAAGGTGCAGATAAAATTAGGGGGCAGGTTTCCACAGGAATGCAGAAATGGGGTCCATACCAAGCCCCCACAATACGGCTCAAAACTTGAGGCCAACAAGGAAGTACCAAAAATTGCAGTTCCACCCTCATTCGCTGGGGGCTGGTGTCAGAAGCGAGCAATTCCTCATTGACTCCCATGTTAAAATTATCAATTTCACAGCAAAATTAAACATGTTTACAGCCTGGTACCAAAACATGTTTCTTGTTTAAATGATCTAGTTTACACTCATGACAACTCTGAGGGGGGTGAATTTATTTCTCACTCTTCTGTTTAAGTGTATTAAAAGCCTAAAATTCTGTTTAATTAATGAGCATCAGACCCACGTGACCACAGAGCTAGATCCGTGGAAAGGCCTCAGTAGAGCCTCGGTCTGGCCTGGAAACTGTTCCAGGATTTTGAGTCTCTGTGTGTGTGTATTCTTTTTTTGGATATTATTTGTGCAATTGTTGGACAAAATGACTTGCTGTGGCATTAATTGCACTAATAGAGCGTCCAAGGAGTCTACACTTCATTTTTTTCGGTAAGTAAAATTATATTTACCGTAAATCCTCTAATACAGAACCGGGCCTGTATTTGACTCAAGCTCATCAAGCTCCAGGCCTTTATTGGAAGGAGGGCCAGAATTAGAGGCAGGCCTCTATTTCTATTTGAGCAAAATGAACTAATGGTTCGCTGGAGTTTTTGACAATTAAAATTGCGCCCACATTTTCAAAGTTAAACACATTTCTTTTAACAACGGTAGTTTCTGCTTCAGCCATCTCCCCCCTCCCCCTGCGCAGCGGCCACAAACTCACTGATGCGCCTGCAGCCTCTCGGAGTTCCTGCTGCTCTAAACATTAAAATAATTATTTCATTTTCTGTTCCTCACTTCTGGTTACCTTCAATGGTGTCTGTTTGTTGCAACCAGCAGGTACAAAAACAAACTTGTTTTTATTTGACTATTTTTCTGTCCTGCCTGTTTATTATCTTCCTGCATCTCCTCTCAATCCTAAAGAGAAACTGCTACCTGGGTTCATATATATTCACCTTATGAGTTACCTTTGAAATGCAGTTCTAAAAGATCTACCGACCGCAAAAACAGCGGAGTGCTCGCTGCTTGCCGGCCGCATCAGTGATCGGTGCATCACCGGATGACAAGGTGATGCGCCCCGCTCCACAGCAGCGAAACACATCAGGCGCAAATAAAAGACAGAAAACATTAAAGGAAATGAACCGACATGAACGATCGCGTGTTAAATTAGTTTTTGAGGTGGCGACACCTGATTTGATAATGTTGCTGTGGCCGTGCTCAGGACGCAGATCTACCGACCGCAAAAACAGCGGAGTGCTCGCTGCTTGGTGGCCGCATCAGTGATCGGTGCGTCACCGGATGACAAGGTGATGCGCCCCGCTCCACAGCAGCGAAACACATCAGGCGCAAATAAAAGACAGAAAACATTAAAGGAAATGAACCGACATGAACGATCGCGTGTTAAATTAGTTTTTGAGGTGGCGACACCTGATTTGATAATGTTGCTGTGGCCGTGCTCAGGACGCAGATCTACCGACCGCAAAAACAGCGGAGTGCTCGCTGCTTGCCAGCCGCATCAGTGATCGGTGCGTCACCGGAGGACAAGGTGAAGCGCCCCGCTCCACAGCAGCGAAACACATCAGGCGCAAATAAAAGACAGAAAACATTAAAGGAAATGAACCGACATGAACGATCGCGTGTCAGTACCGACGCTCTGGCACAGCGCCTTGCCCCCCCGAGCGCAGGAGCTTGTCACCTGCTGACAGCAGGCTGCTGTCTTTTCCGAGGGCTGCATCTTGCCGGTCATTATCACGAGACAGCGACTAGTCGACGACAGGCATAAAAAGTCACTATAGTGAAGTCGACTGGTTCATACAACCCCTATTGCTCCCCAGACGCTTCTTCTCTGCTACAGTACCGTTTGTTTCACGGTTTGTTTACACTCGTCAAGTTTCCAACTTGTCTGTGCACTTCCCAGAGTGCTATGCACAATCAAGTGTGATCATAAGCCCTATTGAGTTAATAAAAAATCTGAAATCACTTTATTGACAATGATGCTACTAGCATAACAGAAAGGTCGCACAACAGAGCTAGCTTGGAAGCTATCCAAAGTGGTTGGGAAAATGGCCAAGCGTGAAAGAGAATATGGATTGTCTCAGAAAGAAAAAAAGACTTATCAGGACAGCAATCTGGAGTTTGGTTTTATTGACTCAATGGACAAAGTCAAAATTGAGTGTATAATTTGTGGTGAGAAACTAGCTAATGAAAGTATGAAACCCTGCAAACTGAAGCTACATCAGACAACCAAACACCCAGATACGGTGGGTAAACCCAGGGATTTTTTCCTTCGCAAAAAAGAAACTGTGATGACAAACAGACCTCAGAACATCAAGGAAAGTTTTGCCAGAGCTGGAAGTGACCAAAAGCAAGCAACTATTGCATCGTTTGAGTGCTCTCTTCTTGTTGCACAAGCTAAAAAGCCTCATTATATAGCAGAGACACTTATTAAACCGGCATGCATTAAAATGGCAGAAGTAATGTGTGGATCTCAGGTTGCCAGTAAATTCAAGACAGTGCCGCTCTCTAACAACACGGTAAAATACAGAATTGACAGAATGGCTTTATGTTTTTATTTGATCAGTGTAGCGCCTTGATGGCATCTTTTTGCCTGTAAGGCGCGATTTATAAATAAAGTTGAGTTGAGAGTTGAGAAATGTTGAGAACACTCTAATAAAAAGTCTCAAAGCTGGTCTGTTTTCCATCCAGCTTGATGAAACCATCACTGTAGGAGAGGAGGCGGTACTGATCGTATATGTACAGTACATAGAAAAAAAATGAACTGAAACAAGACTTTCTGATGTCTGTCTAACAACCACCACCAGAGGAGAAGGTATTTTTGTGTTGTCGACACATATTTCACAAGACACCATCTTTCCTATAATAATTTAGTGGCATGCTGCACAGATGGAGCTGCTTCTATGATGGGAAAGAATAAAGCCTTCAACAGCCACTTGAGAGAGAAAGCACCACACTGTCTGGTGTTTCACTGCATGATAAAAAGACAAGCCCTGGCCAGCAAACATCTCTGTGAGAAACTAAATCAAACGTTAAAGACTGTTGTGAAAATTGTTACTTTTATTAAAGCTTGTCCAGTAAATAAACAAATCTTTGCACAGATGTGTGAGGACGAGACGCACCAGACGCTCCTCCTCCATACTGAGGTGCGCTGGTTGTCACAGGGCAAAGTGCTGGAGCGTTTCATGGAACTTCAAAAGCCGAAAAGAGATTTTTTGACCCTTCACAACCAGAAACTACTGGAAGAAATGACAGATGAATTTTTAATTAATGCATCATACCTGGCAGACATATTCAGTCTCTATAATGAAACAAACAAACACATGCAGGGTGCACAGACCACTATAATGGTGTGCAAAGAAGCAGTGGATGCATTTGTGCGTAAAGTGGAGTACAGAAAGAACAAACTGATGAAGAAGGATCCACAGCCCTTTCCCTCTTTAAGTAAACAAGCAGGGTGGGGGGGGTTATCTGATGCTTTGATTCACCAGTTCACCCAGCACACGGAGCAGCTGCAAGAAGAGATGAAATCCCGATTTTCAGACATAAATGAACATGTCACAAAAGACACATGGGTGATGGACCCGTTTCTTGCAAAAGAAGAGGATTGGAATATCTTCAGGCTGAGGACGAGCTCATGGATATCAATTCAAGTTCTCTCTTGAAGAAATTCTATGAGGAATATGGATACATGCAGTTTTGGCTTGTGAAAGGACATGGAGTTGCTCCAAGATTTGCGCTTCACGCAACGACCAGATTCATCCTGCCGTTCGCAACAACATACCCCTCAGAGACAGCTTTCAGTGTTCTTGTCACCATCAAGTGCAACAGGCTTGATGTGCACAGTGACTTTCGTTTGGCTGTCACCAACATCATGCCTGATATCCCATCACTGGCCCAGGAGTTACAAGCCCAAAGCTCACATTAAATGCCAAACTCTGTAGCTGTCAAACGGAACCATCTCATCTGTTCATTAAAATTAGGACTGGTTGATTAATCGTAGCATGTACAGGAAATGATCTATTCTGAGACGTATACTTGTTTACAGCCTGCATTTTGCTCACATTTTTTTTCATGAGTGAAAAGTTTACTGATATTAAGACAGGAAATAATTAGTACAGAAAAAGTAACACACTTTTAAGAACATTTTGCTCAGCTCACTGTTTTATTTTCAAGTGTCAAAAGTTCATTAAAGGTAGGACTGGTTGATTAATCACAGCGTTTACAGTAAATAATCTAGTATAAACAGTAATATACACATTTAAGTACATTTTGCTCAGTGTATTTTTTATGGGTCAAACGTTTATTGAAAGGAATGATTGATTTATCAGTGTTTACAAGAAACAATGTGTTCAGAAAAGTAATACAAACTGTCAAGTACATTATGCTCTGTTTGGTTTTGTTAATGACTTTGTTCTGTACTGGAGTCTACTATTACTGTTATCTATTGAATCAAAGCATATTAAAATGTGCTTGAACAATTTTATCATTTCTTAATACTGTTTGTACTGGAAGAGAGAATGGGAGGGGGTCGTCAAAAATGTTACTGGTAAAAAAGGGGTCTTTTGGGAAAAAGGTTGGGAACCACTGCTCTAGATGATAAAATAACTATTTTTGTGATGTTTTTAATGTGTGGGATAAAAGTCAGCTCAGAGTAAAAAATAACACCCAGGTTCTTCACTTGTTCAGAAGGATTAAAAGACAGAGATTGTAATTTCGGTAAAAGTTTCTCTCTCTGGGCCTCAGGACCAATGACTAAAACTTCAGTTTTCTCCTGGTTGAGCTGGAGAAAGTTCTCTGCCATCCATGACTTGATGTCTAAAATGCAGTTTAAAAGTGCATCCATTGGCCGAGAGTCATCAGGAGACACGGAGATGTCACTTCAATAAGTATCAAATTTCCAACATGTATCCATATACAACGTCCAACAAGTCATTTTAATGTTGGCAAAAAGAAACTACCAGCTGCAGTCCATCACGGTTACCGCCACCACATCTGTGTATGGGATTCTGCTGCATTCTCCTACTTGTAGCTCAGCGCTGTGTTCAGCACCGCAGACAGCTCCTTTCTGGATTGCGTTGTGCACATCAGCACGCTGGACAGCGTCACTTTAGAGAGATCCTCCGCAGCTTCACTGGATCAGCCTCATCATGGCTTAGCAAGCAGCACCTTTAAAAAGGAACCCATCGACTTGGGAGAGAGGAGGATGCAGATCTGTGCTGTAGTTCCTCTTCCCCTAGTTTGCGGTCTTTGTTGCATGTTCTTAGAAACTTGAGTATTTAGGACAAGCTTTAATAATTCTATGTGTAAAAGAGTCTACTTGTTTGTTAAAAGCTTTTGAGCTTTAGAGTTCGGCTGTGACGAACAACCTTGGTTTTGTCATTGTTTTCCTAGCAAAGCCTTAATCATTTAGTTTGTGTTTAGGGGAATGAGCAAAAGTTAAAGTTTCAAGGTTATAAGTGTTCTTTTGGATATGAAAGATCTTTGGTTAAGTATCCTAGTAAATCTGGTTTCACCTTTGTTTCATTAGCTTCTCAGAATACGTTGGGTTTTCACCCGAAAGGGTTCATTATTAGTTGGTTACCTTGTATTAATGCATAAAAGAGGTGTTTTCAGTGTGGACTATTTAGTGTGATCAGCTGGGGGATTTCTTTATTTGTGAGTGTTAAAAATCAGAGCCCACAAAATAAAACCAGTTTGCTTTTATTTACATCTTCCGCTCATGTCTTTTTGTTGCACCCCTCCCCATACTCCTAACAGAGCCACCTGTGGTCGTAGCAGAGAAGCATGTGAAGCAATAGTCTTGGCCTCCTGGAGGGCCACTGCCCTGCATGTTTAGGTAGTTTCTCTGCTCCATCAGACCTGATTCAATGATTGTATCACCTCTAAAGCATCTCTTGAAATTCTTCAGATATTTGATATCATCCATTTGTCTAATCCAGGTGTGCAGGGAATTATAGAAAACATGGTGGGTTGATACCGTCTAGGTTTGAATGACCCACAGTACCATTTACTGAAAGGTTTAGGGAAAGAAATGTGTATATGTGAGCCTGTAACTCTGGATGAGAAGAATATGTCCACAATATATTAAAATTTGGGTTTAAAATGTTGTTTTGATGGACAATGCCAGGACAGTGGTCAGTGGTCAGACATGAAGGCTGAAAGGAAAACATTTCCTGAGAAATGAGAACATTTCTGACTGCATTTGCAAATGTCTCCACATTTATAAATGTTAATTCATGAAATTACACTCAACAAAAATATAAACGCAACACCTTTGTTTCCGCTCCGATTTTTCATGAGATTGACTTAAAGATCTAAAATTCATTCCAGATAAACAACATTACCATTTCTCTCAAACATTGTTCACAAATCAGTCTAACTGTGTGATAGTGAGCACCTGTGCTTTGCGGAGATAATCCATCCCACCTCACAGGTGTGCCACATCAAGATGCTGATCTGACATCATGAGTAGTGCACAGGTGTACCTTATTCCGCCCATAACAAAAGGTCACCCTGGAATGTGCAGTTTTTTTTGCTTTATTGGGGGTCTGGGGACTCAGAACCGGTCAGTATCTGGTGTGACCACCATTTGCCTCATGCAGTGCAACACATCTTCTTTGCATAGAGTTTATCAGATTGTCAATTGTGGCCCGTGGAATGTTGGTCCACTCCTCTTCAATGGCTGTGCGAAGTTGTTGGATATTAGTGGGAACTGGTACACGCTGTCGTATATGCCGGTCAGCACATCCCAAACATGCTCAACGGGTGACATGTCCGGTGAGTATGCTGGCCATGCAAGAACTGGGACATTTTCAGTTTCCAAGAATTGTGTTGTAATGGAAAGAAGAGAATTACAATTTAATTAATGACCAGATATATTAATAGTCCATACCTGGCATGGACCCCATCTCTGGACCTGGGCTTTTAAAATCAGAAGAGTGTTCTTTTTATTACAGGGAAATTTAAAATACACTTTGCATGAATTGAGAGACAAGAGAATAGAGAGAGACCTCAGAACGTTTAAGAAAAATGTGTTATCTAAATTATTTTAAACAATTAACAGGACTAACTCTCTACTGATGGATGCGAATGGAATGAAATGAGGTGGAGTGTGTGTTGGTGCGATGTCAGTTCAGAACCCCCGTTCTGGAGAAGCGAGTCTGAGTGGGAGATGTTGTTTTGCTCCTAACTGATCGATGTTTGAACCTTAGTCAGAAAAGACATGAGACACTATCTGTGCCATTCTACATTACCCGTCAGGGACTCCCGTCTTAGATCAGGCTTCCAGGTCCACGAACCTTCATCTGGTACTGGAGCCGATGAAACAGTGTCCTCAGCACGACAAGCCAGTCTATGGATAGTCTCCGGGTAAAAACGGCAGGTGTTTCACAGCGTCAAAGGGACCCCCCTTTGGGTCAGCGAGTTCAGCTTTTATTCTGAAGGAACCGTTGTTTGTTGGTAACAACGACAGGATTTTCCCAGCTTGGCATTCTCAGCTTAAAAGTAAAAAGTACAGATGGCCGGTCCGTACTCCAATTAGCAACGATGAACATCAGATGATTTTGAGAGCTGGCTGAAGACTGAACTCAAAATGGCGTTGTTCTGACTTATTAATCTTTGATGTTTTCGTTTCTGGATGAATCACAGCTGACAGATTAAACAAACACCACAGAGACTCTGCCATGCTTCAGATGTGAAGGTTCTGATTGGATTTTGCGACCGGAATGTGTCATGATTATTTATCTTGTGAATCAGCTGTCTAGTGGCTACTGTTGAGGGTCTGCCCTCATGAGAAATTGCTACTCAGTATTTTCTCCAAAAGACTGCCAAAACCGCCCTGAAGCGTAAAGAAATAAGGCATATTAAAGATCAGCGCCAGCTACAACTTCATGTCCCATAAGCCTTTGCACCCGGAAGCAGCGTGATGACGTCACCAAAGTGGAACCGAACCCGGGAGCACGGGTTCTGCGCATGTGCTGAGCCACGCAGAGTCCAGCCCGCCAGACAGCGGAGTCTATAAAAGCCAGCGAAACAAAACTTAACTCGTCGTTTGTCCAGAAGTTCGACTGGCGTGTGGGCACGCTCGTTTGCTGCTGCTCCGGACGGCATGTGCACGGGCTTGGCTGCTGATGTGGACGGAACACCGAGTCGCTGAAAAGCAACGGAACCGCCATCTGGTTCGTTTGAACTCCAGGGAACGCTTCGGATTCAATAAAAAATAGTTTTTTCTCTCCTCTTTCTCTTCCTTCCGTTTCTTCTAATAAGTTCAGAATAAGCGATCAAACTGTGCGATCTGCTTCAAAATAGAACAACGGCTTTCCTATCTTCCATACCAAAAACGCCATTGGACAACTGAAGTAAGCTCCGTTTCTTTTATTTGTTGATTTCTAGGTTTGTTCATGTTGTAGCCACAGCATAAACAGATTATTAGATATTTTATTTGCCTTTGCTTGATTGATTTGTTTTGTTTCTTGATCTTTGTGAAGAAAGTTGAAGTGTTTCTGATTGAGTTTGTGAAGAGTGAAGCCATTGACTGGTTTTCAGGATTTAGAAAGAAGTTGCTCATACACATCACTGAGGGTCTGCGCTAAAACACCCCCCCTCCCCACCAGTGTTGGGAGAAAAGCCGTTTAAGTATAACGGCGTTTCTAACGGCGTTCTTTTATAGGTAACGGAATAATCTAATTAATTACTTTTCCCGCCGTTGCAACGCCGTTACATTACTGGGGACGGAAGGTTGTGCGTTACTATGTGCTTGTCGAACGTTGAGCAACAGGCTTTCTGACCGCCACACTTCAGCTGCAGCCAGGGAGAGAGAGGTGTCGGTAATGCACTTACAAACACGATGATGATTGGCCGGGTGGGCGGAGACCCTCAGTGTTCTCACTGTCACCGCACGCTGTAGACACAACAAAGAAATGACGGGAATAACGTCGTTTAAAATAACCGCGTTAATAAAAAATATTTCTTTCAGTAACGAGCAAACTAATTAATTACGTCTTCTTTTATCAAAACATCGTTTCTGTTACTGATAAGAAAATGCGTGCGTTAATCAGCTGATCAGGAGCTAAAGAGGTAGATGTTTTCATCCGAGAACATCACGGCCCGTGAAGAACGAGGAAGACGTGATGAATAAATAGTCTACGGCTGCAGACCCCCCGCAGATTCGCTGCTGCAGGTGGGAATCTGCAGCCGTGCCCTTCTTGGTGTGACAGCGGGACGTCCTGAGGGTCCGCTCACCTGTTCACCGCTCAGACGTCCTGATCTCCTACCTTCCTAGATTATCCAGCTGTAACCCGTTTCTGATCATGTCTTTAGTCCCGCTGTAACGCTGATGCATCAGTCTCAAACGTCATGGAGCTCAGGTGTTATTAGAAATACCTGTGTGTGTTCACCACCCAGCTTCAGCTCTTCTGTGGTTGGGTCTGACCCACGTTAGTACATTTAAGTCCTCCATCAGATTTGTGCCTCTTCTAGTGTAATTGTAAAGGATATTTATTTATTTATTTAACCATTACTAGATTACCAGCAACAGAAATGCTGCTAAAAACACACAATTATGTGAAGCTGGAAAAATTGAAATACTGTGCAAAATTACATTCATTTCTGTAATTTAACTAGACTGAGAGACCATTTAAAGGCTCGGGAACCTTTACAGGAGTTTCAATTTGCAATTTTAAATTTTAGCTGATTGGGGTCTTGTTAAATATCACACAGTGACCTTTTAATAGTCTAGATAAGTGTAATGTTCCTATTAGTAGTTCCTCCTGTTAAGTGCTTATTTATTTAAATTATTCAGGTTTATAAAAAAAACATTTGGACATACATTTTATTATGTTCCAGTCATTAGTCCTTTATATTTCACTATTGTAGTAATTCTTGTATTCTTTAATGAAAAAAGTAACTAAGTAGTTATTTTTGTTGGTAATTAGTTACTTTTGTGATCTTGTAACTCAGTTAGTAACTGAGTTACTTTTTTGACAAAGTAATCAGTAACTATAACTAATTACTTTTTTAAAGTAACGTTCCCAGCACTGCTCCCCACACAGGCTGGTCTGATTTGCTCCAGCCACCGGACATTTTGGGTCAAAGCCTCCATCTTGGACATCATCTCAGCTTACACACACACACACACACACACACACACACACACACACACACACACACACACACACACACACACACACACATTCTGGTTTTCCGTGTTTGGGGACACACACACACATACTTGTTTTTAGCATTGGTAGGGGCCAATACTAAAACACACTTATTGGGTCAGATTGTTTTACAGTATCATTTCATTGTTTCATTGTTTGTGTTTGTTTGATAAAATAAGTTGGTTAATATTGATTGGCTAAACCCTTTAGAAGGAGCTGAAGTGATTATATCAGTTAATAAATGTATTGTCAATTAAGATTTTGTCTCAGGTGAGTTTGTTTGTGTGATATGAATTTATGACTGCTGCTCGTAAATGAATTTTACTAACCTATTAAGACAGACTGATAAGAGGTTTGGATTCATTTTCCCTTGTTAAAAAGGGTGGTGCCATGAGACATATCTCCGGATATCCTAATTACGTAATAAAATCAGTAAATATTTCCATATTTACGAATTTTATTGAAGAATCCAAAAAGTAAGTAAAAGCTTACAAATTATTCGTTGCCCAATAATCACAACACTACAATACACCTTTTCCTTTTTAAACATTAATCATAACATTGTGATTCACAGATTGGTCACATGGTTATTATCGACTAACAATTGTTTTGATTAGCTTTATTAAAATAGAGTTCTTTGGTTAATTAAAAGAAAAGAGTTCATTCTTCGTTCTTCTGTTTTCACTGCTGGAATGTAAACATTAGGAGTGAATGCATGACCTTGGGCTGTTTCATGCACTCTGGCACTGTGTCAAACAGAACAGCTGTTAGAGGGAAGAAATGGCTCCTTCATCACGTTACAGTGTACAGATCCTTGCAACTTGGGGCCGTGCATTATCTTGCTGAAACATGAGGTGATGTTCTTGGATGTATGGCACAACAATGGGCCTCAGGATCCCATCACAGTATCTCTGTGTATTCAAAATGCCATCAATAAAATACACCTGTGTTCTTCATCCATAACAGATGCCTGCCCATACCATGACCCCACCACTACCATGGGCCACTTGATCCACAACATTGACATCAGCAAAGTGCTCACCCACACAACGGCACACACACTGTCTGCCATCTGCCCTGAACAATGTAAACCAAGATTCATCCAGGAAGAGAACACCTCACCAACGTGTCAGACACCATTGAATGTGAGCATTTGCCCACTCAAGTCTGTTACGGCGACAAGCTGGAGTCAGGTCAAAACCCCAATGAGGATGACGAGCATGCAGTTGAGCTTCCCTGAGGCGGTTTCTGACAGTTTGTGCAGAAATTGTTTGGTCATGCAAACCAATTGTTTCAGCAGCTGTCTGAGTGGCTGGTCTCAGACAATCTAGGAGGTGAACCTGCTGGATGTGGAGGTCCTGGGCTGGTGTGGTTACACGTCGTCTGTGGTTGTGAGGCCGATTGGATGAACTGCCATATTCTCTGAAACGCCTTTGGAGACGGCTTATGGTGGAGTAATGAACATTCAATGCACGAGCAACAGATTTGGTTGACATTCCTGCTGTCAGCATGCCAATTGTATGCTCCCTCAATGCTTGTGGCATGTGTGGCATTTTGCTGTGAGACAAAACTGCACATTCCAGGGTGGCCTTTTATTGTGGGCAGTATAAGGTACACCTGCGCTTTACTCATGATGTCGGATCAGCATCTTGATGTGGCACACCTGTGAGGTGGGATGGATTATCTCAGCAAAGCAGAAGTGCTCACTATCACACATTTTTACTGATTTGTGAACAATGTTTGAGAGAAATGGTAATATTGTGTATCTGGAATGAATTTTAGATCTTTAAGTCCATCTCATGAAAAATCGGAGCAGAAACAAAGGTGTTGTGTTTATATTTTTGTTGAGTGTGTTATTGGAAAATAAAATTTTTCAGGTTCAACATATTAGGCTGCACAGTGGTGTAGTGGCTATTGCTTTTGCCTTGCAGCAAGAAGGTCCTGGATTCAAACCCTGAGCAGGGGTCTTTCTGCATGGAGTTTGTATGTTCTCCCTGTGCTTGTGTGCTCCGGCGTCCTCCCAGTTAGCATTACTGTTAGGTTAATTGGTCTCTCTAAATTGCCCTTTGTTGCAAGTGTGTGTGCATGGTTGTTTGTCCTGTTTGTCTCTGTGTTGCCCTGCGATGGATCGGCAATCTGTCCAGGATTGTACCCCGTCTGCCGCAACCCTGCAAGGATGAGCAGGTACAAAAAGTGGCTGGATGGAAGGTTTGACATAATAAACCATTTGCATAATTAAAGATAGCTCTTCTGTGTTTTTTTCTCAGTTATATGCAAAACTTTGACCCAGTAAAGAATTGATGATCTTCATTTTTGTCCGTGATTGAAGTAGACCCTTGTAACATTAGTGGTTACCATTAATGTCGTACAAGTACTTGATTACATTAGAGGTTGACTGCAGAAAAACATTGATTTGCATTTCAAACATGATAACTTTTGATGTGGTATTTTAATTCAAAAACAGGGTAAAAACTGAGGCATCAGGATGACATTGTAGTGCACGTCTTTATCAGAGAATACAGCTTCAGTCTAATAACAGAAGTGGAATTTCACTCGACTTAGTCGGAAGAATAAAAAATTGTTTTTATTCAACCCGTTCAAAGCCCGTGAATGTTACCAGCAGTAGGAAACATTGCTAACACCACATCAACTTATCCATTACAGGCTCTTTGCAGCTTTCCAAAATAAAGGAATTTTGTGTGAATGGTGTAAATCACTGATTTGAGGTGTGATTCATTATAAACTGAAATTTGCAAGCTTTTGGACGTTCAGTGGAGAGGTGAGATTACAGTGATCACTCTTCAAACTCCTGCCCCTCTGGGATCTAAATGGCACTGCCAGGGTTTTGATGAGAGTTGAAAGGAGATCATATTTTTACAAATTCAGCTTCTCTTCATTGGAACAATGTAAAATGTTCTTATTGAGGGGTGTCAAACCTAAGTAAAAAAGTTTCAGTCGATAAAACAAAAGGTGTTCATCTTGATGAAATAAGATTGTTGAATGAAGCAACAGAATGTAAGTTCTCAAAATTCTCATTTATAATTGTTTCTAATTTGTGAGATGTGTGTGTTTGGTGTTTGCTTTCTTTCCTGGATGAGCCCATCATGTAGAGAAGTAAAATAAATTTCACATGCATGGTGCTCCTTTCTCCTCTGGGATTTACAGTTTTAGGTCCTGCTGCTCCAGCGGGTGGAGCTGGTTCAGGAGCTCAAACAGGTCGGTGGTTTTCCCCAACTGTCAAAAACTGCACTCATCATCATTAGCTTTGCAGCTAAGATGCTAACCAAACTACATCCACATGACTGAACTGTCCAACTCCTTAGCTTCAAAACATTTGTTCTGTCCTCCATCTCTTTTAATTTTAATTTATTTAATTTTTTGCCATTCAGGATTCTCTTTTTTATTTTTACCAAATAAGAATAGAGTCACGTGGTTCTATTCTTTAAAGTTCTATTAAGCCATTCTTACATGTCTATCAAGGATACCAGTAATTCATTTTAAAAAGCATATTGCTATTGTTTTATCACCCAGTCCTACTTTGAGCAAATCCAATCTTTTCATAATATTCTAATTATCTGAGATGTGATTTGGGGTTTTTCATCAGCTATCATGACAGTTATAACAAATAAAGGCTTGAAAATCTTGATTTGCATGGAATAAGTCTATCTCACATATTAGTTTAAGTTGAATTATTGAAGTAAATTAACTTTTGCACCATATTCTAACATTTCCAGTTTCACCTGTTCTTCCACACGACCTTCACTTTAGAAGCATGAAGACACTGTGATGGTCTTAAGACTGCACTAAATCAAATCTTCTGGTGAGTCTTTTCCTTAGGAGGCACACAAAATCTTAGTTGGACATGTGGAGAAACCATATCAATTAGCAACTTTGAAAGGCCGAGTGTTCTGATTACGGCCACTTTTCTGTGAATCTAGATGTATTGCCTGTCATTTGAAAGTACAAAGTTTTGACAGTAGACACTTTTGTAAACGTGTGGAAATGGTTTCTGAAGAAAATATACTTTCACCGCCCAAAAAAAAGTAGCATATGTTTAGTTTTTGTGTTGTGTGTTTATTTGTTATGCATGAGTGAGTCACGATGACAGGGTTGCTCGTGGTGCAGGAGCTCTGGCAATATGACAGAATGAGGTCACCCCACTGCTGAATGACACGCTCAACATGTCAGCCTCCTTTTTTTAACATATATACACACACAATGTACAAATACACACACACACCTCACCGTGTCCCTAAATATGTCAGCTTGGAAAATGGTGATGACTTTGGCTGTGAAATACTGCCCTCTCATAAACACAGCAGAGACGCCATGTATTTGTACACAATAGTATGATTATCTATGATTCTCCACTAAGTCATGGTAAAGAAAGTTGCTTTGTCATTCATCTTTTTTTTTTTTTTGCTCATTTCAAGTGTTTGTTTATTTTTTCATGTCATGAACTTGACAGAGGACCGTAAGGACACTAGAGCACAGTAGGCCGCAGAAAACAGTCTTTATTAGCCTGAAGCTGAGAGGAGATGTTACTGGAGTAGAGTTCAGATAAAGGCAGAGTCGAGAACAAACTTGGGTCGGAACCAGGCAGAGGCGAAGCAGCTTGGAGGAGCAGGCGAGAGACGTGGTCAAAGACAGGCGTGGATCAGAACAAAGTAGGTACGGGATGAGGCCGTGGACAAGCGTGGGTCGTCGAGGCAGGCAGAATTCTAGACAAGGGTCAGGCATGAAACGAGGTCGGTAGGCGATGATCAGGCAGGATGAAAAGGCTGGAAGATCTACTAGCAGGAGCATTCAATAATCTGGCAGAGTGCTGGCTGTTGACTGAGGAATATACAACTGGGAGGCAGGTGTGTGGCATGAGCTTGGAAATGGGACCAGGTGTGATGTATGAAGGCTGATGAGGTGGTAGCATGGAGGTCAGGACCTGGCAGGATCATGACGTTTCAATGCCAAAATTGGTTTAATGATACATTTATAGGGAAGAACTAGATGTCTGGTTCACTATAGTTTCTGTTGCATTGCGCAGAAAGGCACGCTGTTGCAGCTGTTTCCTCACACTGTCTTTGGGTGGTGGTGTTGAAATAAGAGACAACTGTAGTTAATTTTCACGCTGAGATGGTCCTGTATCTTGGGAGTGATATGACTCAATGATGACAAAGGGGAAGTTAAAAAGATAACAGGTTTATTACAACCCAGTCCATGTCCGTACAGAGTCATGCATGCATCTAGAAGAGATCCCAGCCTAATCCGATCTCCACCTGACATGTCCAAAGCACACCTTTTATCTTTTGAGGAAACTGTCCACATCCATGTAGGGAGTTGAGATGACAAACTGAATCTCCGGGGAGTAGCCAACCAGTGGCTCATGGTGCCATATTATCTTTAAGAAGTGAGGCTCATTCTTTTCCATATGTGGAGAACTTTCTGCACACACCAAGTCTTTTCCTGTTTCAGCCAGAGATGATCACCCGATCATGTATGGTAAATAGTTTCTGCAGTGGCAGCATTTTCTTAAACACTATATTTGGTTTGGAAATCAACAAAATCCTGAAAGTCTAAGGATGTTGTTTGCATGTGCCCCTGAGGACAAAGGTTTTCCTGAGAGGTAAACTATGTCCTCCTGTTGTCATACCTGAAAGGCTTCATGTGGCTCACATTATCCATTGTTTACAGCAGACACTACACCACTTTTTAATGACTGAAGCTAAATTGTGGTTTCTGAGACTCTTGGTAATGTTCCTCAAACTTGTCAACCTCTGGTTGGCTACACAAATCATAACATGAGAACATTAAAACTAGATCACTCAGGGATTCCTCAGTTCTATAGAAAGCTTCAGACTGGCCATCTGAAGCAAAACCCTCTTTAACCCATCAAAGCTTTTGATATGTTATCAAAACATTTTTGCACATGTGAAGCTGATAAAGCAAACAGTTCCTGCAGAACAAGCTGATATTATTTAGACTCCTTAAGAGTCCGCCAGACGCTCGGTTCCATCCATCTGTTATGACCTGCAGACAACTCCAAGACCGGTCTAGTAGCGCCACAGTTTCTTCTACGGACCTCGGTGCCTGGAAGTCCGAGGACTTCGACATTCCGGATCTATCACAAGGGTCTTCGAGTGGGTATGTAGACATGACAGATTGTGTCTGATGTGCTTTTGATAATAATCAACTTCATAGATTAACGCAAACTTTTTTTTTTACATCCAGAACTCAGCTCTCCTAGACACGTAAGTTCTGACAACATTGCATTCACACATTGGTTTCATACACCACATCTAGTTCCATCCATTACAGTAAATGATTGTCGTGTTTTTGTCATGGTGTGGAGTGGGTGGCGGCAGACCATGAGTGGTGGAGCAGACCAGGAGGCAGGAATGCAGGCACGGATAACATAAAAATGGATTTAATAGCAGGATACGGCAGGAAACAACACGACAAACAACAATGATCCGACACTGACACATACAAGACGGGAGGTATAAATACTCAGGGAAACAATCAGGAATAGAGCCCTGCACTGAAGCCCTAGGCCCGGGGGTCAGCCCGGCCCAACGGCCTGAGGGCCGGGCTTCGGGCCAACGACTGTGTAATTACCTCGGACACGGGCCGGGCCGGGCGCCTTTATTTTTAATCGAATCTATAAAAAAAACTGAAACACTTAAACGCAGCAGCACCTGCCTGCTTCTCACGCACCGTTAGCTCAGTTAAGGTCTGTGTGGTTTATAAATGCGCCTATATAAACAAATTCTCAAACTGCTGATTGAAACATGTGCCCCTATTCTAATATGCCAGAGCGGCAGATTAAATAAACACCCCCAATTGATGTGGTGTTTGTAAATTTAATCTGCCACTCTGAAAATGCGCTCTTGTGAAATTAGAAAAACAAGAGCGTTATAATTTTTAACTGCAGAGCGCATTTTCAGAGCGGCAGATTAAATAAACGCCCCCAATTAATATAGTGTTTGTAAATTTAATCTGCCACTCTGAAAATGCGCTCTTGTGAAATTAGAAAAAAAAACAGCGTTCTAATTTCCTAACTGCAGAGCGCATTTTCAGAGCGGCAGAGTAAATTTACAAACACTATATTAATTGGGGGCGTTTATTTAATCTGCTGCTCTGAAAATGCGCTCTGCAGTTAGAAAATTAGAATGCTGATTTTTTTCTAATTGCACAAGAGCCCATTTTTAGAGCAGATTAAATTTACAAACACATCCAATTAATATAGTGTTCGTAAATTTCATCTGCCGCTTGAAAAATATGCTCTGTTAGAAAAAAAGCTGCCTTGATGCTGTTTTTATTTATTTATTTATTTATTTATTTTACTGCAGAACGCTTCTCATAGATAATTAGAATGCTGAGCATTCTATCACACTAAAACATTATGAAAGGTTAAATAAAAAAAGTCGGGCTCGGGTCGGGCCAGAGAATCCTGAAAACCTTTTCGGACCGGGTCGGGCTGGGGCTCCACACCCTCGGGCCGGGCCGGACACGGGCTCAGATTTTAGGCCTGTGCCGGGCTCTAATCAGGGACACATGGTCAGGTTAACAAGGGGCAGGTGAAACCAATAAATACTAATCAGGGGCAGGAGTCAGAGGGAGGTAGAAGCAGATCGTGACAGTTTTAATTGTTGGTAAAATAAATTCTTACTTTTAAACCTGACTCTTTTCTGAATCAAAACGAAGTGTGTACAATCCCCTAATAAATAAAGAATCCTAGATTCTTCTGATAAACACAGCAAAGACCAAGCAGGGTTGATATTCTATATTTAGATAGAGTATCACAGCTTATTGGTCATAAGTAGAGGTAATATATACATTGAGCTCGTAAAGCACTCAACCTACCAAACCCTACAATATATATATATATATATATATATATATAT
>SSNQ01034193.1:316704-333348 GCA_006942095.1 Nothobranchius kuhntae | reverse complement strand
TAATGACTGGAACATAATAAAATGTATGTCCAAATGTTTTTTATAAACCTGAATAATTTAAATAAATAAGCACTTAACAGGAGGAACTACTAACAGGAACATTACACTAATCTAGACTATTAAAAGGTCACTGTGTGATATTTAACAAGACCCCAATCAGCTAACATTTAAAACACCTGTAAAGGTTCCCGAGCCTTTAAATGGTCTCTCAGTCTAGTTAAATTACAGAAATAAATGTAATTTTGCACAGTATTCTAATTTTTCCAGCTTCACATAATTGTGTGTTTTTAGCAGCATTTCTGTTGCTGGTAATCTAGTAACGGTTAAATAAATAAATAAAACCTTTAAAATGACACTAGAAGAGGCACAAGCCTGATGGAGGACTCACATTTACTAACTTGGGTCAGACCCAAACACAGAAGAGCTGAAGCTGGGTGGTAAACACACACAGGTAGTTCTAATAACACCTGAGCTCCATGACGTCTGAGACTGATGCATCAGTGTTACAGCGGGACTAAAGACATGATCAGAAACAGGTTACAGCTGGAGGATCTAGGAAGGCAGAAGATCAGGACGTCTGAGCGGTGGACAGGTGAGCGGACCTTCGGGACGTCCCGCTGTCACGCTAAGGGCACGGCTGCAGATCCACACCTGCAGCCGTAGATATTCATCACGTCTTCCTCGTTCTTCACGGCCGTGATGCTCTTGGATGAAAACATCTGCCTCTTTAGCTCCTGATCAGCTGATGACAGCTTCAACGCACCGCGTTGCTTAACGCACGCATTTCCTTATCAGTAACAGAAACGACGTTTTGTTAAAAGAAGACGGTAATTAATTAGATTGCTCGTTACAGAAAGAAATATTTTTTTATTAACGTGGTTATTTTAAACGGCGTTATTACCATCACTTGCTGTGTCTACGCTACAGCATGCAGCGACTGAGACAGTGAGAACAGTGAGGGTCTCCGCCCACCCGGCCAATCAGCATGGTGTTTGTAAGCGCGTTACCGACCTCTCTCTCCCTGGCTGCAGCTGAAGTGTGGCGGTCAGAAAGCCTCACGCTGCTGCTCAACGTTCGACAAGCACATAGTAACGCACAACCTTCCGTCCCCAGTAACGGTAACGGCGTTGCAACGGCGGGAAAAGTAATGAATTAGATTATTCCGTTACCTATAAAAGAACGCCGTTAGAAACGCCGTTATACTTAAACGACGTTACTCCCAACACTGTATATATATATATATATATATATATATATTTTTTTTTTTACGTCCCTTGGCTTCGCTAGGAGTACAATTTGATTTAAGGGAGTAAAGAAAAGACGTCTGTGAATGAAACAAACCAAATTAAATCTCTTGGAAGGAAGTTTATTAACCAAAACAGCACTCTGGGCTGAAATAAGAAACAAAAAGGTCATCCAAATACTGGGAAGTAACAAACAAAATGGTCTCTAGTCAGTGACTTGATGCAATTTGCTGGGTTCCTTATATAGGAAACATTATTTCTGATTGGCTTAATGAACTGACCTGAATTGGAATGTTTATTATGTGAAGTGCCTTGAGACGACTCTTGTCGTGATTTGGCGCTATATAAATAAACTTGAATTGAATTGAATTGAATTAATAACTGAATGAATTATAATAAACAAAAGGCGCAGCGCAAAAGGGCTGGGAATAAAGCTAAACAAATTAACACAAAAAACTGCACCAAAAGGGTGAGCTAAGTCTCTCAGGAAGTGAGGACACACAAACTCCTGCTATCTCAATACATACAAACACAAATATCACTCAGGTAAACTTTAACCCTGGCCAAAAGGAATGGCGTAATATGGACTCATTAGTTTTATTTATCCCCAAATGACCCGACCAGTCATTCTCATGAGCTAGCGACAAAATGTGTGAACGGAACTTCACGGGCACAACAATCTGTTTTATGTTCCCCCCAGTCAGCCCCTTTAGCAGAGGGCTGAGCCCAACATCAAAATAATATGTCCTTTTCAAGCACATAAGTAGTCGAACTACTCGCGGACTTAAAACCACCACAAGCGAGGGCAAAGAAAGGTTGCAGAGTCTTGTCTGAATTTTGAGCTTCCACTAAAGCATCACATGTTATGGGGAAGTTCACAGGAGTAACCTGCGGTGACACATGAACGGCAAAATCTGGGCGGTTATCATCAGTATCTGAGAACAGATGATTTAGGACAGAATCTTGGAGAGTTATGTCTAAGTCCCTTTTTGCTTGAGCATGAGTTAACACACAAGTGGTAAAGTGTCAGTACTTGCTTGCACCCCTGGTTCTGTGATGAGCTCAGGATCAGGCACAACCAAACCTCCTGCGGCATCAGTTCCTAGGATTAAATCAACCACTTTCGTCGGTAGATCATCCTACACAGCCACAGCTAGTTCACCGATAACTAAAGGACAGGACAGATTAATTTTATGCATATCAGCAGCAACTGTTCCCATCTCAATGCCTTGTAATGTCACGGAATAGCCAGCTCGGCTCATTTCAGAAAAAGGCAACACGTTCCTTTTAATCAATGTTTGTGAAGCCCCTGTGTCTCTTAAGATCACCACTTTCTTATTTGTTTCAGAACCCGGAAGTGATACAAGCCCCTCTTACAGAAATGGTTCGTAGCATGGAATTGGTTTGGTAAGGTTTATCCCAACACATGGTTTTGGCGAACAAAGGGCTATTTCTGTTCTGGTTTTGTTTGGCGAGACTCCATTTCTACGGTTTTTCTGTTTTAATGCATAACAGTCACGAATGACATGGCCACGCTTGTGGCAGTAAAAACACTCAGAACCCTCAACATCTGGGTGAAGTTTAGCAAGTGGTCTGACTACTCGTACTGGCTCTGAACGAGTTTCTCTGACTCGATGGGTGAGACAGAATTCATCTGCCATTAAAGCAGTGTCAGAGAAGGAAGTAACCTTCTGTTCATTTAAATAATGCACTAATCTCTCTCTTAAATTCCTCCAACAAAATTAGTTCTTTAAGTTCAGCTAACGAGGTGACATGTGAAGCGACACACCACTTTTCAAACAGAACAGACTTATTATGGGTGTACTCGATGTATGACTGACTTACTCGAGGTTTTTCAGAATGGAACCGTTGCTGGTAGGCTTCCGGTACAAGTTTGTATGCATGCAAGACTGTTGAAATTTACTTTATCGTAGCTAGCACCGTCTGTTAGAGACAAAGCAGACACCACCCGAAGAGCCTTACCTGTTAACTTACAGTTCAGAAGTAAAGGCCAAACCTTGCGAGGCCACTGCAGAGTCGTGGCAATCCGCTCGAAAGCGAGGAAATACCCATCCACTTCAGTCTCTCGGAATGGGGGCAGGAGAGTGACGCATTTGCTGACATCGAAGTGTGGTGTAGACAACGTAGGACAAAGATGAGTCACAGGTTCCGGTCGGTCATCCCCGAGGGGAGGCGAAATGGTGGGGTCTGAGCCTTCGGCGGGTTGAAAAGTCCTAACAGCGGCAGGATCAAATTTCCTGCTCTGTAGAGTAAGTTCAAGTTCTCGTAAGCGGATCTCAGCATCCAATATTTTTACTTCCAGCTCATGTCTTAATTTTCTCTCAAGATTGCGCTCCTCGGCCTCAATGCGTAGACGAGCCAGTCTGAGCTTCAGGCGAGTACCAGTTAGTGGAGAAGACGGAGGGCTCTGATGAGGCGAAGAGGACCCCAAGGAGCAGGCTTCTTTTGGTTTTTCCATGCTCTCCTCTTCCTCGTGAGTCACAGGCGGTGACGGTGGCCATGACACCAGTTCCGAAGGCGGCGGAAGAATCTCCTGGGAAACCAGGTAATCCAGGACGAACTGATGTAGGGCATCTTTGGTCAGCTGCTTGGGGACGAGCAGACTGAAGTGGGCGGCAACCTGCTGCAGGTCGGATTTCCTACAACTCTCCAGCAGCCGGCGCAAGGGAGCCTCCACAAATGCCTGTACGTCGAAGGATGACATAGCCTCTGCTTCGCCTCTAAGAGAATAAACAAAGTTAGTTCAAACACAGTACAATTGGAAATGAAAACCGGGTTGTGGGTGTAATGGATAACAAAATAAAATCCCGGATGAGCGCCCACTCTTTTACGTCCCTTGGCTTCGCTAGGAGCACGATTTAATTGAAGGGAGTAAAGAAAAGATGTCTGTGAAAGAAACAAACCAAATTAAAACTCTTGGAAGGAAGTTTATTAACCAAAACAGCACTCTGGGCTGAAATGAGAAAGAAAAAGGTCATCCAAATACTGGGAAATAACAAATGAAATGGTCTCTAATAACTGAATGAATTCTAATAAACAAAAGGCGCAGCACAAAAGGGCTGGGAATAAAGCTAAACGAATTAACACAAAAAACTGCTCCAAAAGGGTGAGCTAAGTCTCTGAAGAAGTGAGGACACACGAACTACTGCTATCTCAATAAATATGAATACAAATACCACTCAGGTAACAAAACCAAAAAACCACCCGGGTAATGAAACTAAGAAATACCACTCAGGTAACAAACAGGACCACTCAGGTGTCGAACGAAGACTTTAACGTCTGGACCGAGGAGAGCAAGAGGAGCGTTAACACCTCCGGACCAACGCTCATCTGGAATCTCTCCCTGAATGTCTCCAAGAGCTCCCTTTTAACAGGGAGACTCAATGAACATAATACCGAGGCCCTGTAGAGGCCAGGAACAGACAGCGTCTGTCATTTGTATATATATATATATATATATATATATATATATATATATATATATATATATATATATATATTTATATATATATATATATATATATATATATATATATATATGTATATAAAAAGATATAAAGAGAGAGGGAGAGAGAGAGAGAGCATTATGGATTACTATATACACACACATACACACGCGTGCACACATACACACGCGTGCACACACACGCTTGCACACACTTTTTTTTTCGTGTGTGTGTGTGTGTTTGTGTGTTCTTATACATACTGAGGACCATTTTAACCATTTTCCCTGAGGACTTTTTTCAATGTAAGGACATTATTTTGGTCATCACTTTTTTAGAAGCTTACCAGAAGCTTACTATACCAGTTAGAGGTGTGGTGTGAATTACATTTTAGTTAAGGTTAGGGTTAGGAATAGATCAGCATTGGTTAGGGTTAGGGTTGGGGTATGGGTTAGGCATAGTGGAGTCACAAAAATTAATGGAAGTCGATGGAGGATCCTCACTATGATAGAAAGACAGACGTGTGTGTGTGTGTGTGTGAATGTGTAAATGGACATATCCAAGTAAACAAGAGAATTCTGCTCATTTTCTTTTGTCCCTTCTGCCCACGCGCACGTTGAGGTCGGCTGACCTTTTGCTGCTGTGCACGCCGCGGATGCAATTCAAATCGCGGGGTGAACGAGCATTTGTCCATGCTGCCCCAAAGCTATGGAACTCATTGCCCATTGGAGTTCGGCAGGCTCCATCTCTGGCGGTTTTTCAATCTCGTTTAAAGACCCACTTTTACGCTTTGGCTTTTAGACAGTGACTCGTTTTAGTGTTTTATTGTATCATTGTTTTAATGTGTTCTTAGTATTCATCATGTTTTATCTGCTTTTGATTGGGATTTTTTATCCTCTGTTTTAGTTCTTTTGAATGGTTGTGTTTTGTTTTAGCCTGTGCAGAGCTTTGGGCAGCTCCCATGCTGCGTTTTAAATGTGCTATATAAATAAACTATGCTATGCTATGCTGTTTTCATTTCTCTGTGTGTTTGTGTGGCAGAAACTATTGTGCTGATGTGTTCGTGGCAAAGCATGAAGATCACTGTAGGTCTCCTACTATCCGTCTTCTTAGCCTGTGTTGCCCTGCAGCTCTGCAGAATGGAGTTGTGCCCTGATTATTTTTACTTGCACGCTGTCAGAGTAATGCATCGACATTATCTTCAGCAGATACCTCTCTGCATATGAACTTGGCCTTGAGCAAAGTACTAAAGGGAAACAGTGCAGAATTTAGCAAATGATGGAGGAGGTTGGATTAAAAAATCTAAACAATTGATAAGGCGGCTGGGAAAAATTTCCTCAAGAATTAATAACATTATTCTTGGACTTTGTCTCTTGGGTTACCATTCCATTACAAAGATAGGAAACAGTACAGAGTGGTAATATGTGGAGCATAAATTAAATGGATTTTAAAGAAAGGATTTTTCAACAGCTTTTAAAGGGACTTTACGGAGTTTTGAATTTTTATGCTCGCGATTGCCCCCTCAGGCCAAAAGCGGAACGGCAGCTTCAATAGTAGGCTCGTGCACGAGGCACGCATGCAGTACGTGCACACTCCTTAATGAAAATAACAGCTGAGACAGTCCCGTGTGTGTGTGTGTGTCCCAGAGGACAGAGGACAGGAGAACGCACGGCTAATTAATTAAATCATTTGGTTCTGCACCTTTCTCTTCAGCACAGCCGACAAAGGTTTAAGATGGGTCAGTCCATCAGCTTCACAGAGCTTCTCTTCCCTTGCTTGAAAAATTGTTCCAAAATGAAAGTTTAACCCACATCTTTTTTATCTGTGAATTCAATGCCGTTCTGCAAGTCTGAAATAAAAATTTGGGCATCTTACTGTAAAAAAATATACCATTCATGTAAAAAATAAATACTAAATAAATTATGTTCGCATCCAGAATCAAACCCAGGTCTTCTTCACAAGAGTCCAACATCGTACTAGGCGAGCTACAGCGCTGGTGACATCTTTCATATCTGTAACTTTTATATCCTTTATGACAGCTGATACAACGTTCAAAGAATGGTTCGGAGCGAAAATGGCTATTTTGTTGCTAATTTGCAGGAAATATCTAGAAGAAAGTAGCTAAGGGTCCTCAGAAATGTAGCTAGGTTCATCACTAGGCGTTAGGAACAGCGACAAGGTCGCTGAGTTGGCACTACCTCACTCTTTGCTGCTAAAGCTACGGATAGCAAATGCTACGGGCTATACCTGAGTGTGAACGTGCATGAAGCAGCCTGCTCGACCCGAGCAGCTCTCTTTTTCTGTGATTTTACAGAAAAACAGTCAATCACAGTAAAAATGCCAGGGCTCATTCTACAGGACCAGGGCATTGCAGGAGAATGTATGAAGAAGAAATGTATTATTTCTATACATGTTTTGGCTGTCAAACTTCCATAATGCCCCTTTAAAAATCGATATAGAAAGAGCTGAAAGGCTTACTAGTTAAGGAAATCATTTGTTTTCAAAAGTCAGGATAAACATTGCTTTTATCCTCAGCGAGAGCAGCCATTTTAAAATATGTACTAAAATTCTCATTCAAATCAACATTTTCTCATTGATGCTTGTTATTTTTTTCAGAGTTGCTTTTTGACTATTTGACACCTGGGTCAAAATCAAAACACAAGAAGTGGAATCCTTCACTACGCACATCAACGCCGTGGACAAAAACATCAAGTTCACCAGGGAAACCATAAAGGACAACTGCTTGCCTTTCCTGGACTGCGCTGTGCACTTTGAAGAAAATGGCAACCTCAATGTTGAAGTGTACCGGAAGCCCACGCACACGGACCAGTACCTCCTCTTCGACTCACATCACCCTCTGGAACACAAACTTGGAGTAATCAAGACCCTACACCACCGGCAAGAACATGTTCCCTCTAAGCCGGAAGGGAAAAAGAAGGAACACATTTTTAATTGTCTTCAGCATGCCTTCTCCAACCTTCTTCTTCATTTAAACACAAGTAAAACAAAGTTCATGATCTTCAAATGCAACTTACCGCAATCAACTTGCCACCCTAGTGTTGCTTTCCTGCATGGTACAGAACTACAACTTGTCAGGTCCTATTAGTATTTGGGTATCTGGCTTGACATCACATTTTTATTTGACATTAACATTAATTCATTACTTTCTAAAGTCAAGTCAAGAATTGGGTTTCTATAGCAACAGGTCATCCTTTACTCATTCTGCAAAGCAAACCTTGGTCAAAATGACAGTCCTTTCCATCTTAAATTACGATGACATCATTTTTTGAACTGCTTCCTAAAAACGTCTTCATAAACTGGATGTCATTTATCACTGAGCAATCTGTTTCATCACTGGTGCCCCTTTCACTACTCATCACTGTGACCTGTACTTACTCATTACTTGGCCATCACTCCATTCCTGCAGGTTGTTACATTGGTTTCAGTTCATATACAAAACAACCATCGGTAGAACAGCCATATCTTTGCTCATTACTTATCACTTCCAACAACCAGCACAATTTACGTTCCAGTAACTTAATCTCTATGGTTATTCCTAAAGCTCGCAACTCCTTTGGCTGCTCCTCATTCCAGTTTGCTGCTTCCAACAACTGGAATGGGCTGCAAAAATCACCAAAGCTCACTACCTACATTCTATTAACTACCTTCAATAATTCATTGCAATCAATAGTTTCTGATCACAGTGCTTCTGAGTTCTTAAAGACTGTTTTAAGTCTGTTTTAATTCCTTGTACATATTATATATGAGAAATGTCTTTTGTCTTTATGTCTAACTGTTTTTTCTTATTTTGATCTTATTTGTTTTTATCTTATCTGGTTTTCTTTGTTGTAAAGTTAACTATGTGTCTGTTGCTGCTGCCTGTTAGTCAGATAATCGTAAATGAGAATGAGTCCTCAACCGACTCATCTGGTTAAATGAAGGTTAAATAAAAAATAAACATAAATCATATGTAGTAAACACACATTTCTAATAATTACATAGATTTGTTTACTTAGTAAACAAATGCTAAAAGTGGGGCTTATTAGGAGACATAAATTCAAACTGTCAGTGTGCATTTTGGTATTTTCCAACAACTATTTTTATTAAAACAATTACAACTACTGAGTTTAGTTGATTCAGTGTGAATTTAAGTAAGTGTAGTTAACATGTATAGGACGTAAAATAAATTCCCATCTCATCCTCCGCGGGTGGTCTTTGTCATCCTTCCAAGCTTGGGTCCTCTGCCAGAGGCCTGGGAGCTTGACGGTTCTACAGTACCTTAGCTGTTCCTGGATCTGCACTTTTCTGGACTGAGATGTCTGATGTTTTTCCTGGGATCTGCTTTAGCCACTCCTCCAGTTTGGGGGTTACTGCCCCGATGACCAGTGGCACCACTGATGTCCACTCTCCAAAGTGTCTCAAGTTCTATTTTGAGGCCCTGGTACTTCTATAGTTTCTCGTGTTTCTTTTTCCTGATGTTGAAATCTCTTAGTATTACCACATTAACCACAGTCGCTGTCCTCTGTTGTTTGTCCACCACCACAATGTCCAGTTGATTCGCCATCACCATTTTGTCACTCTCTCGCTTCTCTCGGAAGTTCTGTCAGAGGTGGGAATTGAAGCTCCTGACAGGAGACTCTGCCAGATGTTCCCAGCAGACCCTCGCAATACATTTGGGCCTGCGTGGTCTGACCGGCATCCTCCCCCACCATCTGAGCCAACTCACCACCAGGTAGTGGTCAGTTGACAGCTCCGCCCCTCTCTTCACCCAAGTGTCCAAGACATGCGGCCGCAGGTCAGATGAAACAACAGCAAAGCCGATCATCGAGCTGGTGCCAAGAGCACATATAGTCACCTTTATGTCTGAACATGGTGTTCATTATGGACAATCCATGACGGGCACAGAAGTCCAGTAACAAAACACCACACAAATTCAGATCAGGGGGCCGTTCCTCCCAACCGCACCTCTCCAGGTCTCACTGTCGGTGCCCACGTGAGCGTTAAAGTCCCCCAACAGATCGAGGGAGTCAGCGGAAGGAGCGCTCTCTAGCACCCCCTCCAAGGTCTCCAAAAAGGGTGGGTAGTCTGAACTGTAGTTTGGTGCATAAGCACAGACCACAGTCAGAACCCGTTCCCCCACACGTAGGCGGAGGGAGGCTACCCTCTCATTCACTGGGGTACACCAGCACAGCAACAAAAGACAAGAAAATTAAAATAATACATATTTTGTGCTGTGTGACACTAGTATGTCACTGAACAAAACTCATCCCAAAACATTTATTTTTCTTTTATCGTAAAATACACTGAACAACCGTGACGTCATTATAAAACCGGTCTGATTTGGTACAAAACAGAACCTGATGTCCATATGAGCATTTTTTTCCATTTCCTGGGTCAAGTCAGTGTCACTCAGGGACAGAGACACACATGTGCCATCAAGCCTAATCATGACCCTCTGTGTTAACTTCTGCCTCAGGATAAGACCTCCACACTTCTCAGATGTTTCAGATAATTGAACAAATTATGTATGCCTTTGTGTCATGTTCTTGGGTAAGTGTGGCTCCAAGCATTAAGTACTTGCCCTTGCTTCTATTATTAAGTTTGAAATTTCCTCATTTTTTATTCTGTTTTGCAGTGCAGGCATCATTAGTCAACAGTCAGACCTACCGCAGGCTATGGCTGCTACTACTCAGCCACCCAGGCACAAAGGAGGCAACACCATCAGTAGCAGGGGACTTGTTTGTGTGTAACACACCTGGGTCAGAGACCTGACAAGGCACAATCTTTGATGTGAAAATAGTTGCAGAGGATAATCATTTTCTGTTCAAATTGTATCTCAAGGTTGCAGTCTTGTCAGCCTCAGATATAAAATTTTAAATGTCAAAGGTCAACCAAAGTTCAGTGTGTGTCATTAGACACCAGAAAAACAAACAAACTACAAAATATGAAATATCTTAAATATTTACCAGAACTTGCTGTCTAACCGACAGCTTGACCCTTTTCTGCAGCTAATGTTCATGTTTTCATTCTTTAACATGAAAACTCAAGCAAGTCTTCTTAATGTGGGGGATAGCTTGAAATAAATATTTTAGATTGATATATAGATTTTAAAACAAATCGTGATTTAAAAGTGTCTATGTACATCAGCAAGGCTTTACATGCATTTTAAAACAAGTAAAATCACACAAGTATGTAATTATCCTCCATATTTGCTTTTGCAGGAATTATTTTAAATTTTTAATGTGCATTGGATTATATAGATCAGCTTTAGACAAACCTGGTCCTCAGCTGCTGCCATCCTGCATGTGTCAGTTGTTTCCCTGCTCCAACACACCTGATTTTAATCAGTAGATGATTAACAGGCTTATGCAGAGCTTGAAAACATAGTGAAAAGGTGTGCTGGAACAGGGAAATGACTAAAACCTGCTAGATGGCGGATGTCGAGAACAAGGATTACTTACCCCTGATTTAGGTGGATTTTCTGTAAAAATCAATAAATCATGGTCAAATGTTCTCAATAAATAAAGTAGGCTGCTGTTATAACGCTTTACACTGGATTTGACTTTAACACTGTACAAAATACTGCAACATAAAACTGTAATGAACGCCATTAAGCATGGGCCGTGGATGAGAGCATTTATTGAACTTTAAAAATTCATACAGAATTAAAGGGGCACCTCGTAGGGATTACATTATTTAAAGTGTGTCAGGAGCTGAGAGGAAGTCCAATAAGCAGAGAATAATGTGTGATGGCTCTCTTCATCAAGCATCAAAAAACACACACATGGAGTATGTTTCTTGCATGTGGAAAACGACGTGGTGAAAAGTATGACATCACATGTGATAAATGTAAAATACGTAACTCATAAAACCTATAGTTGATCTATTATAATGGCAGTGTGTCAGGGTTGTACTGTATACTTTTGACCAAAACTGGCGACAGGATGAAATAACAAGTTGAGTAAATACACACAACTGTTGCTGTTTGGTTTGGGTGTTTTATTCCTAATATATTCAACATCATTGTTTTTCAGCGTGAGAAATTTCTTAAGAGCCCCTTATTCAGACAGATAATTATTTAGTAGGTTTTGGCTCAGTGAGTAAATGATCTAATCATTTGGTCTAATCCTGGTGTTTAATGGCCCCAAAAGACACAATTATCTTCATAAACACGTGCAAATATTAATCTGTTGCAATTTTTTTTCTTTTTAAAAACCACAACAATTTTCTGAGAGCTGAGTATTTATGTTCGTTTTGGACCTCAGCTTACAGCAGCTGTTTGTTAGCTGTCACTGGTAACACACACTCGTTCTTGCCTCCCTTGTTTGTTTAGGAGTTCGCCTCCTTGAAAGTTAGAATCCACGGAGAGCAGCGCTGAATCTGTTTGAGATTTTGATGTACTCTTTAAAAGAAAAATCAAGGCTGTGCTGACACAGAAGCAAACAACAATGAACAAGTCTTGAAGATTGAACAAACAGAACAACACACACGTTCTCAAGAGGAAAAGAAATAGAATATAACACTTTTCAATTTGCTTGTTCACCACCTTACAACCACAGGTACTGATAACAGCTGCAAGTCCAAAAGCTTTAGAGCTGTGCAAAAGTTCTTCTGCAGGCTAAGTGTTAAACTCTTCAGACCTCAAAGCCCTTAGCTGCTTCATGTGAGAACTCCATTGGGCATGGCACAAAAGCTCTCAATCATCACTTTGGACCCACTCTGTGGATGCCATTAGATGATGGATCCCAATTTTCAATTTCAAGCCTTGCTGTTTTTGTGGCATGTGTCCAGGGGGAAGTGTTTCTCAGGCTAACAGCAGTTTGCAGTTGCATTTCCTCTATGCTCTCGTCCACAAATCACCCAGGAGCTTCTTTATTGCAGAACCACACAACAAATGTAAAAAATACCAACATTCTACATGTTGGAACTGACTTTATTATTAGTGTGTTTCAGCAAGCTTCACTGATAGAAATGTTACCATGTATGCACGTGAGCTTGGGGCAAATAATGAATTTTTCATTCATCTGCACATGCTCACAATGCAAATCTCTCCCCTCCTTTTCCCCAATTTTGTGACCAGAATGAGCGATCCCTGAGGAAAATCACAGGAGGCTTGAGGGCTGATTGTGCTATTCAATAGAGGCGTTATTACAATCAGTCCACGGCTGGCAATGCAGACAAATTACTGATAGGAAGTCTCAAAGAGGAGGAGGGAGCCAGAGAGAAAAAAAAAAAAAACCAAGAAGATGCTATCAAAGTCCATTGCAAAATCCTGCCAACGCCATTGAGAACTTTTAATTTGTTCAAACCGTCATGGCCGACTACATTTCCAAACCTTTAGTTGTCATCTGATGAAGTGAAATGCTTTTTCATTTTGTGTGATAGTCCCTACGTAAACGTGGGAAAAGTGATTTATTTTTTCTGTATCAGCTATCTACTCAATGGGGTATCATAGCAGTTAGTTCAGAAGTGTGTGTGTGTGTGTGTGTGTGTGTGTGTGCGTGTGTGTGTGTGTGTGTGTGTGTGTGTGTTTTAACGCACAAAGAAGGAGCAATGGGAGAAATTGGGCTGTCTGGTGGTATTATAGCAGCTATCAAACCCTGCTGCTGCAGCAGTGCTCGTGATCAGAGCAGCGGAGGCAAATTGACTGCTGAATAGATTGTGGAAATGCCTGTCAAAACTGCACAGAATCCTAGCTGGAGGCTTGTGGTATTGCTTTTTTCCTTGTGGAAATGATTCACTCGTAATAGGGTGGCCGACCTTTGACACTAGGGTCGTGTCATTCATTTACTCTAATGTGCTCGATCTTAGTCAGAATCTGAGCTCACGAACAGAGAAAAGTGGGCAAGATAAACAGAAGATGGGAGGAATATTCTACCTCATTCCACATTAACCGCTGTGGAGGAAACTGCTAATGACACAAATTTGTTTTACCGACTCGAACATGGTTCGATGGTGGCGGTGGAGAGAACCGCAACATTTTCCAGAAGAGTCTGTGTGGGAATGGCTCTGAGGCTGACAACAATGGTTCCAACTAGGGGTGTTCTGGTCACATTTTTAGCTCTCGATCCGAGTCATTTGATTCTGAGTATCTCCTAAAACTGAGTCCCGACACGATACCTCAGCAAAGCATTAAAATAAGAAGACACAAGGGAAAACACATCCATGCTTTCCTTTAATTTTTTATTATTATTTAGGTAATTCTTTCCTTCTGTAATTCTGTCATTTCCTTAGTTTATCTGTCAAAAACATCACTTGTTTAGGAAGTACAAAGTTTAAAAGTGTGTTAATATTATTAATGTATTAAAAAGTAGAGGTGTTGGTCATATTTCACATTGTTTACGTATTCGGTATGCAGCTCTGTTGAGTGGTGTGTGTTCCCATGAAGGAGAGACACACGGCCAGCAGGCTAACTTTTATCTGCACAACACCTGTAGCAACCAGCATGGTCAGCTCAGGTGCTGCAGAATGAGAAGCCCCAACGTTTGGCTGTCAGTCTGCAACTTCTCTGTTTAATAACGTACGTTTCACTGTTGGCTCCATGTTTTTGTTAGAGAAGCCGCTCTGAGCTGGGACTTCATGCAGACCAATAATTCGCTGTGGCGACGCCTGAAGGGAAAATAGCCGAACGAGAAAGTAATTTGTTTTGAAGGCAGCTTATCATCCAGCTCAGTCTTTTCCAGCACATTGAATGCCCAGTATGCCCATTTTACAAGTGGCTGTTACACGCCTTTACCACCAAAATACAGACATTTAACTGTCCTGTGGAGACATGTTAACTCTGTAATAGCTAGCTAGCCATAAACTGTGTGACGCAATGATGTTTTCTTCCAAGAAACAAAGGATATGGATGTAGAGAAATATGTTGATACATTGCCTTGTTGTTCTGTTTGAAAATCTTTTAAAGGTTAAATTCAATCTTTGCCGCCCAATTCCAATCTTTTGAAAATCACGTGATCAGGCGGATATCTGATCATGTGATTGGATCGGAGCATCCCTAGTTAAAACTGCTCCAAAAGTGACCACCTGAAGCCTCCCTTCTCTAGAGGACATTTACGTCAGCAGATCTAGAACCAGAAGACAGGTTTACCCTAACCCTATACACCCTCTGTCCTTCAACTCTGAAGTTACAGAAACATCAAACACATTTTGCTTTGTGGTTATCATCTTCATTCACACCACATGCTCCATGTAATTGAATGACAAAAACATGTTATAACTGTTTAACTGAAGTTAAATGCTAAAAACTGCATTTAGTTTAGATTTTTCCGACTGGCCTGAGTAACACGTTTTCTTGTGTAAATGAACCAGAGGCACTGAGGGTTGAAACCACAAATGGTGCTCAGTTAACTCTTAACTTTTTTAATAAGCTGCAGATGCTAATGCACACACCAGGAAGGGCTAATAAAACCTGACTTTTGCTTAAATAAGCAAAACAATGTTGGGTTTTGGTACGTAGCTCTCCATGATAATTTTGGTGAATCCTAATTAAAGCGTATATTACTCCAATTAGGGCGTCATCCATATCATGTCAGAATTGTTCCCATTCCCATAGTGTTCACTGGATTGGCAGTTTCCTCCACTGAGTGCTGTCACTCGATCTCAAACCACCTGACTGAGCCAGTTAAATGGCCAGTTTTTAGATATTGTCTTTGGCAGGTGAAAAATAAATAAAAAAGTTCAATTTAGAGTGATTTTGAATGGCCCTAATTTCCCTAGATGACAGTTTTAGTTTTCTCTCTTGGTGGGCAGTGCTGTGTAGACAGGGGAGACTACCTGCCACAACACATTGGGGTAATAATGCACTGGCATTGAGCCAATTCAAACTGGATGTGACAGCAAGGGCAAAAAGAGCCATTACTGATTGTCAGGAGGATTTATGAGATATTTAGGAAAATGTGATAGGTGCTTATCACTGCAACATTATTCCTGTCAGAAAAAAAATCCCAGAATTTTTATCCCCCACTGAAATAAAATTACTAAATATCAAATCCCATTTTGTATGTTTGTATATTTGCCTTTATTTTTATGTTATGCTAATATTTTTTAAATATCTTTTTCCAAGGTTTTAGGCTGGAAGACAGTAGGGATATAAAGAGCTGCACCAATGTCAATAGCAGTATCAGCCTGATACAGTGTGCTAGCATTTGTACTTGGACTCATAAAAACTGTCAAGATACTTCTCAACTGGATACTGATCACGTGGGTCTGCCATGGTGGACGTTACAGCAGTGTTGAATGGGTAGCACAACTGGCGACTGACAAATAATTTGTTACCAGTTTGCCCAGCTTCTACTAGCTCAAGCCCAGTTCACTTGTTGGAAGACTTAGCAGACCTATGTAGGGCTTCAGGGCTGCTGTGAGGGGAGGGATTAGTGTTGCCTCCCTCCGTTGTCAGTGACAACGGGGTGGGGGAGGGGATTGCTTTATCAGCATGAAAAATTGGAGGTGTGATGTGGGAGCATGTGAAGGGGGTCAGATGCACATGTGTGACGCTCAGTGTGAGAGTTGGCAGCCCCCTGCTAGAAAAACCAGCATAGACCAGCATAAGTTGTGTTTTGCTCATCCACCAGCTAGCAGCACAAAAACATAACACATGCTGGTAACCAGCTATGCTAGTCTATGCTGTTTTTTTACTGCAGGGTTAGCTAGCCTACAAACATTAGCTTACATTCTTACTGCTGTTGTTCACCGATTAAATCAAGTTACCGACTTTGTCAAATATCACCCCGCTGGACTTATGAAATTATCGTATAGACTACATTCACTTTACACTGGAGCTGAATATAAAAGCCTAAAATAGTCTGGTTTCATACTCATGTCGCTGGCTGTGTCTCCAGGTTGCTACTCTCATACCACAGAAGGGAGATAGGTACCTCATAACAGCAAACTCATCATGCTCAATAAATAACATCATTTCCACAATCTAAACTTAC
>SSNQ01034193.1:290500-309363 GCA_006942095.1 Nothobranchius kuhntae | reverse complement strand
AGAAAGTAGTAGAGTGTGAAAAGTGGTCAGTGTATCCTCCAGCAGTCTAAGCCTATAGCAGCATAACTACAGAGATAACTCTGGATAATCTATCCTATTTAGATGGAGGCATGTTGGAGGCAGGGCAAGGGAGAGCCGTCTTTACAGACTGTACACTCCACCTCCCTCTACTCCCCCACTTGTCCAGATTTAGGCTAACATCAGATTTTAACCATAGGCCCTATCAAATAAAAATGTTTTAAGCCTAGTCTTAAAAGTAGACAAGGTGTCTGCCTCACAGACTAAAGCTGGGAGCTGGTTCCACAGGAGAGGAGCCTGATAACTAAAAGATCTGCCTCCCATCCTAATTTTAGATATTCTGGGAACCACCAGTAAACTTGCAGTCTGAGAGCGAAGTGCTCGGTTAGGAACGTATGGAACAATCAGATCACTGATGTATGATGGAGCTTGATTATTAAGAGCTTTATATGTGAGAAGAAGTATCTTAAAATCTATTCTGAATTTAACAGGTAGCCAATTTAGGGAAGCTAAGACAGGAGAGATATGATCTCTCTTTTTAATTCTCATCAGAACTCTAGCTGCAGCATTTTGGACAAGCTGAAGACTTTTAACTACATTCTGTGGACTTCCTGAGAGTAATGAATTACAGTAATCCAGTCTTGATGTAATGAATGCATGAACTAGTTTTTCAGCATCACTCCTGGAAAGGATGCTTCTAATCTTAGCAATATTCCAAAGGTGGAAAAAGGAAATCCTACAAACCTGTTTAACCTGGGATTTGAATGACATGTCCTGGTCAAAGATAACACCAAGGTTCCTTACTTTGTTCTCGGAGATTAATGTAATGCAATTCAGGTCAGGTGATTGACTAAGCAATTTCCTTTTCTGGATTTCTGGTCCAAATATGAGAACTTCCGTCTTGTCTTGATTTAAAAGCAAAAAGTTTAGAGTCATCCAATTTTTTATGTCCTCAAGACAAGCCTGTAATCTACCCAACCGATTAGGTTAATCAGGGTTAATGGATAAATATAACTGAGTATCGTCAGCATAACATTTTATCCCATGCTGTCTAATGATTTTACCAATTGGGAGCATATACATAGTAAAAAGAATTGGTCCAAGCACTGAACCCTGTGGTACTCCACAAGTAAACCTGGAGTATGAAGACGATTTGTCATGTACATTTACAAAATGAAATCTGTCAGACAGGTAGGATTTAAACCAGCCTAGCGCTGTTCCTTTGATCCCTACAACATGCTCAAGTCTTTCTAAAAGAACAATGTGATCAACTGTGTCAAAGGCAGCAATGAGATCTAACAAGACTAGAACAGACACAAGATTCTTATCTGAGGCCATGAGAATATCATTTGTAATTCTCACTAACGCAGTTTCAGTGCTGTGATACTCTCTAAAACCAGACTGAAATTCCTCAAACAGAGCATGTGTTTAAATGCTCACATACTTGGATGGCCACTATTTTCTCCAGGACTTTGGATAAAAATGGAAGGTTAGATATTGGTCTATAATTCATTGGGTCATCTGGATCCAGAGAAGGCTTCTTAAGTGAAGGTTTGATTACAGCAACCTTAAAATCCTGTGGTACATATCCATTTACTAAGGATAGATTGATTATATCTAGAATGGGGGCAGTAACCAAAGGAAATGCATCTTTAAATAATTTGGTTGGGATTGGATCCAAAATGCAAGTTGAAGGTTTAGATGAAGCTAATATTTTTGATAACTCTGAAAGCTCAACTGGATCAGTTCAAACACAGATGAGGTTCTACAGTCACCTCTGATGCTGCCTCACTTACTGAGGAAGAAGAAATCGCATTGGGGAGGATGCCAAAGATTTTGTTTCTAATACAATTAATTTTACTTGTAAAAAATCCCATGAAGTCGTTGCTGCTGAGGGCTAAGGGAATAGACGGCTCAGAGCTATGATTCTGTGTAATTTTAGCAACTGTACTGAAAAGAAATTTAGGATTATACTTATTCTCCTCAATTAATGCTGAGAAATAAGCAGTTCTAGTTTGTCGAAGCTTATTTTTATAAAGCACAAGACTATTTTTCCAGGATAGGTAGGCCTCCTTACGGTGCGTAGAGCGCCATGTTCTCTCCTATTACCTAGAGTTTTATTTTAAGGCTCGTAAATGAGAATTAAACCAGGGAGCCAACTTCCTGTCCCTAATTACCTTCTTTTTTAAAGGGGGCTACATCATCTAATGCCACACATAAAGAGGAATTAACATGATGAACTAAGGCATCAATTTGTGAGGGGCTAGAACTGAAAATATTGCCCTCTGCTACATGCCTCTGAGATGCTGAGGACAGTAAATGTAAAAGATGCAACTGCGTTGTCAGATAGAGACAAACTATAGTGAAATTTACTTTCATGTCTCGAGAACTCAGTTATAAAAAACTCAAAGGTTATCAGAAAGTGATCCGAGAGGACTGGATTATGTGGAAAGATCGTTATTTCCTCACACTCTATGACGTAAGTCATCACAAGGTCTAATGTATGATGGCAGGAGTGGGTGGAGCTTTGTATTCTTTGAGTAAAACCAATTGAGTCTAAGATATTACTAAAGGCTACATTTTCAATGTCCACATGAATATTAAAATCCCCCACTACAATGACCTTATCAGTATTTAGCACCAAATCAGATTAAAAATCAGAGATCTGATCCAAAAACTCAGAATAAGGGTCTGGTGGACGATATAAAACTACAAACAAGAGTGGTTTTCTGCTCAGTTGAATTTGTTCTAATATTTATGAGATTTCCATGATTTGTTTATGTTTATGTGCTTAGCAGACGCTTTTACCCAAAGCGACTTACAATTTTTCTTTTTTTTTACCTATAGGGCATGTTGTGATCTGTGGGGGAAACCGGAGTACCCGGAGAAAACCCACGCATGCATGGGGAGAACACGCAACTCCACGCAGAAAGGCAGCAGCCGAGTTTCGAACCTGCGACCTTCGTGTTGCGAGGCAACAGTGCTAACCACTACGCCACCATGCATATTTAATCTGTGTGATTTTGGCCGTGGGCAGGACACTGTCTCTATGGGGTAGTGGGTGGGTAACAGTACAGAAGCTGCAGAGGGGTGGGTTAAACTACGACTCTGCTTCCTGGTCTGGCCCCTGGGTTGTCATGGAGGACTAATAAAACTGGCCATGTTCCTAGAAAGAAGAGCTGCTCCATCCAAAGAGGGATGGATGCCGTCTCTCCGCATCAGACCAGGTTTTCCCCAAAAAGTTTTCCAATTATCAATGTAGCCCACGTTGTTTTGAGGACACCACCTAGACAACCAGCGGTTGAAGGACAGCATGCGGCTAAACATGTCGTCACTGGTCCGATCAGGCAGGGGGCCAGAGAAAATTATGGAGTCCGACATTGTTTTGGCAAACTTGCACACCGAAGCAACATTAATTTTAGTGACCTCCGAATGGTGTAACCAGGTGTCGTTACCGCCAGCGTGAATAACAATCTTACTGTATTTACGCTTATCCTTAGCCAGCAGTTTCAGATAAGATTTAATGTCGCCCGCTCTGGCCCCAGGTAAACATTTAACTATGGTTGCTGGAGCCTCTAATGCCACGTTTCTGACAATGGAGCTGCCAATGATCAGAGTCGGTTTGTCAGTGGGTGTGTCACTGAGCGGGGAAAATCTATTAGAAACGTGGACGGGCTGGTGGTGGCCTACAGGCTGGGTTCTATGCTTCCTGCGTACCGTCACCCAGCCGGCCTGAGGTCCCGGCTGCTCGGGTTCTGCTGGAGGATCGCTACGGTGTGGTTCTGAGCTAGTTAGCCACGTGCTAGCTAAGTAGCTACGGCTGTTTACGGGGTTTTCAACAGCGCAGAGCCGGGACTCCAATTCCGACACCCTCACCTCCAAAGCTACAAAAATGCTACATTTATTACACGTACCATTATCACTAAAGGAGGCAGAGGAATAACTCTACATCTGACACAGAGAGCAAGAGATAGGAGACGGAGAAGCAGAGACAGAAGTAGCCATGGCCACGCTGAGGCGAAGCTAACTGGACGAGCAAACCGTTCAACACCATATAAACTGCGTGCGAACTCAAATGGTTCCCTAAAAGCTAGGTGGAACAACAGAAAATGTATGTTTTAGCGTGCTTATGTGCTACAATAACTCAGAGATATGCTAGTACAGAGAAATTAAATCAGTTTTAGCGAGCCCCAAACACCAAACAGCTACACGTAGTGCAACATTGAAAACAGGAAACAGGAAACGCCTTACCGCCAGGTGCAGCCAATAAGCCCAGCCAGTATATCAATATAACTGGTCAAACTGCTATGCTAGCGATTCGCCGCTATGATAGCAACATGTTGCTCCGTCTCTAACCGGTCATTACATGTATTCTCACAAGTTTGCTCAATCTGAGAGCCTCTGGGTAAATGTGCTGCTCTAAACTTTGCATTTGGCGCCCTGGTTTTTAAATATTTGAGGACGTTCAACGCCAACGGAATTCTGTTTTCCATCCTGCTTGTGCTGAGCCGGAGAGATGAGCCAAACCCCTCCCTCCCTTGTGTAATGAGGAAACATCCACAGATAGCTGGACTGGCCAAATTACCTCAAACGCATTGTAAGGGTTTGAATAGTAAACTATAGGGTTAATGTTTTATTTTGAAGGCGAGCTCAACGGGTGAGAAATTTTGTTCCGGTTTTTCCGCTTTGGTTTGCTATGCTACTAAATACTCTGTTACGAGCAATTATGTTGACAAAGTTAAGGGTTTGTAAGGCATGGGTTACGGCGACAGAAGCCCGAAAATAATACTGATAAAAGAGCAACCAGAGACTTGAGTCATTACAGTATAATCGCTGATATGAGCCAACACTGTTAGATTCCAGCCAGGTTTGCCCTGATAACTAATAACTCTACGGTGCGTGACCCATGTGACCTTCTGTAGATGCAATTACATCATCATACATTTAGCTTAACATGATACATTTTTTTTTCTCTGGACAAGACATATATGATATGGCCCACCTCTAGGTGAAATTTAAATAATTTTACATTAATTATAAATATATAATTAAAAAGTGCCTGTGGGACAGTTGATACACATCTGGCTCTTGTGTGTGTGTGTGTGTGTGTGTGTGTGTGTGTGTGTGTGTGTGTGTGTGTGTGTGTGTGTGTGTGTGTGTGTGTGTGTGTGTGTGTGTGTGTGTGTGTGTGTGTGTGTGCTCGTGTTCACAGACACCTGTACCAGTGTTTCTAAAGCTTAGACTAGTAGAAAATAGGCACTAAGGAGTTTGACAAGAATCAATACATTTTCATGCATTTAATCTACTGATTTTTGTCTCTTTAAAAAAAATGGCTTTCACATTATTTCATTCTGACATTGAAGAAATTAATTTAGTTCGACTTTTTAATATATAACTTTTTGACAATGTTGAAATGGAAAACTGCAGCCTCTGAGTTGAACAAGACTCTATGGTCCTTATAAATATGATATTCCAACAGTTGAGATGAACTCTTTGTCACAGGATATAACCCAATCTCATCTCATTTTCACTGATGTGTTATTTTAAGGGTTTTTCTTATGAGCCAGGCATTTTTACACCAAAGGTAGACAATGAAGCTGAAGTTTGAAAAAAACATCCTTTATGCTTCTTTCATCACAAACCACATTTTTCTCCTCACCTGACTTCAATTTCAGTCTATAGTTCAACCTCATCAGATGAGTTCTGCGGTTACTTCAGCAGATATGAAGACATTATAACACAGATAGAGGTGGCAGCAAATATCCACCCTCCCTGGATATTGTGTAATCTTGACGCAGCTTTCTTGTACTAAATCTTTATGTCCGTGCTTCAGTGCTTCTTCAGCCCCCTTAATCACCGGCCCTTTGCACAACCACTGATTCTCATTACCGGCTCCTCAGAGCTGCTGACAGACACATGCTGGGGACAAAGAATGACGAGGCCCCCCTTAAAAAAAATCTCATTACCACCGAGTCACATGTCTGAGTAAATGACACAGAATATTCAGTTTTACACCATCTTCATTACACACCCTGCTGTGTCACAGAGAAAGAGAACTGTTTCAAGACAAATGATCTTTCCCTTCCTATTACTTAAAAGTTATATTATCAAAGTTCACACTACTTTTACCTCCTGTGATTGAGGGTCTGGCACTACTGCGCAGAGGGGCTTAGCTCATATAAAACGTACAAAATGTGGTTTTGATTATCTGTTATTAAAACCAAATGCTTTTCAGGAATTACTGAAACGTTAACAATGTTGTACTTGTGTAACTCATAGTTCATGGTAAAAAAAAGTGTTGATGGCATCTGAAGGCTTGGCTCAAATCTAATGCTGTGCATTTTGATGTAAACTATGGTAAAGGGCCTGTACTGCAGCACCTTCTCAGGGTTCTACAACCCCCCAAGGCACTTCGCAACATGGTCCGTCATTCACCCATTTACACACTCACATACTGGTGGGGATAAGCTACAAGGTAGCCACAGCTGCCCTGGGGCACACTGACGGATGCGAGACTATCGAACACTGGTGCCGCCGGTCCCTCCGACCCCCACCACCAGGCAAGGAGGGTTATGTGTCTTGCTCAAGTACACAACAGCAGCATTCTCTGGTGGGAGCCAGTATCGAGCCTACAACCTTCCAATTGCTGGACAACCCGCTCTACCTCCTGAGCTACTGTTGCCAAATATTTGTGATCCAAGGATTCAGCAGCATATCTGACTTTTTGTGACAAAAGGGTGAGTGGATCAACTGCAGCTGGAAAAAAAAAAACACGTTTAGTTCTTTTTGACCTCTTACTGACCTTTCTCTGCAGAGAATGCTGCTGCTGTGTCCTTGAGCAAAACACATAATCCATGGAGGGACCAGTGGTGCATGTGCCGTGTAAGCGACATGTCAAGTAATAGCAGCATTTTCCCAAGCGTTCCCTTTGAACCAAGAGCGTTTCAGACCTGAAACAAGAGCAAGAGCCTTTTGCTGAGCAGGTCCCACGAGGTCTCAAAACCACTGGAGTATTGCAACTCCTTGTGATATTTTGGAAGTTCACACAATAACAAGCAAGGAGAAAGATGACTGCATCTAAAAAGGTCTGTGGTTTATTCTCTGTTCTGTGTACCATGGCCACGGAGGTTCACTAAATAATGACGTGAAATGACTACCGGAGATAGACACCACCTCCTTATGATGATAAGCAATATAGTTTAAGTGAAAGTCGTCAAGTAGCCTGCTAACATTCACACATGATCAGGCTATAAAATGGGAAGTTGTGTTATAGCAGCAGAAATAGTGAATAATGAAATAGATTCATAATACGGTGTTATTCCTCAGCCATGCCAGAAACATGAAGAAAGACACATGGATGCCATAAACAGTAGTTTGGTATTTTTTTGGTTCCAAGGTAATGATACTCAGTGTTGTGCCCGAATGCGTTCAGTGAAGGATCGTTCATGAATGTGTTCATTCTTTTCGCGAACGTGAACTGAACTCATTCGTATTTTGCCTGACGAACGTAAAAGTGAGTGCGTTCGTCCTGGCGTGCGTGAACGGGTTTATGAATGCGTTCTTTCGCCGTTCTAGCTCCAGATCTCCATGGAGCTTTTCCGGATCTAAAGCCTAGCTAAAACATCCTGTTAACCATAGAGTTTATAAAAAGTAGAACCCGTAAATGCAGCGAAACATAGTCAGTACTGGTTGGAGCGGCGTCTACTCTTATATGTCTATGCTGTGTGCAGGAGTCAAAGGTAATTCAGAGGAATTGAAAAGGGACTTAACTGAAAGATTATACATTTTTAAATGTTTTGGGAGAAAAAAGAACTATGAACTTGTTCGTTTTTGGAACAGTGAACTTAGTTCAAAAATGTTTTTCATTATGAACTAAGAAACTAACTAGTTTGTTTTAAAATGTATGAACTGAACTTTGAACTAGTTTGTTTTTTAAACAAACTTTCCCAACACTGATGATACTCCACTACAATTATTGAGAAGATCACATTAGAATCAGCAGCAACTTGTAATCTACATAAATAAAAAAATAAAAAAAATCTGCACTAGAAATAAAAACAACATTTATGTACTTTTGTTTATTTTTTATTATTATATTATTATTGTAGACTTAACCATTTGGAAAAAAAATCCATCAAACTTTTACATTTTTTTAACATTGGCTGTTAAAATAACATTGAAGTTGTTTATTTATTTATTGTGGCGTTATGGTGATGTTCTTAAATGTAAAGTTAATTCACAAACTGAAAGTCAAACATGGTCAGTCATATTAAAGTGAGTGAATTGAAATTTTAAAAATGCCAACAACCTATTAAGATCATTTAGTTTTACATGCATTGTGTATGAAAGGTGAATTAAAAGGTGTCACGTTGATTTCAATGTTCTTGCTATTCTTGCTACTGGAAAGCACACTGAATTGCCTCTTGGTATGAAATGTGCTACATAAAAAAGCTGCATTGCCTTGCCTTAGTAACCAACAGTCTGGTGAAAGAGGGAAAAAACACATTTTATTTGTTTGTGTAAAACCAAATCATGCTGTGTGAAATGACGTGTGTCTTCATTACAATCTAAATTAGATGTAATTTTTTATGTGGATGTGGAAGCTCTTAATTACTGCGTATGCTCATTAGTCAACCAATTTTCTTGTATTTCGAGTGGTCTCACTCACAAAGTGACCAGGTGTGAGGCTTTTACACACTCCTCAGAAAAAAGTATGCTAATCACATCTATTTAAAGTAAATTGTGCCTTGATTAATCTTGAGTGGTTCTGATCAAAAGGATGGGTGGCTGCTTTGGTAGACAGGAGCATAATGTTGGAGTGAATCAGACAGCAATAATAAAAGAATAGGAAGATGTTTGCAAAGAACTGAATAGCGTATGTTTTTAGTTCCCTTTGCAGACCTGTGTGACTTAAGCCTCCTTTCTGAGAATGTGGCATGTAACGTAATAATGGCATTTTAACCACAAGATCCCTTCTGATCAGGAGCATTTCAGATGCGAAGCAGGAGGGAGAGTGTTCCACACTGCTGGTCTCACAAAGTCGCAACAGTTGCAACACAACAATTGATTTTGGAAGTCCACACAACAACAAGCAAGGAAAAAGATGGCTGCATGTATCCAAAAAGGTTTGTGGTTTATTTTCTATTTTGCTTACATCAGCTATGGGAGTTTCACAGGGAATGGGTTTTTTTTGCATGTGACTTTAATTTTTGAAAGTTTCCAAATGCTTTTGCGTTTGACTTTCTTTGTGGCCCAATCCAAATGGCGGAGTTTGATTTGTTGTGGGTGTGTATTGCGTAAGAAATCCTCAAAACGCAACGATAGTGTCCCTTCGCTTCCGGCCCATATCCAAAAAGTTACGCTTTGCTGTCGGTGTCCACTGTAACAGCGGCTACTAGCCACATAACCCTCAGATTGACTGGAAAACCAGGTTGGTGTCAGTTTGGAGCCCGTTTTGTTTGTCTCACTGTCTCCTCTCAGCTCCTCTCCCCGTCCAGATCACCAAGAACCCGGCTCAGGAACCACCTGATCTAACTCGAGTTCCCTCCGAGTACCACAACCTGCTGTCCTCATATACTTATCTTTTCCAAAACCCTTCCAGAACACCGACAACACGTCCGAGCAGTCCTCCAACGCCTCTTCGAGAACCAATTGTACGTTAAGGCAAAAAAGTTTGAGTTCCACGCCTCCTCCGTCAAGTTTTTAGGGTTTGTTCTGGAGAGTGGTCAGCTGAAGATGGACCCTGACAAAGTAGATGCCGTTCAGACATGGCCAATCCCCTCAACACGTAAGCAACTACAATGATTTCTAGGCTTCGCTAACTTTTACCACCATTTTATTAGGAACTACAGCCAGATCGCTGCACCTCTCACACAGCTCACCTCCATCAAGAAACCCTTTTAATGGTCCCAGGAAGCAGGCCAGGCTTTTCACTCTCTTAAGAACTGCTTCACCCAAGAACCCATACTCACTCGCCCCGACACTTCATCCCAATTCACCCTGAAAGTCGACGCCTCCGAAACTGGGGTAGAAACTGTCCTCTCTCCCCAACGGATCGCTGCCTCCATCCCTGCGCCTTCTTCTCCCGTCGTCTCACTCCTGCTGAACAAAACTAAGACGTGGGTGACCGAGAGTTATTGGCTATAAAACTAGCATTGGAGGAGTGGCACCACTGGTTAGAAGGAGCAGAACACCCCATAATCATATGAAACGACCATAAGAACCTGGCTTACCTCAAGGAGGCTAAGAGACTGAACCCCCGTCAATCTCGCTGGTCGTTATTCTTTACCCGTTTCAACTTTGTCATTTATTTCAGACCCGGCTCCAAGAACATTAACCCTGACGCTCTCTCTCGCCAATACGCCTCGGTTAGAGAGAAGGAACCCACCACCATCCTGCCTGCCTCCTGCGTAGTCGGCACCATCTCCTGGGACATATCAAACAAGGTTCTGGAGGCTCAACAACACGAACCAGATCCAGGTACCGGTCCACCACACAAAATTTATGTCCCTTCCAGCACTCGAGGGGCTCTTATACATTGGGCACATATGGCAAGGTTCATCCTGGCCTAGGCAGAACCATAACCCTCATCAGAAGGACCTTTTGGTGGCCGTCCATGTATAGGGACGTAAAGGAGTACATCAGCGCCTGCCAGGTATGTGCCAGGTACAACAGCAGTAACCAGTCTCCCCAGGGTCTCCTCCAGCCTCTGCCATTTCCTCCTCGTACGTGGTCACACATCGCCCTGGATTTTGTAACTGGTCTCCCCACATCCAGAGGGTTCACTGTCATATTCACCTTTTTTTTTTCAAAACAAGATAAACAGACCAAAGCTCAGATGTTCCTGAAGGCCAATCATCAGCTTGTTGTTTAAGCCCCAGAGACCTCTTTAACCCTGTGAGACTTCAACAAGCGGACACTTATGCCTCCATGATCTGTTGTAGTACATGTTTAAAGCACTGATGATTTGATCTGCATCTTTATTCATTGGGGTGCAGAGCATGAAACACAGGATGAACAAGATGACCTCTCTTTGAATGGTGCCACATTTGCATGTGAAAGGGAGCTTAATACAATTCAAGTGAAAAGAAGAAGGGTATGAGAGTGCTCTCCATCTTCTTTCTCCTCCCACCCTTGCTCCTTGAGAATCCTGATCTCCAGTGCTCCTTTCATTTTGCCTGGTACTTATTTAGTTTAGTAGTTTAGCACAAAAACATAAAGGCACTTTCAGCAACCGACTGTCGAAATGTCACACACATTCTTTTTGTTTGACCTCTGACGTACTAAAGGCACACACACAGACACACACTATCAGTTTAATCCAGTTTCATCTGAAGCTAAGCTGTGTCTTTTACTAACAACTGCTTAAGCAATTATTGTGAGCAATTAGTAAGGATTTGTAAGGGAAATAATCACAAAACAGTCTAATGTCTGATGTGTTGGAAGGGAGGTTACATTGAAACAGATTTCATTCTCAGCTGGCTGAGGGGTTGTCAGTTTTTTCTCCTTTCAACAAAACAAAAGACGGATGTAGTTACTTTGTACACTCTGTGAGCCTGCAGGGTTGCAGTCTGTGGCAAGCTAACGCTGCAGAGCCAGAATTTGTAATTTGACACCAGCAGGCAAAAAGCTCGTTTTGAAGTTTAAGCTTTAAAGAACCAAAGCTAATAAACAGGAGTGACTTCGAAGTTATTTATTGTACCCATAAGAACCTCTAAGAAGCCACGGCATCTTTGTCTATCCATCTGCCCATCCATCCAGGCAGCAGTCTAAGGGTGGAAATATACTTGCTTTTAACAACGTGTACGTATCATGGCTGTCTTGCGTAGTTTGCATTCGTTTGATGCGTCGTTTGTGCGCGTCCTCTGAAATTAACGCGACGTGGCCGCACGCTGCAATATACGGGTAACCACTAGGCGGAGTGTAGAGCGTTATTTAACCGGATGTAGTACAGGGGTCAACGGCGGCAAACCCCAGTAGTTTTAAAATGTCAGAAAGCTTTGAAGAAAAGCTAATCGACCAGGTTCGGAACTATCCACATCTTTATGATGTGTCGTTACCACTGCGCAGCGACAAGTATGCTTGTCAGAACAGCTGGAGAGAGATCAGTGACTACCTACAAAGCGACGCCAAGACGAGCAAAATAAAATGGAAACAAGTCCGAGACCACTACGTCAGGGCTCAAAGGAAGATGATGGAGAAACGGAGTGGGGACGGTGCAGACGGCGTGTTTTGTCCAGCTGTCGTCAGACGCCTGGGTTGGCTCAGCAGTTTTATAAACCACCGTTCAACTGAGACCAACTTCCCACAAAGCAGGCCCGTAAGTAAACATCCGAATCCACTCTGGGCTGTTTTTTTTTTTAAACAGACGAGGAGCTAACATTCTAGTTTACATGTACTTAAAATAAACTAGCATTTCATATCACAATTCTCATCATGTCATATCTGTGTAGTTGACAAATGTCTTGTTTGTGGCACTGTGGCTGTAGATGTGTAATGAAGAGACCACGACTCCTTCACCTGGAAGCACACCTGAACCAGATCCTTCACCTGACCCATCTACCTCATCTCAGACCACTTCAGGACCCAGTACATCTTCCAGAACACCCACCGCTCCAAGAAGGAAGAAAAGACCCCAAGAGCTGGATCCTGTGGATGCTGCCCTCCTCCAGAGGCTGGCAGAGGTTAGAGAGGAAGCTCGTGCAGGTCACAACATCTACACAACCTTTGGAAGCTACAAGGGTATGTTCCTTCAGCAGCTGGATCCACATAATGCACCAAGACTCATGAAGGAAGTTAAGCAGCTCATGCAATGTTATGAGTAGAAAATGTTATTTTTTTATTTAATGTTCCTCCCATGCAGTTTACTTGTGCTGTTTGTTTTTGTGTTGTTTGTTAAGCCTGCAGTACACGAGAGCAGTCATTTACTACAGCAGTTTAGTTTTCTACCTTATAGGCACTGAGGTGAATATCAAACCAGGTAAATATCTGGGGATCAAAAAACTCTGGAATAAACACAGAGGGACGAAACTGACAGAACTAACAAACGTTAATGGACCGACACAAGACAGAGACAATACCGGGCTTAAATAGACTGGGAGACAAATTAAGGAAACAGGAAGCAGGTGTGTGGAGTGAGGGCTGGAGGGAAGGCAGGTGACACTAATCAACTCAATGGGGAAAACAGAAACAGAGGAGGGCAAATACCTAAACACAAAACTAAACAACAATTACCTAAAGACAGAGGGAAGGACTCACACAAACTAGCTGGAGGAGGACATAGCACATACACCCACACACACTGAGCTGGGGACAACGAGGCGGGAGCTGACCTGGGAGGAAAGAGTAGAAAAGATAACATAAGACACTAAACTGACACGCAGAAAAAGGACACATGGAGGCGCCAAAGGGCTACAACATAAGACACATAACAGGGATGCAGACAAGGACACATGAGGGCGGTAAGAGAGCACAAGGGGGGAACCTGGAGTGGAGCACAAGAGGAGCTGGGGAACAAAGGGACAAAAGAGGGAATCTAGAGAGGGATGGAGGACACCAGGAGGCACAAAAAAGGAAGGGGCTGACGCAGACCATGACAGTCATTCATAAAACATTTTAAGCTTTCAACCTGAGGTCCAGCTTGTGTCGGTCCATTAATGTTGTTTGTAGTTCTGTCAGTTTCGTCCCTCTGTGTTTATTCCAGAGTTTTTTGATCCCCAGATATTTACCTGGTTTTTGGAATTTGGATTTTTGCCTTCCAGCTTGGATATTCTTGGTTTTTGGCTCACCTAAAAATAAAGAATTTTTACTTTGTCATCATCCTTGCCTCCTGTCATCCTGGGTTCTGCATCTTGGGTCCTCACCACCGCCTCATGACAATGACAGCACTACAAAAATTACTTGAACATTTGTTGTCTTGTTAAAATGAAATGTTACATTTTATACAAATTTAATATGACCATTTATAAAAAATAATTGTTCCAATGACAAACTTGAACTGAATCAGTTTTATTTTGCAGGTGATATTTTTCTCTAAACCTGTACTTGAAGATAAATAAAAAAAATTGGATTTCCTTGTGTTGAGCTGAAACAAATCACGTGTAAAAACATTTAAACTGACACCACAAGCAAATAGATATACACTAATGCAGTGTGCCCCATTGGAGGATGTTGTCCTGAAAAGACAATCTTCCTGCTTCGGTTTGAAAATAGTTCATCGAGCTGTTCCGCACCTCAGTGCCATGTCGTGTAGCACGCTCAGAAGTCAAGCGTCCGGTGTCCAAGAGGTTTGTGTCGGTCTCCACCAAGGGCGTAGGAACCGGGGGGGACGGGTGGGACGTGTCCCCTCCAATATTGGACAAACGCGCATTTGTCCCCCCCAATAACATGGAGAAGAAAAAGATTGATTTTGAAATATTTGACTCGCGAGCTTTTATTTTGAAAGACACCGCGGACTTCTCTCCAACACAGCCCCTCCCCTCAGGGAGTTAGACAGGCTGGCTGAAGCAGGAGTCAGAGCCGGGGCAGACACAGGTGTCAGAGACAGACGGCAGCAGCTCAGCGAGTTCTTCTCATGGGCAAAAAAAGAAAGAAAGGAATTGTGAGTTGGTAATAATTTAGTCCAAGAGTATAATTGTATTCCTGGTCAAACGCTAAAATGGCTGACTAGCGTAAACATCTTGCTAGTTAGCATTAAACATTAAACAACACTACTAGTCAACAAAAAATGGCGAATTTTACAGTAACAGACAAAAACCATTTGACACGAAATAAATAAAAAAGTAGAATCTCCACATAAAAATGGAGTTTGTAAGTGTCATTGTTGCTTGTTTTTGACATTCTCATCACATTTCATTTGTAAACCTTATTCATGTCACTATTTTCATATAAGAGACCAGAGGAAGTTCAGCAGGAAATGATGAAGAAGGTGAGACAGGCAGCACCAGACCTGCTGAGGGTGAGACAGGGAGAGCCAGACCTGCTGAGGTGCAGGTAGGTGCTACAGTGGAGTGAGATTTTAGATGGTTGATGATGAGAGGAAGATTTGAGCATGATAACAAGTGAGCATGACTAAATAATACTATAACAACCATGATTTTAATGTTGCACTAGTCGTTCAACAGTATTTTTTACTCCTTATTCATGTCCACTGTTTTTATATTAGAGATCAGATGAAGTTCAGCAGGAACCAATTGAGGGTGAGACAGGGAGAGCCAGACCTGCTGAGAGTGAGACAGGGAGAGCCAGACCTGCTGAGGGTGAGACAGGGAGCACCAGACCTGCTGAGGGTGAGACAGGGAGCGCCAGACCTGCTGAGGTGCAGGTAGGTGCTACAGTGAAGAATGAGATGGTTTTAGGTTACTGATGAGAGGAAGATTTGAATGTAATAATAAGCGAACACAGTTAAATATATGTAATTCCATAACAAGTAGGGCTGAGCAGTACGGTTTAAGAATAAATTACATTCTGTATACACTCCCTTAGAAATATTAGAAAAATAAGTGTTAAACTCTGCTTTCTGGTGCATTTAGACTGCAATTTTGACCACTGTTTGTTTCTTTTGTCCATCTGAAAATTAACGTAGTTCCAGCTGTTGTTGTAAGTGAATTATTTCTTTTTTCATTCTGTCAGAAACAAACAGATTTTTCTGATTGTTGGTCAGCATTGTTGGCTGATGTAGTTTAAAATATTCTGATGAGAGTCAGATCAATTCAGACTGAATATTCACAGCTTTAGTCTTGTATTAAATCTGTTTACACATCTCTACCCATAGGAATAAGATAATATATCCTACATTCATATTGTTAAAATATATCCTACATTCATATTATTAAATAAAAATAAAACACTACTGACACATAAACAGCTTTTTTATAATTAAAACGTCCACGTTGGCCGGTAATCACCTGGATCCGGCTAATGGGGAGTAAGTAAGTAAGTAAAAGTTTATTTATATAGCGCGTTTCACAGACATAAATCACAAAGCGCTGTACAACATGATAAAGATCAGGGCTAATACCTCTAACCAATAAAAACACCAGAAAAACAATAGCAGTGTTAAACGTAGAAAATAAAATCATGAGTATAAACAAAGTGAAGGTGTGAACCTGAGCAAAGCCATCTTTTTGAACATTTAGGGAGGGAACGCCTGGATGAAAAGGTGAGTTTTTAGATGATTTTTAAAGACCTCTACAGTGTTAGAGAGACAGAGATTTGAAGGTAGACTGTTCCAAAGTCTGGGTGCAATAGTCTGAAAGTCCCTGTCCCCTTTGGTTTTTAGTCTGGTTCGAGGAACAGCCAGGAGGTTTTCAGATGTGGATCTAAGGTTCCGAGAGGTGGTGTGTGGGGATAAAAGCTCAGATAGGTAGCTTGGAGCCTGGTTGTTAAGAGCTCTATAGATCAGGACTAAAACTTTAAACTGTATTCTATATTCTACCGGTAGCCAGTGGAGGGACTGTAAAACTGGAGTGATGTGAGCTTGTCTGCTGGATTTGGTTAGGAGTCTGGCTGTTGCATTTTGGATGGCTTGAAGGCCAGTAAAAAGAGCGTTACAGTAGTCTAAGCGTGATGACACAAAGGCATGGATGATTTTTTCCAGATCTGCAGTAGAAACCAGTTTACGGACTTTTGAAATGTTTCTCAGTTGAAAGAAACAAGAGCGGGAGATGGTTTTGACGTGTGAGTCTAAACTTAAAGCTGGATCAAAAATAACTCCTAGGTTTCTAATGTTGGCCTTGGCTGATGGGCAAAAAGAGGCAATTTCTTGCTCGATTTTTGGCTGAAGTTCTGGGGGTGCAGCGATCAGGGTCTCTGTCTTGTTAGCATTGAGGACAAGAAAGTTGCTGGACAGCCAGTTACTGATCTGGGTCAGGCAGAGTACAAGTGTGGCCAGCCTGTCCAACTGGTGTGGCATAAAGGACATATAGAGCTGAATATCATCAGCGTAGATGTGGTAGGAGATGTCTGGGAAAGACTGAATGATGCCAGCTAGAGGAAGAATATAGAATGCGAATAGTAGAGGCCCTAGAACTGAACCTTATGGGACCCCGCATGTTAGAGAGGCAGTATCTGAAGAGAAGGTTTCGGACTTCACTGTGAATGTTCTGTTGGTGAGATAAGAAGAGAGCCAGTCTAGAGCAGAACCTGAAATCCCAGCCAGGGCATTTAACCTGTTTAGTAGAACGTTGTGGTCTACAATGTCAAAAGGAGCCTAAGTCTCCTCGCCTTCTGGCTGGCTCATGGGTCCCCGATCAAAAAAAAAACCAGAATGTTAGTGAACTGGGCTATAAAAGTTATTTTCTTGTCTTTCTGGGCTTTGCCTTACGCCCTGAGTCACATCTGTCAGACTTTTCTAATCCTAGAGTTTCACCGTCTATCAGATTTTCTATCAGAAGCTAATGCAGGAGATAGCGGCAGGAGACTATGTTCATGTTCAGCCTGCATGAAACACTCAGTGACACGTTAGAATCAGAAATAATCATTTAATGTATTTTTTTCAGTGAAGTTGACCTACGGTATATATTGACAACAGATTTGTTAGATTTCCAAAATGTGTCCCCCCAATATTAAAGGAGCATGGGGCAGGAATTGTCCAAAAACAAAAAGTACATGTTCATTCTTGAGAAGCTTATAGGTGATGAAGCATTTTAAACTAAAAAGAATGATGAAACCAGTTTATCATTCCATTTTGTTAATCAGGCTTTGTGCTGCAAAATGTAAAACATTCCTGATCCGAATTTCCCGCGCTGTTTTACGGATATGACGTTAATTGACGCTTCAAGCGCGTTCTCGACAAGGTTCAAACCCGGAAAAACATTTGGAAGCTTTCTAGGTGGCGGTAACGCGTCTTTCACTACTAGCCACGTTAAAACCCCAAACAGAAGAGGAAGAACCCTGGAAATGGATTCTACAACTAGCAAACGACCAAGCGCAACTCAAAGCCCACTAAAGAGTGGCACAAAGAACAAGGTTTTATCAGCGGCATCTCGAGAGTCAAAAAGAAAATATGATAAAAGTCGGTCAGGGACCCGAATATCTATTGGTTATGCTCTGGAAGAATGGAGGCTGCTTCAACTGGATTTGGGCCTGAAAAAGGATGCGGACATGGCTCATTTTCTAGTGACCAGGTAAGTGTTGGTCTCCTTATTTCTGCTGTAGGTTTCAGTAACGAGTAGGTAAACATATCAGAGCTGTATCTGCACAATTTGAGAAAATAAAATAAAACTTATGGATTTATATAATGCTGATTTAGGTAATCTAACAAATCTTTGTGCAGATGAACAAGAAACTTATCTAAGCTAACGGTGTTTAGCATATGGCTTCCTGATCAGTTTGAAAAAGCTAAAAGCAACTAAGGAGTAACCGGATCACTTCTACGTTTTGTGGACGACACGCCGCATGTGTTTGGAGATAAATGGATGCTCCGTTTATTCTGACGAGAAAAGTAAACAGAGCTTGATTTGATTATATGACGTCACCGCTCAGCCGGAGAGAGCTAGCGTGCGTAGCATGTTAGCTGCGATCACGCTTCAGTTTGTAGAAGAGAACGGACATTTTCCAAACCAAAGATGAGTCTTTAGAATTATGTCATATTTGATCTACAGTCCAACCTCTAAGCAGGACTGTTACTTTAGTAGATAATGTTATTCGTGGGGTTTGTGTAACAGAACCCCATCGGAATATATTTCCCTAGCGCTATTGCTGTGCTACATAAGAATAAATAATAACTCAGCCATAACAACACGATTGACTAAAAGTAAAGTTGTGCAGAAGTTTGTGTTTATTTTTCTAAATTTGTCCAGTTGAATGTAGGTCAGAATAAAATATGTTTGTGAAAATGATAAATA
>SSNQ01034193.1:252295-289087 GCA_006942095.1 Nothobranchius kuhntae | reverse complement strand
GGGATCCCAAAGGGAATTTCTATCCTACTTGTGTGGCTGAATGACATCTTCAACCAATTTTGGTACATTTGCCAGAAAGCACAACATCGTGATATGTTTAATGTAAGTATTGTGACATCTTTTGGACAACAAGACAACAATGCACATTGACATAATTACCTTTCTTTTCATAATAGTGCCAGCTCTCGTGTTTCTGTTGGTGAGCGCTTCTGTCACATGCAAAGTTTTCAAATAAAACTTATTTTTTCTGTTAGGACATGTGGGTGGGTGTGCTTCACCATGTCACAGGGAAGCATGAATGGACCCGTGGCAAATGTGACCATGGACCACTTGATGCAACGACCAGTGATAAAGAGCTCATGGTACCATGATCTCCACCACACGAGGCTCTTCAACGAATCATGTTCAACAGACGCTGGTTGAAGGATGTCACCTATCTGACCTTTAGGTATATTAATAACATTTTCATAAGCAAAAAAGCTAAAGTGTCAATATCAAAGCTGACAATTTACATATAGAAATGACAATTGTGGGTGAAAAGGCAATCAAAAGTGCAATTCCTAATAATCTATAAAGTTGTAGCTTTTGTTTTTTTTACAGGTCAACTTCAGAACTGGAGAGTTTCCAGAATTGCATTCTCATGTAATCTATGTATGATCTAATGCTGCTGTTCTCTCTCCATAAAGGCCCCAGCTACGTGAAGCATCAAAAGACAGGAATGACTTCTTTCATGCACACAGATTTATTAGAAATTAAGAAAAAATACTATGTACAAATGCAAATAACAGAACTTTTTTGTACATAAATAAAAATAAATATATTGCACAAACTGTTTGTTTATTTTTGGGTGAAAATGCTGTCTTCAGCTAAAGTTATTTTGAGGTATTGTGCTGTTTTGGAACTACTGTAGTTGTAGATAAACGGTTTGGATTTTTGGGTTAGGGTGCCCTCAGTCAGGAAGATGATGTCCTGGCGTCTCTTGCCGAAACTCCAGGATATCCAGCATCACCCCTGGAAGACGGGTCACCACTCTCTCGAGAATATAATCTCTCTCCTCCTGGCTCAGGTGTTGTAAAGCTGTCTAGAAATTAAAGAGCATATGTTTACATGACTAGATTCATATCTCCAGTGAGTGATGTTTTCGTTTTTGGCCTCTATTATTTTATTTTATTTTTTTACACAAATGGCTACAACCAACCTGCATCTCAGCTATACTGGCAGCTCTCAGCTGTGCAAGCCGGTCTCGGTCCTCTTCTCTGAAAGCTGTTCGCTGCCTACCCCGACGCCCTGGTCCTCTTGAAGGAGTTCTGGACCTCAACCTGCTGCCCTCACCCCTTGAGCGTGTCCTTCCCCGACCCTCGGAGCGACCTTTTCCTCTCCCCTTTCCTTTAGCCCCTGGTCTCAAACTTTCCCACGACACATCAAAGTCTGTGGCAGGCTCGGGCACACTCCATCTGAACTGTCTTCCATCACTCCTTCCCATGTGAATTCCTGAAAATCAATGACAGTAATGGAAAAAATGACTGTATTACCCTGTAGGTCTTGTTGATATTATGATTTTATTTTGATGCATTTTTGAACTAAACATTGATATTTATGTTCTTATTTACATTGTTGTGATGCCTGTCCTGTAATGAAATTGGTTTCACAAATGATGTCAGTGACTTGAAATTGGATGTTCTTACATGATGTATAAACAGTAACATTAGCTTGTTAGTAAGCTTAGTGCAAAATAATAACTGTAATTGGTCTAAAAACATCAGAAATCACCTGCAGCCACAAAGCCTTATGCTGATAAAGTAGCATCATGTTACTGTCTTGCTCGCCTGTCACAAAACTGGCTTATGAATATTTCATAGGAAGGAGCACTTGCTTTACATCACGAGTGTCATGGCTAAATTAAAATGCTAATGTTGTCATGGAATTATACAAATATTAGACTAAAGTAACAATGTTACTTCATCGCTCGACACGGTGCCTTGTTCGAGCCGCGCTCTGGCCGTACATCACTGTAACTTTTTTTTTTCTAGTGAAGAGTTTGTGCGCGCTCTCGTGCCGGGCTGCAGTTACTCACAGCGCCGAGTGCGTCGCTAATGAGTTTCGTTTCTTCATCCTGCCCCATGCTCCTTTAAACTCGTCCCTACGCCCTTGGTCTCCACAACTTGCCTCCATTTTCCCAAGACATCTCCTTCGTCCACTCTACTAATGTACCTTGCTGTCTCAGCTTGGAGTTGGTCAGTACCACAGAGGAAGTTGTGAAGAGCAACACATCCCTTTGTTATTAATTCAGCAGTGTCAACAGAACACTCCATGGCTTTCCCAAACACTCTCCATCGTGCAGCCAAAATGCCAAAGGCATTTTCTATGACCCGCCTTGCTCTGCAGTGTCGATAGTTGTAGATGCGCTGCTCTGCTGTGAGGTTGGTCCCTATTATAAACATAAGAAAATATAATTAGGATTGTATTGTATTAATTTAGGGATGAGTGGTTGAGTCGAACTTAGTTGATTCAAATTCTCTACCGTTTTACTCCACAAACTAACCTGAATATGGCCGCATCAGGTTCACTTTCAGTGGAAAAGCTTCATCTGCAACGAAGACTGGGGGACTCCAAACAACAGCACCTGGCAGACGTGATGGAGGTGGCAGGTGCAGCTCCCTCTTGATGAGCTGGGATCCAAAGGCACTTCTTGAGAACACACCAGCATCACTGTCACAGCCATAGGCTCCAATATCCACAAGTGTAAATCTGTACCTGACGTAAGGAAATAGGTTTTATTTTATGCCCAGCTCCAAATGATGTTTATCTGCAATAAATATTAGTTTAAAATTAAATAAATCCTCAGTGAAATGATTTGTCTGTGCAAATATGACTTCAAGCAATAAGTAAAAAAACAAATCATTTCAATTAAAGTTTAAAACAAAAGAAAATGATTCTTTAAAAGGTATACTCCACCCCTAAATAAAATGTCTGTTTTTACATTCCCCAGCGTTAAGTGAGAAAAAGCAAGTAACTAATCCTCCTGACCTGTCAGTTTGCTTTAGGTTAGCATAAAACTATGTAAATGAAATGGAACAAAAAGATTGTTTCATGCTAAACAAAAGACACTGCTGCCAGTTCAGGAGGATTAGTTAAAACATGCTTTTCCTCACTTAACTCTGGGGAATATAAAAATCGACCTTTTACTTACTAGGGGTGGGTATAGCATTCTACCACTCACCTGGCATCACACACAGCCATCAGGATGAAGTTGAAGTACCATTTGTAGTTGTGGAAGGAACTTCCACTATTGGCTGGAGCTCGAACTCAAATGTGTTTCCCATCGATTGCTCCGACACAGTTGGGAAAAAATTCCTAAGAGACCAGAATTCCTCTTGAATTTCCATCCACTTTGCAACACTGGGAAAGGCCACGACGTCGTCCTTGAGTGCTGTCCATATAGCTTCGCAAACTTCTTTTACAATACATTCAACTGTTGCGGATCCAAGTTTATAGCTGGCTGCCAGGGATTCGTAGCTACAACCAGTAGCAAGAAATTGTAGTGTGACAGCAAGGCGCTGTGATGAGCTAATGGGAGCACTATGTGTGCGTCGGTGGGAAATCAGTGACTCAATCCTCCTGAGCAACTCGTCAAAAGCAGACGAGGACATTCGGAAGAAATTATAATGTTTTTCATCGTCGATTTCCCTCATCGGCAAAATGAGCGAAACATATTCTCCGTTGTCTTGCCGTGCATGGTTTAGGGGTCTCACATACCATCTACGACACAGACGCCGTCTTTTTTTCTGTCGTAATCTTAAAATTAACCAGCTACTTAACTCCTCTATCGTCGCCATGTTTGTTTTGTTTTGGTATAATGCCACACACTATACGGTACACTGACCTCTAGCGGAACACTCCAGTAGTGCGTGCAGTACGCAGGCAAACACGCGCTGAAGACGCAGCAGGCTGTTTGTAGTAACGCGAGGTTACGCGAGGTAAAAAAGCAAGTATATTTCCAGCCTAAGGAGAGAAGCCCAGACTTCCCTCTCCCCAGCCACTTGGACCAGCTTCTTTAAGAGAATCCCAAGGCATTCCCTTTCCAGCCGAGAAAAATAATCCCTCCAGCGTGTCCTGGGTAATCCTTTGGGTCTCCTCCCAGTTGAATGTGTCATGAAAACCTCACCAGTTCTACTCCAAGCCCCTCTCGAATTGTCGAACTTCTCACATTATCTCTAAGGGAGAGCACTGACACTGAGAAGAAAACTCATTTTGGCCGCTTGTATACATGATCTCATTCTTTTGGTCACTTCCCAAAGCTCATGAACATAGGTGAGGGTAGGAACGTAGATCGACTGCGGCAAGCTCACAGGCCCACCTGCAGCCTCCCACCCCCAAGCCGGCCGAGCCCGGAACCCAGCGACCTGGGACCCAGGGGCGACCAGCCCCGCTGGGGACCCAACAGAGCCCAGGGACTCAGATCCCACCAGGCAGCCACTGCTATCAATCAGGCAGTTTCCAAAATTCTTAAACCCCCTGACCCGAGAGCCACTAACACTCAGGCAGACCAAGGCACCACACTCCACACCAAATGTGGCAGGGGGAGGGCAAGCGAAGGTGTGTAGCAGCACAAGAAGTCCCAGGAGAGGGGAGGAGTCCAAGACCCCACCTGACATATACAGCCATACACAGACACAGTCACACACTCCCTCCCTCATGCTCACATATACACATACAACCTAAGACTTACAAAAGTGAATGCTAGACACCCACTCATGCTCCCCATACATACCCTATTCACTCTGGTTCCAGTACTGCTGCACAAAGGGTACAACCATCACCGGTTTCCAGAGTTAGCCCCTTTCTACTGGAATTCTGATGAGCAGGCACCCCCGCTCAACGCCGAGCAAAGCAACCCACCACCCCAGACACCAACTAGACAGCCTTCTCCCCCTCTTAGCCTCCAGCCCTGGGAAAACAAAAGACAACAGAGGTGTTCTAAGACCCCCTTCTTAGAAACTGTCCTATAGTCCCTGCTACGACCTAAACTCAGAAAGTGTGTACAAACAGTCAAAAGACTGATTTATGAAACATGCGGTGGCCTCTCGAACACATGTTTCTCCACACTCGTCTGATGATAAATTCCATGTGCATACCCAGGTTCTCTGGATAGAGGAGGTTCTGGGGAGTTCTTTGGAATCGGATTCGTGGGGTTGATCTGTTGCATCACAAAGGGTCCCAGAGGCGAGGAATCAATTGGATACATTATCAAGATAATTTAGCTACAAATGAGTAGGACTGGGAAAGACAGAGGATGACAACAATATCATACATATATACATTTGGAACAATACCCGGGCTAACTTTGCTGTTAACTTCGTTTGATTTAACTGTTTGATTTCAGTTCTCCTAACATAACAGGGCTGAAGTGTACTCCTAGGGTTGAGATTTACCCCAAAATGGACCAAGTCGTACGACTACCTTCAGAGTGGCGGAGGAGCTTTCAGTAGTTTGGATAAGTTTGGGATCTGTAGCATTCCCAATGACCAGTCATTAAAAAAGTACAACAGCCAGTGTCAGTGTATCCATGGCATGGGGCTTAAGGCCCATTTAAACTAAATGTTATATTTTCAAACAAAAACAAAAAAGGCCCCTATGATTTCATTAGAACTGCTCCATTTGATCCAGGGTTTCTGGGTCCCGGGCTCGGCCGGCTAGGGGTGGGAGGCTGCGGGCGGGCCTGTGGCCTTGCCGCCAATATCTCCCAGGACTCTGCCGGCTGCTGGTTGTGGCCCCCCGGGGTGATCCTCTGCGCCTCTAGAGGGGGGCGGGGGCTTTTCTGGTTGCAGTCTCCCGGTTTCCTGTGCTCTGGGGCAGCTCCTGGATCTCTGGGACTTGGAGCTTCCTCTGTCTCCTGCACATCTTTGGGGGCAGATCTGTGGTCACTCACACTCTCTATTGGACACTCCTATAGAGAAACCTTACATACACAAGTGCGTGTACACACACAGGTGCTCACATGGTGCTCTCAAAAGTATGGGCTTGGGCACGTTCAACACATGTCTTAAGGCCATGGTGGGCACTTAATGCACTGTGATTTATTAGCGTGTGATTGTTCAGTTAAACAATGTTGATTATATATTTCTTCATCAAGTTGACCCAGTGATAGCTTGATCTTGTTGTATTGTTGTTGTGTCCCATTTCTTTCTCTTCTATCTTTCTGCAGGTCTAGAAACAGCAGACTTTTGTTCATAATTGCTTACTTTTGTGAACACCCCCCCCACACACACACACACACACACACGCACACCTTTTGTGTGACTGGTCGGAATTAAAAAGCATTCAAAAACAATAACAATAAAGTTTTAAGTATCAGGCGTGACATTAAAAGCAAAGGCGTTGATGCTCCACCTGAGAGTAAATCTGTAAGGCTTGTCACCAGCCTTTAGACATCAATTATGTTTGCTTCACAGCCATACAGGACACGGGAAAGAAAAAAAAATAACTGCTCCATTTGGGACTTTGGTAATATAAGTAATATAATATAAGTGAATTTCTTTGAAATGGGCCCACATAAACTGAGCTTGAATACACACACCAACATGGGATGTGTATTAACTATTGAGAAAGCAATGAGCACTGTTTAGGCTGAGCTCTAAAGCATGGCTGGAGTTGTGCTAGCCTTCCACAAAGCCACATTTTTAACCACCACTAAGTCCTAAGTACCACGATGCACTCAGTACCACCTCCTTCTTGTTTTGAGGGACTGTCCAGCTTGTATCAATCATAAATCATTTCACTTTCACTTTTCTGTTTGGGAATTATGTTCTCCAGATTCACTAAAAATATTTTATTTATGTTGGGCTTACTGCATTGTGATCACATCTCAGCTTAAAATTCAAAATGTCAAATTCCTCAGAAATGTCCATTACTTAATATCATATCGTATTAATGACTTCTGCCACTCATTTAAACTCAACTCTCATTACTCAGGAGCCTTCAGCTCAGCTGACCTCATGCAGCTGCAGTCTGTTGTTGTTATTCATAAAATATGTAGCTATGAATTGTAGGGCATTAAGTGAGTGACAGTTTAATTTTCATCATATGCATTATAGGTCCTCTATGCCCTGAAATGTAAGCCAGAGCACCGTCACCTGCAAGGACGATGATTTTAGTGACATTTTCATTTATGACCATGTGTCAGAACCACATGGCTATGGCTATTATTGATTTTTTTTGCTCCTAAAGCTTGAAACATTTAGGTCTAGTCTTGGCAGCCAAACTAATACAAGGCTGCAATTATTAACCAATCATGATTTAGCATTTCTGGTGTATGTTGGCTTCCTTCCTGCTTTTATGCGGTTCCTCTTTGTTTCATAACTCATCTGCAGCAGTGGCAGCAAGGTCGGACAGCCGATGATTTTAAAACTGATGGGATGGAATTTGACACTGTAGGATACGGTACCACTCGAGCTGGTGCCAGCTTTTGCATTTTCTTTTAAATGAGCGTCTTAGCCTTGCCTGTGATTGGACCTGAGGGATGCTGGGAAGGATTGGTGGTGGAAGATGGGTGAGCAAACAAACAGGTGGTTGAATCTCTTGCTACTGTCGTCTACATCACTCTCCCAGTGTCTTGCCCTAATTAGGCTGTATTTACTCACCACACCTGCTAAAATACTGTTGTTGTTATTCTCAGATTTGCTTGCTGGTGCAGGCAATCATTTGCTGAGAAGATGCTTGAGTTTTTGATTGTTCCTGCAGCGATGGAATAAAACATTTCTGATTAATTCAGGGAAGCATTTCTTTGTCAGCTAGAGCCCTCGAAGTTTACCAGGCTTTATTTTACCAGGGTTACCAGTAAAACTCATATTTTCAGAATTTTTTCTAAATGCAATGCTAAGTTCCCATCTACAAATACCCCATTGACAACCATTAGTTCATTATAAAAAAACAGTGATGCATGATGCTAATTTTCCAACTGGAGGTGCACAAGCAGAGAGAACACTGAGATTTATTTAACCAGGACAACAGCTTCTCACACCCTAAGTGGCTAAAAGTGACAAAGGATGACCAAGCGTTCCCAACACGTCAGAAAGCGGAGAGCACTGTGCCAGAGCGTCACTTTCTGATGCCTGCGGTAAAACGGACATTTCACCAACATTTAACCTCCAACCTCTAGCAATTTAACCTTCCCCTCACCCCATCCTAAAGCCGGGCGTACACTGTGCGACTTTTTCACTTTTTTGAGCCGATTTTCCACTCGTGCGAGAATCCACAAGATCGGGGCAAGTTTTGCGCCGAGCATCGTGTAGTGTACAGGGGGTTACGAGAGGCGATTACCACCAAGTGACCAGCTGCCGATCAGCAATCGTGAGCTCACACAAACTTCTGGCGTGTTTGAAATTTTGCACGTCCCTCGTGAGAGTATCGCACTGTTGAAGCGGCGCTGCGAGCAGCTGCGACCCAAAAAGAATCAGAACCGCTCACGGCGCATGCGCAATCCTGCATCAACACCGCTCGCCCGCTATTTCCCTAATAACACACGTTGTTCGTTTTTGTTTCTACATGTTTTTTTACTCACAAAGATTGTCAAGAAAGCGTGTTTGTCGTGTTCATGTCAAATTAAACTGATCACAAAACACAGTTTTACTTTCTTTATTTCGTTTTCCTCATCCAACCCCCATAAATTCCTGTGTGTCCTCCTGCAGAACTCCCGAAGGACAACAGGCAAAACAAGACAAAAAAGTCTGACGTGTTGTGTAAAAACTGCTATTTTTAGCATATTTTTAAAGGTCGACGTGTTGCTACCAGACGTGCAGTGTGAGCAGTCCGATCGCATCCGAGAACTGGGTCGTGCAGTATGAGCGCATGATTCGTGAGATCTGCCCTGCGAGGAAGTCATACAGTTTGAGCTGAAGTTGAGTGCTACGAGTGAAAAAGTCGTACAGTGTCCGCCCAGCTTAACCTTAACCCAGTTTGTCATTCTAAATTTCATGTTAACTGTGTTTGAGAGGAACAATACAATGTGAGGGGGGTTAGGGGAAGGTTAAATAGCAAGAGGGTAAAGGTCACATTTCAGTAAAATCTCCGTTTTACCGTGGGTGTCGGAAAGCGACGCTCTGGCACAGTGCATCACTTTCAAACGCTTGGTCACCCTTCATCATTTTTAGCTGCTTCGGGTGTGAGAATGCGTTGACCACGAAGAAAATCCCATTGAGAATAAAAACATTTTTTAAAGGGAGACCTAACAATATGTGATCTAGAGGATTGGATGCTTTGATCCCAAACCGTAGGTAGTAATACTCAATGAGACATAGCAGAGGCTTTTCACAAGTATACCCTTTAAGCGCCAAAGTCGTAGAACTGCGACAAGCAGCAATGTTGGATTTAATAAGCCACAGCAGCAGAAATGAGTCCTCATGCAGTTAATACGTTACACTGCGGGGTGGCAGACACCTGTAACTTCAATCCAAGCAGCATTTGTGGGTGTGTCACTATTGAAACTTTTCGAGTATTTAGAACTTGAACCCCGCCCACCAGTCGCAGAGTCACAGAAGTTGTCAGAGTAGTCAGATCAGTGAGAGCGAACGAGTGGTAGCGGAAAAAAGCACAATGCAGAGAGGAATGTTCAGTGCTGACGAAGCTCTTCGTCTAGTACTGGCAGATTCGGATTCGGAGGAAGAATATTTCCTTTCCGAGGATGATCTGCCATCTTCTAGTGAGACAGAAAGAGTGGCTTCAGCGCGCAGCAACAGAGAGTCCGTCAGGGACGACACAGTTACACAAGCAGCCCATCCAGCCCTTATCTTGTCCGATGTTCCACGTCGGGCAAAGAGACGTGGCGGGGGAGCTCGTACCGGGTCTGATCCTTTGATCCACCGTGCCAGGAGGGAGGGGGGGATGTGGCGGTGATCGGGCCGGTGAAAACTAGGCTGGTGATCAATTCAGCCTCTATCTATCTATCTATCTATCTATCTATCTATCTATCTATCTATCTATCTATCTATCTATCTATCTATCTATCTATCTATCTATCTATCTATCTATCTATCTATCATCTATCTATCTATCTATCTATCTATCTATCTATCTATCTATCTATCTATCTATCTATCTATCTATCTATCTATCTATCTATCTATCTATCTATCTATCTATCTATCGTAAATCCTCTAATACAGGTCTGGGCCTGTATTTGACTCAAGCTCATCAAGCTCCAGTCCTTTATTGGAAGGAGGGCCAGAATTAGAGGCAGACCTCTATTTCTATTTGAGCAAAATGAACTAATGGTTCGCTGGAGTTTTTGACAATTAAAATTGCGCCCACATTTTCAAAGTTAAACACATTTCTCTTAACAACGGTAGTTTCTGCTTCAGCCCTCTACCCCTCCCCCTGCGCAGCAGCCGGTATGTTCCGGTATGGGTCTAGAAGTTTTGTGGCAAGCATTTCTATCGCATTCCAGGCTCCAGTTGCCAGGCATGGTAGCGTAATGCGTCACGTGCAATGTGTGCCTCAACGTCACACAGTGCGACGAGAACGCGCCAAAACACAACAACAAAGGAGTCTAGGCAGCAGCGCGTTCTTTCTGTTCTTGGTGTTTGGTATATTCTTTACACCCACATCAGGATAGCCTTTAGAGCTCTGCTGTGCGCGCATCGAGGAGGAGGGCAGCTAAAAGGCGATGACGCTTTCTGAAATTAATATTAATAGGCATAACTTTCTGCTGTTGAGACAAAGACGGTGGCGCCAGGTGGTGAGTAACTTCTAATGCTGTAATACATATTGTTATAATCTCTGAGGGGGTGTCTAGGGCAACTATCAAAAAAGAAAAACTAAAAAAAGCACCACAATCATATTGTTTTGTTGTACAGTATATTGATCATTTTTGAAGACATGCTAAACATGAAAGGCCAACTCATGATGATGCAAGTCAACAGGAGGGCCTGAATCCTTCACTCTTTACTTCCTGTGCATTTCATAGATAAGTTGTGCAGCTATATTTAAATTATTATGATTAATTATATAGATAATTACAAGCAACACCACATTTGTGCATTTTATAAAGTAAACCAAACATAGCCAGTCACTGGTAGCTCCATAAATAACAGCTGTTATTTTAACCTTAAACAAATTCTATTTATGTGAACTTTATGTCTTTAACCATAATGCTTCAATCTTTTTCACTGCACTATTGTTTTTACTCAGTTTTATTTCATGTTGTTTGAAATACTTTTACTGTGTTATGACAGTTTAAAAATTTTTTTTTTAGTTGGCTCTTTTGAATCAGCGACGGCAACCAACTGTGTGGGCCTTCAGCCGTGCCAGTGCCTTCTGGGATGTGACCATGCCAAACTTCACTCCGTCAGATTGGATAGCTCATTTCAGAATGTCAGAAGAGACCTTTTCATATCTTTGTTCAAAGCTCCGTCCAGCCATGCAGAAGAGGAACACCAACTTCAGAGCCTGCGTGCCACTCAGGAAAAGAGTTGCAATTGCACTGTTGAAGCTTGCAACTAACAGTGACTACAGGAGCATCGGGCTTCTTTTTGGTGTCAGCACGACCTCTGTGCGCCGCTGTGTGCAGGACTTCTGTAAGGCTGTCCGTAAAATCTTGCTTGCAGAGGTTATTGCTTTTCCAACTCTGCAAAAGCTACAGGAAATGGCTGACTATTTTGAGACCAGGTGGGGGTTTCTCAGTGTGTGGGTGCCATCGATGGTTCCCATATCCCAATAATAGCACCACAGGAATTCCACACAGACTACTTCAATAGGAAAGGTTGGCATTCCATAATCCTTCAGGGCATTGTGGATGGCAGAGGCATGTTCTGGAATGTTAATGCAGGTCAGCCAGGTAGCTTACATGATGCCCGTGCGCTGCGATTATCCGCATTTTGTGACTTGGTTGCTCATGGACAACTGCCCCAAGAACATTGAGGGAGTAAATGTAGGCTTTTATGTGCTCGGGGACTCTGCCTATCCTCTACAGAACTGGCTCTTAAAACCATTTTCAGGTAACGGTCGTCTCACTGCTGAACAACAGACGTACAACGGGAAAACGTCCAGAGCCAGAGTTGTGGTTGAAAATGCATTTGGGAGGCTAAAGGGTAGGTGGCGATGTCTTCTGAAGAGAAACGACAGTGATGTAGAGCTTCTTAAATACATGGTGCTGACCTGTTGTGTGCTTCACAATATCTGTGAGAGCCATGGGGAGGAATATGTAGAATGTGACGCACCTGTTGATGAACCAGTGGTTGCAAATATGCAAGGATGGAAATTGCAGAGGAGGGCAGTGATGGTCTGATGCGACACTTAAACCGCTGACCTCAATTTTTGTTTTTTCTTTCCATTTACTTAGTTTATTGTTTTGACATTTTTAACTGTTGGAAACCTGTAGTTTGAACTGAAATGTTTGTTTCGTTTTGTGAACCTAATAAAGTACACTATTTTACTTTTAACAAACTGTTGCACCATTCCATTTTAACATGTGTGCTTTAATGTAATCTACATTTATTATGTAAATTTAAATTTGCGAGGTAATTTTTTTCCAATACAATTCATGCACACCTTGTTTTTCTTTGGATTTTTATTGATAAAAAGGACAAACGTGGGATTAAAAAATTACGGGACCCTGCCACCGTTCAGCCCTTTCCTGCCTGAACGGTGGCAGGACGTCAGAGGAGCTGCCCATTCTTTGTGCGATCAGTCCAAGAACAGCATTTAGGGCACCCAAATGTTCAAAAAATCGCTCTGCGATCTGAGATTCATGCTGCCTTGCTGCTGTAGCGTCTTGTTGCATCAAGTTAACCTGCTCCCGGCTAATGCCTTCCATTCTGTCCATCTGCCTGCCATCTGCGATCTGCAACTCATCAAATTTCATCTGAGTGCGTGCTTATAATCGCCGTCTTCGGTCACCTGGAAACAGTAGCGGTTTTAGGCACGGGCAGACAGGGCAGTTGCCTGGGGCGGCATTTTTTCATGACACAAAAGGGGCGCACAAGCGCTGGGTAAAAAAATAGAAAAGAAAGAAATCTGCGCCGCACTGAGGTTTTCTATTATCTGTCATATCACAGTGTCTGGATTGGAAACCGTTAGTGCCCCCTGCAGCTGCAGGCGCTCCTGCTGACTGAGAGGGTTCAGGTGCTCCGTGCATGTATGAAGAAGAGGAAGGGGAGGGGCGCAGCGGGAGAATTCACCTCTGGGTCTTTCCCAAATGAAATGAGCGGGTAGGGGTTGAATCAACTGTATTAACATGGCTAAAGTCAATCACATCTTGATGTTCTTCCATTTAACGCACATTTCATTCATAATATCATAAACACAGGCCTATCATTCTTTCAGGTTTCTCTGAATTGTGTGAAATGGCCGAATAAAAAAAGGAAAAACAAAACGATTTTGTGGTCCAACNCCCCCCCCCCCCCCCCCCCCCCCATCAAGGTCAAATTGTTTAGTCCTGACTAAAGGAAACTTATTGAGCCAAGAGCCAAACAGAAGAGATGAACATAAAAAGGCTAAAACCACCAGGTGCCCAATTCAGGAAAAAAAAAGAAAATAGAGGAGAAAGATAAAGGTATGTACGCTCTCATGATGCATGTTTTCAATTATTTGAACCAGTTAACTGGGATTTTAACGGTTGAATTTGGTCAACTAATTGCTAACAGAGCTAATAGGGCTGAAATATTGAAACAAATATTCAAATATTCAAAAAAATTCCTTGAATCGTTTTTTACTGATTCAAACTAGGATTTGTTAAATGCTCGCTGCAGCCTGCCTGAACAACAACAAACACATGTTGATCATGTTCACATAATAATAAAACAACTCTACAAGCAGAAGAAAACTCCCCAGTCACCACTAACTATCCTGTTTATTTATTGCAGATGGCTGCACTGATTATTTTTTACATGATTTGTTCTGTAAAAGTTGGCATTTTTGGTAGTCTACAGTTTTTTTTATGTCAGTTTAAATTACAATTTCAGAGGCAATTCTAAAATATTATGGATCATGATAAAGATCTATTGGAGTTCCACCCAACCTTTGGACTGCTCTGCCAGTCACTGTGGCTCAAGCTGGGAAAAATTGATCAAGTCATACCTGAGGTCAACTATGTTTCAGGGGCGGCTCACTAACCTGGCTCTGATTAGTATTAATCAGGCGCGCAGACAGGGTGAGGGTGTCCACCCCAGATTCAGATCGACCCTGATCCGTCCCCCCAACTAAGGCCAGAAAGAAAACAAAATTGGAGGTTTGGCGCTTGAAGCTCCTTTTTCCAATTACATTGAATGCAGCATGACGTAAACAAACACAGACTCCAGAGGCGCCAAAGGAGTTGCTGCTAGGACGCAGGATGAAGTGAAAAAGGCAAGCAACGATTACTGCGTATTTAAAGTAGTGGTAATGCCCCCCTCAGAGTCTTACTCCACCCACGTATCAATTTTAAAAACTGCAACATTAGTAGGCATTGCCTGGAGGACCGAGAGGGCGGAGCCGCGGCAGTGACGAAGACGATGGCTAACTAGACGATGCTCGCTCCCTTCACTCTGAGCAGTTATTAGAAGTGGAGGACGTTTCTCCCCCTCCTTACCCAGACACTTGTAGTGAACCTGATTAGGCTCTTTTAATTATGTAGAGTAATGGTTTATGCTCTTTTATGAAAGAGGAACCATCCTACATATTTTATAGTTTTAAGAAGACTCAAAGGTTGGTTTCATCGATAAACTGTCGATAATATCCATGGGTCTGTGTTTCAGTTCAATGAAGAGACAAGTTTGAAAGTTAAAAGATTTAATTCTTCAAATTAAACTAATGATTTTGAAATAACAAGCAGAGTAAACAACAATCAACATTGGCAACTTTGTTGAACAATCTTTAACAGTTGATATTGTAAACTTGCTCAAATAGACCTGGTGTGGGATGTGCTGAAGGTTGAGTGTGATGTGATGTGATTATGGATGCGTGTGTGTGAAATGTAGTGAAAATTGAGAATAAGGTGAGATGAATGCGTGTGTGTGTGTCTGATTTTGCTTCAGGAAGAAACAGGTGTCTGAGTGAAAAGTGATGGTTTGAATAAACTTAGGTTTTGTTGGAAAAGATGCATCAGACGCTATCTCTCCTGGACTGCCTCACCGTATTCGGACCCTCCTTTTAGACCCGGGACGTCAAAGGACGATGTTTCATCCAGGGGTGACACCTCGGCTGGCAGAGAAGACGAAGGCGTGCTGCGACCCGGTCCAGAGATGACCTCGGTACACGTGATTAAGCGTTTGCAGATGCGCTTTCTTAAGTTTAATTACTCAGAAATCAAAAGACTCTGGACGAGTCTGCGTTAGCGGTTGCAATTCAGCTATTCCTAGGAATAGTGTGAGAGGGGGGGGAGAAAGGAGCCGGTGGGCTCCGTTCCCCCGTTAGCGGTTGTTCACACGTCCTCTCTCTCTCGTTGTCAAACACGAATTGAATCATGAACTGAAAAACTTACCAAAAGCCTTTCTCTTCTCAAAGCAAAACGTGTGCATCAGCAAATGTGTTTTGGAGTTTACTGTGAGAGTCTGTGTGTGTGTGAATGTTTGAGTGTGTGAAGGTAACCACTAAAACATCCTCAGAAAATTATTTAATTAAGCAGTGATTCATTAGTTATTATGATTACCCAAAGCATAATAATTATTCATTTGATTAAAACACATTTATAATGAGCAAAGTGATAATAATTTTTCTTTTAACAACTTAAAATAAAGGAAAGGAAGTTTGTTATGTTATGACTAGCTTTTCCATGGGAACACATCTTCTGGCACTGCAGGTGTTCAGATATTATGGTTTCCAGCAGACTCTTGCAGACTTCATGTCTGCAAAGGTCTCACTCTGTGGGTGAAAGTTCTCAGCGACCCAGCTCTTGACCCAGCCGGGTCAAACACAACCTTTGTGACAGAAAACCCATATTTCCTCACGTTACACACTTGAGAAGAAAGGGACCAAGTCTATTTGGAGGAGACAAGCGGACCTGAGCCTTATTGTTTTGAGCTTGTGAGTTGCCTGAAATTACCGGAACCGACCCAACAGAACCAGCTCTGAATGGTAAGTAGCCGTTAGCCATAGCGTCAGATTAGCTGCAGGGTTTGGCTCCACGGCTCTAGAGAGCTAGTATTCAGCATGTGTTAGAGGTTTATCTGCTTCAACACACCTGGTTTTAATCAGCAACAACTAGCTGAGCTGCTTAACAGCTAATCTAACCTGTTAACGCAGGAAAACCACTGAAACGTGCTGGATAGCAGCTCTCCGGTAGCCCTGGGCTCAAGTTACGGTCTGCTGCATAGAAGGTTATGAAAATACCCCATGAGAAAATTATTCTGTAATGTGTTCAGCCCACTAAAACTGCCCTGATTTATTTATTTACTGATACCAGCTGCTCTCTCGGTTGCAGGTGATCCTCTGGTGTCTGCAGCTGGTCTCTGCTGGTGTCGTCAGGATCAGGAGCTTCCAGAAGAATGTGCCTTTCAATGACTCTTTCCCCCTTATTTGTTATATTAATTAAATAAATCTCAATTTATATATTTCCTGTTTTTGTTCATGTCCATAAATACTTAAACATGCTTGAAATTAAAACGAGCTTTTAACAGTGAAGTGCTAGTTTAATTCATCACAATAGAGCTAGTTAAAACATGCAACAATGTGATAATTCAATTAATGTAATTTATAAATATCCATTAAAATATCAAAACTGGAATCTAAATGAGATATTTGGCAGCACAAAAAACTTCTCAAACACACTATTTATTAAAATAATTGTAGGCAGACAGGAGACAGAGCTGATGGAGGGTCTCAGTCATCGAAGGAAGGCTGAAGGCTTTCCAGGAACAGGAGATGTGGTGTTGTCTCTTCTCTCTCTATTCTGCCAGATGAGCTGATAGGTTACAGGTGTGTGAGGACATCCTCATGCTGTCATAACCAAATGACATGAGTTATCAGGTGATCAGCCAGGCTAATGATCAGAATACTTCACTTCCGGCACTCACAGGGAGCAGACGCTTCTGCCTTTTCCTCCCTTATCTGTGTTTTCCCAAGGCTCTTTTTGTCCCGTCTGCTACAGAGCGCTTCTCTGCATTTCCTCTGCAATCACCTTTTTCAGCATTTTTCAACATGGACTTAATTAATTGGTCATTCAACGCGATTGATAAGATTTTTTCTACAATGAGGACGGAGGAGGGGGCTCACGCTTGTCCTCAGGGGACACAAGCAGCGGGATATATGTTCGATTCCTGGAAAAAGTGGAATATCATCTGTCTCTCTCAGCTGTCCATTGAGGACGTCGAAGATATGTGGATATTTGGCCTGATGATCGTTGGATTTCTGCTGATTGGAGTGGGAGGATATCTGGCTTTCCGTAAAATTGGGATGACGGGAGCGATTGGAGGGCGACCCGCATCCATGGACGGCACCGTCCGTGTGGATACCTCACAGACTGGGACGTTGCTCGAGGTGAATCGCAAGCTGGACAATGTCTTAGCTGCGTTACCGGTGTTAGCGCGCAGGATTGATACCATCTCGGAAAGGGTCACCGGATGGTGTGGAGATGTTTAATCACTGAATTGGCTTCACTGGAGGACTTGAATGATCAATACACACTTAAGGCAGAAAGGAAAAATCATCTCTGTCTGACCCAAACAAAGTTCTGTTATCGAATCTGACGCCATAAGCAGCCTTGGAGTTGCGTGCAAAACCCCCACGCAGGAAGGAATGCAGACAAATGCTGTGAATCTCTATCCACCACCCCCCCACCCCCCCGCCTGCAGATTGTGGTCTCCACCGAGGTCATCAAGCTAAAGGACTCACTGCTCTCTGTGCTTCCCCATGACCTCCCTCCCACCTGCGGAGCCAGCTGGTTGAGCGCCATACAGGCCACCCCCGCTGAGGAAACCAGGATCCCGGCCCCTCCCCCCTACCTACCGGGTCTCATGTTGTGAACTGTGACGTTTGTTGCTTACATGTCGGGTGGTTTTTTTGCATTGGAGCGCTACACCCTGCTGGTGTAATCCTGTTAATGCCTTTTTTCTCCCTCCCTGAACTTCCCTCATGTATTCCCTTACTCATCTATAAAGGAGCGCCGTCATGGCTGCTCCCATGGTCTGCCTGTATCTGTCTTGTCTATATGTGTGTGTGTAACCTTGGTCAGGTTGTACTATGGAGTCAAGTTCCTACGCTCTGAAACACAGATGTCAGAGTCAAGGCCCGCGGGCCACATGCGGCCCGCGGAGCATTTTTATGTGGCCCGCGAGATAAATATCAAAAATATATTAAAACTGGCCCGCTGGCCGTTTTTACCGCAAAGACTTCAACTCCCATGATGCTTTGCAGCGTCAGCGCGGAGCCGATGAAGCCCCCTCCTTTGTGTTTTTCCAGCGCCTGCTGCCGGTCTCTGCAGCTCCGCTGTCTCGGACAAACTAAAAACTCCTCTCACTCAGCGCCGAGTTTACTCAGCTGTTTTCTGACGTTGAAGCCCAGAAACGGAGATTCTAGCCGCTCAGTAATGTGTTCACGACTGAAAGAAAAAGTGTTCCAACTAACGTCCAGACAGAGCTGATATAACTCCAGCGAGCAGCGACACGCTCAAACCAGCACGGCTCTGTGGTTGTTTCCTCCCCGACACACAACAACGTGGTCAAGCTGCTCAGACATGTTAATCAGCACAAACCTATGTGAGCACCTGTTGTCATCTAATGTTGTCATTATTATGATGAAGATGAACAAACCAACAGGAGTCTCCTCCTCAGCTCAGATCAACCCCATGATGCAGGTATCTGGCTGGAACAGGTGAGCATCACAGTAAACCAGTGGAACAAACTGAGCTTTAAATATGTTGGTTTTATGCTCTTTTTCTGCTCCAAAATATGAAAGTTAACAGGTGAGATGTTGCATTTTCATTTAAGATAAAATGATATTTTTGTTTTGTTGTTGGCCCGTGAGAAAAGATTTAACCTACTGTAAACAGGAAGTGGAAAGGCTGCAGATAGATGAATAGAATAGAAAATCCCTTTATTGTTCCTCAGTGGGGAAAGCTAGACGTCACAGCAGTGATGACACTTATTACAGGAGAAAAAAAGGAGAATAAAAAATAAGAAAAATGAATAAACAAGAAAACATAAATCCTGAATAGATTTTAAAAATGCTGATTATACCACAAGTAATGAATACCACTGATGCCTTTTATTTAAAACTGACTTGCTCATGTGTCATTTGTTTATTCCACATTCAGTGTTAATGCAGAAATAAGTTTGTTTCCAAATTTAAAGGTTCAAAATTGCATATATGTTGATAAAGAAAATGTGCAAATTTGCCGTCACTTTTTCAAAAAATATTAAGTTTGGCCCTCGACTCCATCCCAGAGTTTCATTTCGGCCCCTTGTGAGTTTGAGTTTGACACCCCTGCTCTGAAAGGAGCGCTGGCAATAAAATTCATTCTGATTCTGATTCTGAGATGCAGAAAGAAAACAAATCATGCAGAAAGAAAACAAATCCAGGACAGTGTACAGTAATAACAATAATCTGTGGTGTTGCTCACCTTATGTGCTCTTATAGAATATTAACGTGTGCCTGCCTCATGGTGTAGAGTCCATATTTTGCTGAGTGTCCTGCAATAATGCAGGTTATTAGTTAATTTACTTTTGATAGCAAAAACAAAATATTTAATGTAAAAGTTATTTACCAGGTGAATCAGCTCACACGTTACCACCAAGTGTCACAGGGCCAGAATCAGTAGCCTCCTTCATGATGTAATCACATACTTATTTAATTGTTAATATCCTAAAAATTCTGAAGTGTTTTAATTTTTTTACCTTGAACAGCTCTCTGAGCTTGCACCGTCACTGAGGTGGAAGCTGGAATCAACAGCAGACACCTCACATCTTGGTTTTTTCAGGGGTGTGGACGCTGCTCTTGGACTTTCTGGAAGATGAATATCCGTCATGGTCCCTGTGTCACAAGACACACTGAGGCTGTGAGCTCTAAACTGGGTGGCTATGTAAAAACGAAGAAATAGCGCATTTATAAATGTTTAAAAGAGCATAAAATCATGTGTAACAATAATCTGTAAAACAAATTAAAACTAGAAGGTAATAATAAAATGTTTACATAGAAGATTATTAAAAATAATTCACCTTTGCTACGCCGGTAAGGCTTCATGTCAGCCTGGATAAGTGCATTCTTGCAGCTAATCAGTCTGACAGCCAGTGTCTTGGGTAGATTTAGCCTGGAAAAAAAAATAGAAGCACATTGTTGTTGGGAGTTTACAAAAGAAACTGTCCTATATAGGCGCTTTATAACATTCCTAGTGTGTGATGTTATTATAATGTAAAAGTCAGTCACATATGATGTGGAGAGCCTGAAATGCGACCTCCTGAACAGAATTCCTCACAGAACCGGGTCACAAGCTGGATTTCACGCTGTAATGCTGTCTGTCAACTGTTAGTTAGAGCCACTGTTGCAGAATTACCGACTGACTCAAAAGCAACCCGATTTTTCTCTGAGCCTGACAGTCATGTGGACCGTTTTGTCGGCCAGGGCTTCGAGATATGTTCCGATTCGCCGCTGATTCTAACCTTACATCCCGTTCCACATTTTGTGAACTTGCCAAATCTGCCCGAAGGCAGTGCAGGCTGATATTAGCTAAATGGAGTGAACCACATCTCTCAAACTTTGCATTTAGGTAGGGAATTGTCTTTAGAAGATGTTAAAACCTTTATTTAGCTTACTCACCTCAGACTGGAGCCCGCCATGGTGGGGGAGCAGAGTCGGTAGGCTGCATCTAAATCGCGGAAGAGCCACGATGGGCACGGCCTCCCTCTTCAAACGGAGACGTGCAGAATCGCGGGTAAAATGCTGGTTTCAAACTACAGCACCAGGCGGGAGCTGAATGTTTTCCAGACACCGATTGCACGCAACCACTGGCGCCTAATTTCTAAGTCCAGTGGAAAGGAGTTCAACCCCACAGAGCCACCGCAACCATACCACACCACACCTTCTCACCATACTAACACGATATGGAGCACTAAACCCGAACTACTTTCCTAATTACACTAACAACCAAAAACTAACTAAACTACAATATCCAACAGCCAAACTAACACTAAATAAGTATGTATAACACTAAAAGCTATGCTAAAGACTAGGATATGCTAATGCTATATGCTAATGCTGAACTACGGCTAACCTCCTACACTCGCTTGCAAATCCAACTCCCAACTCGCCACAAGGCATGGCCGAGACGCTCGATGCTTTTATAACTTTGACACAGAGCTGCTGCGTAGTACTCTACTGGTTTATGTAGTATCTTACTCTTTAGCCATTGGCTAAAATTTATTCAAAATGAGTCAAATTCTATGTTTTAAGCTGAAGGTGGAGCTATACTGTGGTATTTAGGCAGAATTTTTAATTTTAAAGAAAATGCACCAAAATGCTAAAATAATGAATACACACATTTAAAACACTATTAGACACTCATTTATACAGTTAATCAGCAAAAAAAAGTTCATTTAGATGTTACTTGCTCTTTAAAAAAGACAAACTATGTTAGTAGGCGGACCGATCTGTCTGTTTATGCATGTTGGTTATAGTTTCAGTACGTTGTCAGTGTTGGGACTAGCTCGTTATAAGCGCCAAAGCCTCATTGCTGACGTTAACAAGTCTCATCTACAAATATGATCCCTCATGAAGTTACTACTTTACATCAGAAGATAGTGGAGATGTGGAACCTTCAGGCTGAGCAAAGTTTGGGAGTTTTTAGAGTTTGAAAATCGCCTCCCGCCGAGAGGCTCACAGTCAGGGAGAGGAGGAGATGCGCGCAGCGTGAAGAGCGCAAATATTAGATAAAACGCATAATTGCCGGCAGGTCTGGTCTTTGTTGACTGATCACTTTGTCTGGCATTGACTGACTCAGATTATGAAGCAGATTATTGACTGATGAAGAAATTCACCCATCCAGCCGGGAAGATTGACGCTGCTGCAGCATCAGACAGCTGGTGTGTGTGTGTGGAGCTTACAAGCTCCAAACGTTGGGTTTGATGTTGGTTTAACCTTCTCTGGGTGTCATGGCTCGAGGTAAGTGTCTAACCCAAGACATGCAGAATCAGCACACGTAGTCCAAAGCAGTAAAGTAAAATGTCTTTATTATAAAAATGGGAACTGAAACCACACAGGGAAGTCCTGTGGGATGAGCAATACGGCTCAAGTCTCTGAAGTGCTCAGGTTGATGAGATGAGGAAGCCAGGAAGGACGTTGGGCAGAGGGTGAGAAGTCCAGGAGAGGCGAGGTAGCAGAGGGAAGCCAAATAGGAGCAGCGGAGGAGGATGGGACGTGATGTGTGTTATCCAGGGAATTAAGACAGCGAGGGTGAGGAGATGAGGAGAGGATCCTGCGTGGAACAAAAACCAGGCGTGAGGGATAATCCAAATCGTAATCCAAAAACACAATCCGAGGTCATAAATCCAATAGTCAAACACGAGTCAAAGCACGAACAAACTAGATCAAGGTCAAAGGCTGGTGCTACCTAAACTGGTGCAATCATCCGGCAAAGTGGTGTGTCTCCATCCTCCTTTTGAACCCGCGTCCCTGATTGGGAAATCTCCTGCAGCTGCCGCTCCCCCTGCTCCTCACCTGTGGAGAATTAGCTTAGAGTCTGGTGAGAGGAGAAGGTGTGACTCACCTCTGCCCAGGAACATGACACTGGGATGTGATGGATGTAGAAACTATGGTAAAACACCGCAAACGTGACAGACGTAGCGACAATGAAAAAAAAAAAAGACGTAAAAAAGAGGCAGATAACGATTTATTGAATATGGAAGTAAAGTGTGCCACATAATCATAAAAAAGTAAAATATAAAATTTAAAAAGAGATTTCAATATTTATTTATAAATTAAAACTTTCAAATATAATGAAAATTTATAAATAACGCAAAAATACGAAGGAACATCTGTTGGTCAGGCTGAAAAGTTTGGGAACCACTGCTCTAAGTGATAAGTGAAGATTGTTTCTTGTTAAATTTTATGTGCAGATTTTAAGGGCTTTTATGTTTTCTGTAAAGATTGGTATGCTGAAAATCATTTAATGTTTTGCATAAAGCATGAGGTTTTGTTAGTAATTGATTGGAAGAATAACAAATGACTGAATTAAATAGTGGGGCGCCTCTGTCAGTGCACCCCAGGGCAGCTGTGGCTACATCATAGCTTATCACCATCAGTGTGTGAATGTGTGTGAATGGATGAATGATACACTGTAGGGTAAAGCACTTTGGAGTCCTTACTCTGAGAGGCACCATACAAGTGCGGATCATTTATCATTTATAATGTTGATCAGGCAGAGCTTTGTTGCCAGCGTTCCACTGCATAATGGCTTCAAACACGTATATAAAAGTGTCAGTTTTTAATGCCATTATTGATGGCGTTGCATCAAGGTTATGTCATGGTTCTGCTGTCTTCTGCTGTGGTTTGTCCTTCATTGTTTGCAGGTGAGTGTGTTTGGGAGCTGCAGCTGAAGCCAATTAACTCCAGCTTGGCCAGAGGATTCAAGGAACAGCGCTCCCACACCTCAACGCCGGTTGATACTCAATGGGGGCCTCGCCCTGCGAGTAATTCCATGTAGAACGCCACTGCCTGGAAACAACAACATTGGCATTTACATTTGTGTTTATATGGATAGCAAAATGTCAGTTGTCCTGTGAACTTGTCAGTTTTGTTTATGCACAAAGCAATTTTTAGAATGGGCAGCCACTACCTGTGCATTGATGACATGGTAGATGTTCCTCTTGAATGGTAGTGGACAGAGGTGATGGTGGTGGCGAAGGAACTGGCCGAGGCGATGGTGGCACAGAAGGTACGGACAGAGGTGATGGTGGAATTGAAGGTCCTGGAGTGCTTCTTGAGGAAGTGGATGGTTCCTCTGAAGAGGGAGTGTTTTCTGCTTGAGATGTGTCTGAAAAACACAGATCACAAAATAAATCAGTAAGAAAAGCATTATTTTTACAGTAAAAGAACATATAGGCATATAGTAAACTTAATAAAACTACTAACAAACATGAGTTAAGGCCATTTTGTCATGTTGGAATGTGTCCACTAGATGGCAGTAAATTGCTAGCGACATACAGATTAATTGCAATTTTATATTATATTCATTTGAAAAATATATTAAAAGTCCACTCTAGGCTAAAAACACTGCTGGCATGACTTTCGGGATCTTTAGATCAGCTCGCTGCTCCTCACTGTGGGCGCTCAGCTGTTAAAACACTTGGATGCGCAAAACAATGAGATGCTAATGTGAAAGGCTAACTGCTTTTGCCACATGTTTTAAACAATGAGACGCCAACAAGAAAGGCAAACTCCGCTCCAGCCTCATGTACTCAACAAGGACATGCTAAACATGAATGGCTTAAATCACGAACAGCGTGTTAAAAACACGAGGGAATGCTAAATGAAGGTTAACATAAACACGAGGGGATGCTAAGGCTAGTTACACGAGGGGGTTAATCCTCTATTTACTTGCTGGGCATTTCTTAAATAGGTGCTGCAACTATTCAGTGTTTTTGGTGCTTCAATGAATGGCCTGCAGAGCTAAAAAGACAACAAAAGAAATGCTTACCAACAGGGTTTACGAGTGACTCCAGGATAATGGTCGCCGAGTCCAGGCCTCCTTCGCTGCCTAGGTTTGACAGTCTGTGTCCAGCGTCCACCACATCCATGTACTTCGCCCATTCCCACTACGACTGTTACCGTCTTTAACTTTTCTGTAGTGGGCTTTTATTTTTTTCAGCTTCGTGCGACACTGTTCGGAGGTGCACTGGAATCCTCCAGCTGCCATGCGCGGATAAACTTCTTTAAAGACTTTCTCATTTCTCATCATAACATCCAGCTCGGCCTGAATGTTGCTATTTACGATGACGGTGAGGAACGTTTGAAGCTCCGTATTGGACCAAAAGCTATTACTTGCAGGCATTTTCGCACAAGGAGTACAGCCAAACACAAACACTTGAACTCTGGTGACTGTCGCAGGTAGTTGCGTAATCTCTCCCCCAATCAGAGGACTCTAGACTGTTTATGCTGTGGCTCCGCCCAGACCAAAAATCTCTGGACCCACAAACAGAAGGGGTCCCGCTCTGGCCCGGTCCGGGTAGGTTTTCTGGACTGGTTTAACAATCAAAACAAAATATTTAGCGACCCGATCCTTCCCATTCCATACCAGTTTGGGCGGTGGAAAAGGCCTATAAATGAAGCTAACTGCCTTCCCAGAGACAGCATTGTCATCAATGCTAACTACTAGCTTCAAGGTGGGGGTGGGGGTGGGGTGTCCCGGGCTCGGCCGGCTAGGGGGTGGGAGGCTGTGGGCGGGCCTGTGGGCTTCCCGCTGATATCTCCCGGGACTCTGCCGGCTGCTGGTTGTGGCCCCCCGGGGCGATCCTCTGTGCTTCTCGAAGGGGGTGGGGGCCTTTCTGGTTGCAGTCTCCTTGGGGTTCCTGTGTTCTGGGGCAGCGCCTGGATCTCTGGGACTTGGAGCTCCCCCGTCTCCTACGCATCTTTGGGGGACAGATCTGTGGTCCTTCACACTCTCTATTGGACGCTCCTATAGAGAAACCTTACATAAACAAGCGCGTGTACACACAGGTAGTGATGATGATGTGAAGCCTTTTGAACCAACAAAGCTTTACAATCCAATTGTATTGAAAAAAGGTTCAAGGTTCGATGCTTCAAAACTCTCTGAGGACATCTGCTGGTAAATGTTTGTATTTCATTGTATTGTCAGCCAATTCTACTGAAAATGAATGGTGTATTGAACTTTATGGACAAATAAAGCATTAAAAAGCTTCCTCGGGATCATATAATAAAAGTATCTTGAATTTGAACATTACATTAAATATACTAAAATTGCTTTTCTTGGTGTGAATACTTGAAATGAAACAATGTTTATTTTTATGGGATACGTGATGAAATATATCTAATTTACACATATTAACATTCTCTACATATTCAAATATTTTACTTTTCACATTTCTATTGGATTATTAGGCAGGAATAATTAGCTCAATTTATGTATCTTTTTTTAGAAATAGAGTAACAAAATGAAGATTAGAAAATTCACATAAGGATAGGACATACTAAATTCCATTACACACAACCAAACTGAAAAGCTCATCAACTATTATATTAATTACCAATAAAAGAAGAAAAATCATACCAAACTAGGTTTTAATTTAATTAAAGGAAAATGACAGACGGTCTAAAAGATATAGCCCTACAATATGCACCAAGTATTACTACTATAAAGGTAATTTACTAGACTAGACCAAATACATTTTCAAACCTTATTTGGAGAGATTAAATTGAAACATTCCCACATCTCAGAACGCCCTCTTTTTGCTGCAGGATCCATTTTTGCGACTCGGTGTTTAATCACTGAATACTGAATCCTGAACCGTCAATCTCAGGTCATTAAAACCAGTATGGCAAGCCAAATAAGCATTTATTCTGATATCAGGATATCAGCCAGAATTGTCATGAACATGTAAGCCATTTCTGTCCACTAGTTAACTAGTTAGCCATGTTTGTGTCAACTAGTTAAATATCAAGAGTGAAAATGTGCCCACTAGTTAACTAGTGACAGCAGAAATGCGCACTAGTTAACTAGTGAACACAGTTAGGCTTCAGTAGTTAACTAGTTGACACAAAAACTGCTCACTAGTTAACTGGTAAAAGCAGAAATGCATACCAGTCAGCTACTTGAAGGTATTTGTCTCACTAGTTAACTAGTGAGGGTCAAAATGTGCACACAAGTTAACTTGTTTTCATTGGTACACTCAATCCATCCACTCAATCCAATTGTGTTTCACACATTTGTATTTTACCGGAATGTTTCATCTATCTTGTAATTTCCATTTTGTATTTTGTAATTTGTATTTTGTACTTTGAATTTCTTTTATTGTTGATTTATTCAATATAATTACTTACAACTGTACCATGTTCAGCGCTTTGGGCTTCCTGACAGGGTTGCGGAAGGCGCTTTATAAATAAAGCTTTGATTGATTGATTGATTGATTGATTGATTGACATAAATGCGCACTAGTTAACTAGTGAACACACTGAGCAATACTAGTTAACTAGTAAGATATGAAACATTTTAACTAGTTAACTAGAGAGAATTTAGGCCTTACTAGTTAACTAGTTGACATTTAGGCTGTCACTATTTAACTAGTTGACACAAACATGGCTAATTAGTTAACTAGTGGACAGAAATGGCTTACATGTTCTTGACAATTCCGGCTGATATCCTGATATTGGAATAAATGGTCATTTGGCTTGCCATAAACCTGCGCCTCTCGGTTTGCGTTGCTTTTAATGTTTGAAACAACGAAGCGGTCACGTGGGTGGAAGGGTGAAACGAAGCATCGTTGCTCATTGGTCACGTGACTTTCAGTAAACAAATCAAGCTCCGACACAGTGCTTTGCTCTGCGGTGGTTCGTTTTGGTGATACAAGCTTCGAATCCTGCGTGTCACAGGTAACATCACTACACACAGGTGCTCACATGGTGCTCTCAAAAGTATGGGCTTGGGCACGTTAAACACAGGTCTTAAGACTATGGTGGGCACTTAATGCACTGTGATTTATTATCATGTGATTGTTCAGTTAAACAATGTTGATTATATATTTCTTCATCAAGTTGACGCAGTGATAGCTTGATCTTGTTGTATTGCTGTTGTGTCCCTTTTTTTGTTTGTTTTTTGCTTCTTTTTTTCTTGTCTCTTTCTGCAGGTCTAGAAGCAGACTCTTGTTCATTATTGTTTATTTTTGTGGACCCCTCCTCCCCCTCTCTCTCCATCTTTTGTCTTTTCCTTTGTCTTTCACCTCTGACTCCGTGTCTGGTTGGAATTACAAAGCATTCAAAAACAATAACAATAAAGTTTTAAGTATCAGGCATGACATTAAACGCAGATGCTTTGATGCTCCACCTGAGAGTAAATCTGTAAGGCTTGTTACCAGCATTCAGACATCAATTCTGTTTGCTTCACAGCCAGACAGGACACGGTAAAAAAAAAAAGAGAAAAATAGACAAATCTACTATTGCAAATTATTTTCATATGGTCAGTGGCATTGTAAGCTGCATGTTCTTAAAATTAGTGATTTTCTTTCTGTGTGGGAGGAGCTTGGGATATATAAGCAGGTTGTCTGAGTTAGTCAGATGTCAGTTACTTGGTTCCTGCTGAAGGGGAAGGAGCTTCAGCCTAGCTCTTGCAAGTTTCCTGATTTGATACAGCTGTGGGTAATGAGCTGCTTGGGGGAAATGTTTGCTCTGACCACATGCCCAGTTAAGAACTTTTTGTGTATGTGTAAATAGTAAAAGCTTCTATTTTTTGGGTTCCTTTCACCATTTTGCATTTTTGCTTTTGGGAAGTCACCAAAATCATCAGGGTGGGCACGATGAGCACAATAAAACTCACGGAAACAGAGCAACATTGTTTGATCTGATTATTGCCATCATAGACCTCACGGCATACCCAGAATAAATTAATTATTTTCAATGATCCCAAACAAGCCACCAGGTGACTGGTTTAGATCTCTGGACTCCTCAATCACTAAATTCCTTTGGCAGGATAAACCTCCACAAATTAGCTTAAAAGTGCTTCAGAAGACCAAAGACGAAGGAGGACTGGATCTACCCAACTTTTATTATTATTTCTTAGCCAACAGGCTGCAATATATACCAAGATGGTTTGCAAGATAACCCAGTAGATGAGTTCTGGTTAGATATAGAACAGACATTTTGCAATACGATAGATTTTTCAGACTTACAATTTATTAGCTCAAGCATAAGAAAACATGAAGGCATCAAAAGTATTAGTATCAGCACCTCTCTGACAGCATGGTGGGAGTATTAAAAATGACAGTCTTCACTAATGCCATGCAGATGCACACCTATCTGGAATAATCCTGATATTTTGCAAAATAACTAAATGATGAACCTTCCGGACTGGAAAAGTAAAGAGATCCTATTCCTGGAACACATATATGAAGCATTGGACTTCATCCCATTTAACAGAATAGTCTCCCAATTTTGAATAGATAAGAATAGCTCTTTAGAATATCACCAAATTCAATATGTAGTCACACAAAATTTTATGCTCAATAAAATAGAATTACAAACACCACGAAGGGTGGGTATATAAGACACTGTCCAAAATAGACGATAGAATAGGGAGGTGGATCTATCAGTCAGCTTTGACCAGAACTTCTGGTCCCAAACTTTTTTAAAAATGTATAAAACGATCAGACACCCCAATTTACAATTAATTCAGTACAAAATTCTACACAGAGGACACTATACAGGTCATCAGATGTTCAAGATGGGGTTTGTGTCATCTGACACCTGTACACACTGCACAAACAGCATTCCTGACAATTACATCCACACACTGTGGTCCAGGAATTTTGGGGTAGAGTATGTGAAGACCTGTCAAAATGTCTGAAATGTCATATCCCAACTTCCCTCTCTCTTAGTTTACTGGGAAACCTGGACGATGTCCCGATTGAAACATCTTTAGTTCATGGTTCTGACTGCCATATGCATCGCTAAGAAAACTATCCTCATGAATTGGAAAAATAGAGATACTCTTTGCATGAACCAATATAGAAATCTTTTGTTAGATCATATTACACTTGATACAGCCTCTGCTTCCACCTCAAATCAATCTCTCTGGGCTCCTTTGATCGGTTCCATCACATAGCGATGATGGGGGATCATTGATATTGTCCTGTGGGATGATGTGGGTGATGGGGTGGAGAGTCTGAGTTTGGAGTATCCGGACGTTCCCTGGAGGTGGGTTCACTGGGGGGGTCTGGACTGGGGGGCTACTGCCCCCCTCTGGAGGTGCTTGGGTTGCCTCGGGGGTGAACTACTGGCGGTTGTGAGTGGGGCCCCTTGGGGGTCTTGGCGGTGGCCATGGGTCGCTGCCTGGCAGCTGCATTGCCCCTGAGTGGGTCTGGGTGGGGGCCTGGGAGCTCGGGGTGTGGGGGTGGCCGGCCCCGCGTGGGGATCTGGGCTGGGCCTTGGGGGTCGGGTTCTGAAATGTATGCTGCCGGGAAAAAGGCAGGAACATGCGGCAGTGCCTGGCCCGGGCTCAGGGGCCTCGGACAGACCTTGGCTCCTCTGCTGTTCCATCACAGGGGAGAGGGATGTCCAGGAGGGGGAGGACCCAACCTTACCTGGATGTCCTATGTCTTATATATTCTGGAAGTTTTGCAAATGCAGGGATTGGACTAGATATTCTGCTGGGGTGGGGCTGGGTTGGTGCACTCAGACTCCGTGCGGCTCTGTGATGCTTCTGCTTTGGGCCCTGGCAAGATGGGCTGGGGTCTCCATGCCCTGGGTATCATTTTGGCAACAGAGGTGCCTATTGGGGCCAGTGGGGGAGCTGGCTCCCTGGAGGGCTTAAGTCCAACCAGCCATTCCTCCCCATCCCCACACATTTTTCTCCTCCTGCTCCCTCACATCATCGCACAATCATGCACATAGGACCTTGGGGAGTGGTCAAGTCAGGGAGTGCGGGTATGGACTCCATTTCCGCATTCCTGTGGCAACCTGCCCCGCAATTTTATTTGCACCATAAACACTTCCACCAATGACATTCCATGCAAACACACACTTAGGGCCTTGTGAGTGAGCACATTCAACGGCATTTGGCAGGGGGATTTTTCAGCCTCATCCCAAGTGCCGGTGCCCTCTTCCAATTTTAAACAGCACTTAGACACTGAGGGTTGTGGTGTTGTGGCATCAGCTGGCGTAGGCCAGACGATGCCCACACTGCCGGCTCACCACAGTCATGGAATACACCTAATCAACATGCACTAACACTATATTGGAGAAGGCGGAGGGTTACTAAGGGTCTTAGCACACCTCTGTTGTTGCTTGTCTTCCCAGGGCTGGAGGCTAGGAGGGAGATCTGGACATCTGGTAGGGGTCTGGGGTGGTGGGTTGCTTTGCTCAGCGTTGGGCGGGGGAGTCTGCTCATCAGCACCCCAGCAGAAAGGGTCGAACTCTGGGAACCGGTAATGGTTGTACCCAATGTGCAGCAGTACCGGGACCAGAGTAAATAGGGTGTGTATGGGGATTATGAGTGGGTGTCCGGCGTGCATTTTTGTAACTCTTTGGTTGTATGTGTGTGTGAGATTGAGGGAGGGAGTGTGTGACTGTGTCTGTGTATGACAGTATATGTCAGGAGGGGCCTTTGACTCATCCCTTCTCCTGGGCTTCTTTTGATGCTATACATCTTCATCTCCCCTCCCCCTGCCACACCTGGTGTGGAGTGTGGTGCCTTGGTCTGCCTGAGTGTTCGTGGCTCCCGGGTCAGGGGGTTTAAGATTTTTGGTGTCTGCCTGATCAGTCCCGGTTGCTGCCTGGTGGGATCTGGGTCCCTGGGCTCTGTTGGGTCCCTGGCGGGGGTGGTCGCCCTTGGGTCCCGGGTTGCTGGGTCCTGGGCTCGGCCAGCTGGGAAGTGGGAGGATGCGGGTGGGCCTGTGGGCTTGCCGCTTATATCTCCCGGGACTCTGCCAGCTGCTTGTTGTGGCCCCCCGAGGTGATCCTCTGCGCCTCTCAAGGGGGGCAGGGTCTTTTCTGGTCACGCTCTGGGGCAGCTCCTGGATCTCTGGGACTTGGAGCTCCCTTCATCTCCTATGCATCTTTGGGGGGGGGGGGCAGATCTGTGGCCCCTCACACTCTCTATTGGACGCTCCTATAGGGAAACCTTACATATACAAGCGAGTGTACGCACACAGGTGCTCACATGGTGCTCTCATAAGTATGGACTTGGGCACGTTCAACACATGCCTTAAGGCTGTGGTTGGCACTAAATGCACTGTGATTTATTATTATTATATTGTTCAGTAAAACAATGTTGATTTTACATTTCTTCATCAAGTTGTCACAGTGATAGCTTGCTCCTGTTGTATTGTTGTGTGCCCCTTTTTCTGCAGGTCTAGAAGCAGACTTGTTAATCAGCTAATGAATTAAAATAGCACAACTCACTTACACGAGCAAAAACAAAACGATGGTCATTTAAACCTTCTCCGGATCACTAAAAGATTGGCCAACCTGAAATGAAGTAGCTGTAGGCTTCCAGGCTTGTAAAAGGCTTTCGTTTGGTCTGCAGTGTAATTCGAAGCAGGCAGCACAAGGTAGTTTGTTGCCGATCGCTTCAGCTCTGGGTAAATCCTCCAAAGTGTATGAAAAATCCATATTTTAAAACTATATGGGTCATAACCTAAAAGATGTATTTTCTGCGATATTGCATCTGTGCCAACTCATTTAAAGCCTTAGTAAAATCGCTTTCATCCATCGTGCTGTGTTTTGTCGAGGAGCAAAACGCTTCTTGTCCCCCATTTGAGTTTTGTGTGAGTCACATGAAGAAGAAGAAGAAAAGAAGAAAAGCACTTTTAAACAAAGATGAGGGTAAGATGTCGAGGGGGCATGCAGAGGTCTTCATAGAGTTAACTAGTTTGGTTAACTCAGGCAAAGAAACAGGAGCAAAGCTATCTAGGATGATGGGCCTGGTTGGAGTCGGGAGAAGCAGCGATAAGGCTGAAGCAGAGATGCTAGATCTAACCTTACTGACTTTGTCCACAAAGACAGACAGAAAGTTCTCACAGTCTGTAACAGAGTGGATGGAGGCTGTAGGAGAGGCAGGAGAGACAATGCTGCTGATGGTGTTAAACAGCACCTTGGGGTTCCCTTTGCTCTGGGACACCAGGTTGGAAAAATAGGAAACCCTAGCGTCTCTGACTGCAGAGTTAAAGGATCTCAGAAGATCCTTTAGGTGCAGCAGATGGACGTGGAGATGGGTTTTATTCCACAAACGCTCATTTTTTCTGCATTGGCACTTCAGGCTGCGAAGGCTGTCATTAAACAAGGGAGTAGGGTTCACTGCAGGAACTGATCTGGTTCTGACAGGACAGATGTTGTCCAGAATGGAGTTGCAGTGCTCGTTAAACTGAGAAGTTAAGGAATCTGGGTCGTTATCAGAAGAACAGGGTGGATCAAAAGCAGCAGAAAAATTGCTAGCTGTGCTTTCATTACGAAAACGAGAACTAAACATACGGCGAGCAGGAGGTGGGGACGCAGAAACTGAAAAGTTAAAGAAAATGCAATGGTGATCTGAAATATAAACGTCCTCAGGACAAACACTGTCAGCATTTAGACTCAGGGTAAAAACAAGGTCTAGAGTGTGCCCCTCTGGTGTGTGTGGGGCCAGAAACATGCTGGGTAAAGTCGCAGGAGTCCATGAGGCTGGAGAAATTCATGGCAAAGTGATCAGAGGGACCATCAACGTGGATGTTAAAGTCACCAACAATCACCAGTCTGGACAGCTTCACAGTGGAGGATAGAAAGCTACTAAACTCCTGAAGGAAAGAACTGTTTGGACCAGGTGGACGATAAACCACAGCACAGTAGAACGGGTCCTTACGCCCGACTTTAATCAGCTGCAGTTCAAAGGAAGCAAAGTGACCAGAGGTTGTAGAGCTACATGGAAGATGGTCTCTGAAAACAACAGCTAGGCCTCCACCACAACCAGAACCCCGGGGCTGGCTAAGAAAAGAACAACCACTCGGGCAGAGTTCAATCAGAGCAGAATAATCAGATGTTTGCTGCCAAACTTCAGTCAGAAACAGAAAATCCAGGTTTTAAGAGAGAATTAGACCATTGAGCAGGAAGGACTTATTGTTAACAGAGCGGGTATTTATTAGATCCATGCTGAGTGAGGTGGAGGAATCAGAAACTACAGAAACAGCTGGAGTTAGTGGACGTAAATGAGTGAAACCCAGCAATGGAAAGCAGTCTAAATTAAACAATGGTAAGCAGGCTGAATTAAACAGTTACATATCATGGAGTTGGCCTCAATATTTCTTAGTTTAGATTTAAAAACACTCATTAACATTGTCATTTTCCAGTCAGTCCTCATACAAAGCACGCGTTTAGCGACAGTGGAGAGGAAAACTCCTTTTTAACAGGAAGAAACCTCCAGAGGATCCTGGCTCAGTATAAGCAGCCATCCACCACGACTCACTGGGGATGGAGTGTGGATCGATCCTAATAAAGCCCATCCGTCTTCAAAATATTAGTGAATACAATCCAGGCCAAAAGTGTGGACACACCTTCTCATTCTATGTGTTGTCTTTATTTTCATGACCATTTACATTGGTAGATACACACTGAAGGCATCAAAACTATGAATGAACACATGTAGAGTTATGCACTTAACCCAAAAAGGTGAAATAACTGAAAACATGTTTTATTTTCCATTTTCTTCAAAGTAGCCACCCTTTGCACTGATTACTGCTTTGCACACTCTTGGCATTCTCTCGATGGTCTTCAAGAGGAAATCCTTTAAGACTGTTGGAAAACCATTTCAGTTAACTACTCTGGCCTGTTTAATCTGTACTGAATTTTTTATGGGCTGTTGACACTAATGTCTACAAATATCATTTTAAACTAACTGATTTATTTTTTCACAAGACAGAGTTGGTGAAAGTCAGACAGCAGTTCTCTGCTCTGGCTTAAAGGAACTGTGCCCATAATGTGTGTGTGTGTGTGTGTGTGTGTGTGTGTGTGTGTGTGTGTGTGTGTGTGTGTGTGTGTGTGTGTGTGTGTGTGTGTGTGTGTGTGTGTGTGTTTCTGGTTGTTGATTGTCGGGCTCCAATACACCGCCACACATTTTGCACAAACAGGTCTGCAGGGAGACTTGAGTAGCACATGAGTAGCATAAGGACAGTCAAACACTTAACGGTTGCAGGATGTGTTTTTATCTTAGTAAGCATGCATTATACATCACCCTGCTGGTGTCAAAGCTGTCCAACTCAGTTAGTCAGTTATGTGTGCTTGGCTCTTTTTTGTCCTAATGTCAGGAGCCCTACAATATCTTACCTCTGCTGATGTGAAACTCTTAGCGTTTAAAAGCTTCAACCTTCAGCATCCACTGGGATGGTTCACAGGTGAGACTCAGCTTCACCAGCTCTGAGGTGCACAGTGGGAAAACGGGGATAAAACTTTCAAGGTTGGCTCAGAGAGAATCATTGCCTCTGCTGAAGTTCAAGTATCTTGATCTCTTGTTCCAGAGTGATGGTAGGACAAAAGACCAATAGATCAGGGCTCTGCCTGATGACTGTGTTACTCTGGACTGAACATTAAAGTTCTCGACCTACTGGTTTCTTTACTCACTGGTGTTTATTAGGTTCGGAACATGACAGAAAGAATAAATATTCCGGACAAGAGACAGAAATTCCTCCAACTTCCTTTCCATTGCCTGGGCTCATCCTTAGATATGCTGAATATCTCTTATCCAGGGCTACCCAAGCTGAGGTAGATCTGCTGCTCCCCCTCATCTACACAATTCAACAGAGGTGATTTGGGCCCAGCTAATTATTATTATTATTATTAAAAGTTAACCAATACCAGGAACCAATACCAATGCAATTGCTTGAAAGTGGCTTCACTATAACTTGTCATTTGTGATCACCTGATATTTTAGTTTTGTGATACTTTCTATTCATGTATTTTACTTTTTATCTACCTCACAGTCTTCCTGTTGAAAGCAGAGCAGAAAATAAAACCTGCATTCCAATTCATTGCATTTTTGCGTGGTAGAAGTATCCGTAATCGGTATCGGCGAGTACTCAGATCCAAGTATCGGTATCATATCAGTTTGGAAAAAAGTAGTATTGTAGCATTCCTATATATCATACCTTTTTTCCTGTTGTCTGACTGGCATCAGCCCTTTGAGTTCTGATCATAGCTTATTCAACTATCTGTGTTCTAAAACATACTGTATGTTGTAGCGTGGTGGATGTAGCTACATGTTATTAAATGACCAATGAGATGTCATATTCCATTTAAATATGAATTATCAATCTGATTGGTCTTTGAATATTTGATTTAATATTCCTTTAGGTTCTTTGACTATTCAGGGAACACACACTTCATATTAATTTGGACAGAGTCAGGATATAGTTTATAAAATGAATTTAATTCTTTCTAAACTAATGATTATACATGACAAAGTATGAATGAAATGATGGAGTGTAAGCTTGATGTTGATGTAGCAAAACCTTAGTAAGTATCTAAGAGATCTTGTGATGTCTGTGTTGTAAAATCAGTCTGACTGTATGGTTTAACAAGCTATCAATTTTTCAAAAACCATCTGACACCAGTGTGCAGGTCTACGATACCCGTGTTGGAAGCTCTGGCTGGTCCAGAGGAGAGGCAGCCAGGGTGGTGAGTTCACCGGACACAGTGGCTCCTGGAGTTTCAAATAGTCACAGCTCCCATTGAATTTAGATTTCACCGGCCAGGAGATTCTAGGGTCTGCTTGTTAGATGTTCCATGTCTGAGGTGTTGTAGCACCTTTACTAGTTTTCAAATGCCTCGCAGAGTTCTTGGAGGTGCAGTGCCAGTCTTCAGCATGGAAAGAGAGAAATCCCCAATCATCTGCACTAGGCCACCTGTCCCTCACCAGGGGCTATGCTCCCATGGGCCTTTGAGTTCCTGGGGGTGCGTGTGCCCACGCCAGCAGCATCTCCATCCTCTACACACCAATCTTAGAGCAGCAGAACGAAAATGGCACAAAACAAAAGATCCTTTACTTGATAAATCAAAACAACTCTGATTCTCAAATCCACAGGGAGATCACACCTGGAATGCCAATTGTTACCACATAGACTGTAATGATCTGGCACTGGAGCGGGGCTTCTGCGAGGCGTAAGAAGAGGGTGAGTAATTAGTGCTGAAACACAGCAGGTGTGACAG
>SSNQ01034193.1:233304-252285 GCA_006942095.1 Nothobranchius kuhntae | reverse complement strand
GTGTGTGTGTGTGTGTGTGTGTGTGTGTGTGTGTGTGTGTGTGTGTGTTTCTGGTTGTTGATTGTCGGGCTCCAATACACCGCCACACATTTTGCACAAACAGGTCTGCAGGGAGACTTGAGTAGCACATGAGTAGCATAAGGACAGTCAAACACTTAACGGTTGCAGGATGTGTTTTTATCTTAGTAAGCATGCATTATACATCACCCTGCTGGTGTCAAAGCTGTCCAACTCAGTTAGTCAGTTATGTGTGCTTGGCTCTTTTTTGTCCTAATGTCAGGAGCCCTACAATATCTTACCTCTGCTGATGTGAAACTCTTAGCGTTTAAAAGCTTCAACCTTCAGCATCCACTGGGATGGTTCACAGGTGAGACTCAGCTTCACCAGCTCTGAGGTGCACAGTGGGAAAACGGGGATAAAACTTTCAAGGTTGGCTCAGAGAGAATCATTGCCTCTGCTGAAGTTCAAGTATCTTGATCTCTTGTTCCAGAGTGATGGTAGGACAAAAGACCAATAGATCAGGGCTCTGCCTGATGACTGTGTTACTCTGGACTGAACATTAAAGTTCTCGACCTACTGGTTTCTTTACTCACTGGTGTTTATTAGGTTCGGAACATGACAGAAAGAATAAATATTCCGGACAAGAGACAGAAATTCCTCCAACTTCCTTTCCATTGCCTGGGCTCATCCTTAGATATGCTGAATATCTCTTATCCAGGGCTACCCAAGCTGAGGTAGATCTGCTGCTCCCCCTCATCTACACAATTCAACAGAGGTGATTTGGGCCCAGCTAATTATTATTATTATTATTAAAAGTTAACCAATACCAGGAACCAATACCAATGCAATTGCTTGAAAGTGGCTTCACTATAACTTGTCATTTGTGATCACCTGATATTTTAGTTTTGTGATACTTTCTATTCATGTATTTTACTTTTTATCTACCTCACAGTCTTCCTGTTGAAAGCAGAGCAGAAAATAAAACCTGCATTCCAATTCATTGCATTTTTGCGTGGTAGAAGTATCCGTAATCGGTATCGGCGAGTACTCAGATCCAAGTATCGGTATCATATCAGTTTGGAAAAAAGTAGTATTGTAGCATTCCTATATATCATACCTTTTTTCCTGTTGTCTGACTGGCATCAGCCCTTTGAGTTCTGATCATAGCTTATTCAACTATCTGTGTTCTAAAACATACTGTATGTTGTAGCGTGGTGGATGTAGCTACATGTTATTAAATGACCAATGAGATGTCATATTCCATTTAAATATGAATTATCAATCTGATTGGTCTTTGAATATTTGATTTAATATTCCTTTAGGTTCTTTGACTATTCAGGGAACACACACTTCATATTAATTTGGACAGAGTCAGGATATAGTTTATAAAATGAATTTAATTCTTTCTAAACTAATGATTATACATGACAAAGTATGAATGAAATGATGGAGTGTAAGCTTGATGTTGATGTAGCAAAACCTTAGTAAGTATCTAAGAGATCTTGTGATGTCTGTGTTGTAAAATCAGTCTGACTGTATGGTTTAACAAGCTATCAATTTTTCAAAAACCATCTGACACCAGTGTGCAGGTCTACGATACCCGTGTTGGAAGCTCTGGCTGGTCCAGAGGAGAGGCAGCCAGGGTGGTGAGTTCACCGGACACAGTGGCTCCTGGAGTTTCAAATAGTCACAGCTCCCATTGAATTTAGATTTCACCGGCCAGGAGATTCTAGGGTCTGCTTGTTAGATGTTCCATGTCTGAGGTGTTGTAGCACCTTTACTAGTTTTCAAATGCCTCGCAGAGTTCTTGGAGGTGCAGTGCCAGTCTTCAGCATGGAAAGAGAGAAATCCCCAATCATCTGCACTAGGCCACCTGTCCCTCACCAGGGGCTATGCTCCCATGGGCCTTTGAGTTCCTGGGGGTGCGTGTGCCCACGCCAGCAGCATCTCCATCCTCTACACACCAATCTTAGAGCAGCAGAACGAAAATGGCACAAAACAAAAGATCCTTTACTTGATAAATCAAAACAACTCTGATTCTCAAATCCACAGGGAGATCACACCTGGAATGCCAATTGTTACCACATAGACTGTAATGATCTGGCACTGGAGCGGGGCTTCTGCGAGGCGTAAGAAGAGGGTGAGTAATTAGTGCTGAAACACAGCAGGTGTGACAGGCTGACTGAAAATAAAAGCACCACCTGGAGGCAGCACTGAGAATTTCACTGAGGGCCCCGCTACACCACCTGGGAAAAGGTAGACGGGGGATGGGAACCGGGGAGAGCTGGAAACCTGGCAGAAATATTTCACAGAACAAAACAGGTTGTGCTATTTGAACAGTTTAACAATTTCATTTAATTTGAATTAAATATTTTCTTTATGTAATGTTTAAAATACTATTTTGTGTAATTTTTTAGGGAAATTTGGGTAATTAATTTATTTAACTTCTTGTGTCACCTGAAGGAGTTCTGAAAACCTCTTTTCCAGTTTGTCTTTTGTTGACAGTAATACTGCATGGCTGAGATGGCTCATGGCCCAGTGAGTGCTTCCTTGAAGACGGGATGTGATCCTGAGGGGAGAAGACTGTGGGGTGGAAGGATCAAGGTGTTTTCGTTGTTAGCTCTTGTGACTTTACTGACAAGTGTTAGCAACAGCGTCTCAGTCGCACACCACTGCATTCAAGAAATTCACCAAATGACTTCACCCCCCCCCCCCCCCCCCAAAGAAAAGCACCAGTTTTGTCTCTTGCTTCACATCAATTCAAAGCCTCCAGTCCACACCAAATGTCTTTTTAATGAAAACTGCTTCATCTCATCACTCAGTGAGTGGATAATGGCTCCAGGACCGCTGCAGGTACTGAGGAGAGGAGGGGATGTCTGGCACACAAAGGTGCTACCAAGGATCAAGACAAATAATGCACATAAACACCCCAAAACAATTCACTATCCCACAAATTCAGAAACACACACGGTTGGTTTGGTCTTGCTCGCCGTCATGATGAGCTGGAACTGAGGAAGTTGTTTGAGTTTGATTTTTCTGAGTTTATTTAATCGTCAAAGACTGTCAGGCCTGAAAAAAATATAATAAAGCACTTGCCGTTGTAATGTGACTAAAGGTCATCAGAATCAGCTTTATTGTCAGTGCTCCAACATCCCAAAGCACAGAAATTTGACTCCACACTACAGCCTGACCAAGGTTACACACACTAACATGTAGAACAAAAAACGGATACAGGCAGACCACGAGAGCTGCCATTCGAGGCGCTCATTTCAGTCAGATAGAAAAGGGTTATATGAGCATAAATGGGGGGAGGGAAAAGGGCATTTCAGGGTTACTCCCGAAAGGGGGTAGCTTTGCTATGCAAAAAACACCTCAAACATATAAGCACGAACATCAACAGTTCACAACATGAGACTCCAATGGGGAGGTGGGTCTGGGAACCTGTTCTGCCCCAGCGAGAGCAGCCGTCTTTAGACGCTCATCCACTGTTGAATCACAGGTGGGAGGGAGATCGAGGGAGAGTGAAGAGTACATTGACTCCTTCTGTTGGTGACCTCGCCAGTCTAAGTCCACCAATCCGAAGGCAGGGGGGGTAGGTCGGGTTTTCACAACGTCTGTCTGCATTCCTGCATTGACTGCAGCTCAAGGCTACCAGGGCGCCAGATTCAGATAGGAAGAATTGTTTGAGTCAGGCAGAAATAATTTCCTCTCTGCCTTCCAGTCTTTACCTGATCATTCCAGTCCCTCAGTGAATCCAATTTTGGGTTTAAACTTGCCCGTACCGTAAGTTTACTTTCTCCAAGATCACATCCATTTTGCGCACTAATACTGGTATCACAGCTAGAATCTCTAGCTTACAATTCATCTCGAGTAATTCCCACTCTGAGTAGTTTCCACACGGAGACTTTCCATGGGTACGGGTTGCCCTTCAATCGCTCCCTTCCCAATTTTCCAGAGTACCAGAAATCCTCCCACTTAAAACAGAAGAAATCCAGTAATCATCAGCCCAAAAATCCACACGTCTTCGATGTCTTCCACGGACAGCTGGGAGAGGCATATTATATTCCACTTCTCCAGGAATCCAATATATACCCCACCGGGTGTGTCCCCTGTGGACAAGTGGGAGCCCCCTGCTCCGTTCTTATTGTTGAAAAAATCTTGTCGATTGCCTTGAATGACCAGTTAACCAAATCCATGATTTAATAAAAATAGAGTTTTAGGAGGAATGCAGAGAAGTGCTCTGTGCACGTTTATGTGAAAAAAAAAAATCTGTTAATGATTACATCTTGTATACCTGCAAGGAATTTGTATGGTGGAAGGTTTTAAAGTATTTTAAGTAATCACTCTCGATTATGTATCTATTGTACTGACTAACTAAATAATCCTTGAAGAATTCCCCAAGGGTTTGGGGGAAAACAGTTTAAAAGCAACACATGCAGGAGCGTTGGTTGTTAAATAAAATGATGTGCAGCTCCAGCCAGATGGAAGGAATTATATTTTACTCCTTTTTCTTCAAACTACCTTTTCAGGCTGTGTCTGCAGACGATTCAAGTGATAAAGCATGAAAAACCAAAAATGGAATGTGTGTGTGTGTGTGTGTGTGTGTGTGTGTGTGTGTGTGTGTGTGTGTGTGTGTGTGTGTGTGTGTGGTTATGAACCAGCCAACCAGGTGAGAAACAGCTCAGGAAATATTCAGGGAAGTTTAAGTTGGATCCAAGCGGGCAGGACAGATTAGACAAATCATAACGTTTGCTGCGAGCATTAGTCACGTTCCAAAGTGCTCGGCTCAGGCACCAATGCGGCTCTAGAGAGTCAGGCATCATGGCTGAAATGATAACTCTGAAATGAATAAGTGTTCACCACACACACCTGGATCACTCAGACAGCTTCCTGCAGGAAGATGAAAGGACGATTGCAGACACCGAGGCTAAAAGAGTTCCAGACGGTAAAGAAACTGGGTTTGACTATTTAGCAAGGGGGTAAAATTTGGTGTAATTTTATCGACGTTTCTCGCATTCTCAGGTCGATATGAATCAATGAAAAGAAAGTGAGAGCTTACAAGATGTCAAATTTTAATCAGTGTTAAACAGAAGAAAGCTGTAAATGTGAGGTATAAAAGACAAAGTATAAAACAGAGGTGGAGGGCAGGCAGGGGGAGTGGGAGGACTTTGATTCTTGGAGCGACAGATGTGTCCCCTGTGACTATCTTTGAAGAACAAGAGGGAGCCTTGAAATAAATACATTAATTGTAGAAGCGTGGGTAACAAAAAGAAAAAACAAGAACGATGGAGACAAAGGATAAGACAGATTGTGTTTGTTGACTCAGAACAACTCCAGCTGAGACAGATGAAAGGCCTCCCAATCGTCACTTCAGAGGTTATAAAAATATGTATGTAGAGTTGGTGGATGGTGCCTTGGAGAGTCAATGCGTGGATGATAATTTCTCAGTACTTTGACTGTAACTGTATTTTCTTGACTTTGTCACTTATTCTGTTTCTTACTCAAAGCCTAGCTGAACACACTCTAGTGTGAGCAGATGGTTCTAATCTCTAATCATGAGCAAAATGTCCTTTTTCTCCTAAAACTCCTGAACAAGTCTGCATCAGCAGCCTCTAGCAGCAGTAGGGGTTGTATGAACTAGTCGACTAGTCAACCTCACTGCTCTGTAGTGACTTTTTATGCTTGTCATCGATTAGTCGCTGTCACGTGATAATGACCGGCAAGATGCGGTCCTCGGAAAAGACAGCAGGTGATGAGCTCCTGCGCGTCGGGAGGCGACGCGTTGTGCCAGAGCGTCGGTACTGACACCCGCCGTAAAACGGACATTTAACCAAATTGTGACCTTTACCCTCTTGCAATTTAACCTTCCCCTCACCCCCATCCTAACCTTTACCAGCTTGCGCATGCAAAGCTCTGATTGTTAACACGCTCCAGACATCTGCGTCCTGAGCACGGCCACAGTAACATTATCAAATTAGGTGTCACCACCTCAAAAACAAATTTAACACGCAATCATTCATGCCAGCTCATTTCCTTTTATATTTTCTGTCTTTTATTTGTGCCTGATGCGTTTCGCTGCTGTGGAGCGGAGCGCATCACCTTGTCCTCCGGTGACGCACCTCACCGGGGCGGCCGGCGCGCACCCCGCTGTTTTTGCAGTCGGTAGATCTTTTAGGACTGCAGTTCAAAGGTAACTCATAAGGTGAATATATATGAACCCAGGTAGCAGTTTTTCTTTAGGATTGAGAGGAGATGCAGGAAGATAATAAACAGACAGGACAGAAAAATGGTCAAATAAAAACAAGTTAGTTTTTGTACCTGGTGGTTGCAACAAACAGACACCATTGAAGGTAATCAGAAGTGAGGAACAGAAAATGAAATAATTATTTTAATGTTTAGAGCAGCAGGAACTCTGAGAGGCTTCAGGCGCATCAGTGAGTTTGTGGCCACTGCGCAGGAGGAGGGAGGAGAGGGCTGAAGCAGAAACTACCGTTGTTAAAAGAAATGTGTTTAGCTCGATTTTCATTACTTGACAGTCGACTTTAAAAAAAATTAAGTCATGCAGCCCCTAAGCAGCAGGTGACTACTCTTACGGTTCTGCCAATTAGGAGTTCTGAAAGTCTGACATCTGTTTCGGAGTCAGACTAAATGTATCCAACAGAACCAAGTTTTGTCCTGTGGAAAAGACCATTTTGGTGTTATTCAGTAACCCCACTAAAATATCAACCTATTTAACCAGCAGTGTCCAGACATTTCACATCAAGGGCTAAAATCACTTAACTGAAAGAACTTGTTTGTCACAAAAGTTCAATTTTTTTCTCACAGTTTCTTGTTTTTTGAAGTAAATTTTAATCCAGTGTCAGCAACAAGATTGAGATAATGTTCAGTCTGACTACCATTAAAGAGACAATCAGTAGTTTTTACCTTTAATTCCTGAAAATATCCATCAAAATGTCGATGAAAATGAATAAAATGATGTCCAGTTGTTGAAAAATATTGGTGGATTCCTACCATATAGAGCTCCGGGAGTTGACGTCACTTCTTCCGGCATGCAACAGTTGAAATCCAACGGCGCCGTCTTGGCAGGCAGTAGCCTGCAGCTAGGCTATTTTTTATTGTCAGAAAACTCAATCAAATGGGAAATATGGTAGATTATTGTTGTGCCCCAGGATACCAGAACAGACGAGATAAGGGAAGAGTCTTCTACAGAATTCCCCAAGATCCGGAACGCCGCAAACATTGGATCATCGCGATGAAATGCGCTAGCCTCCAAGCTAAAATAAAGCTGTGGGATCCCGAGAGTAAAGGTTTTCGCTTATGCAGCAACCACTTCATATCAGGTACTTAAACCAACGTTTCTTAAACTGTATATGGTATTTATTTTAAATGCTTTTATTACGATTCTTAGTGGGCTTCCTAAACTTATTTTGGAGTGGCTTTTTTCTGTCTTATTACTCACAGCAACAAGCAAACATCACATAAAACGTTACCTCGTGATTTCTGCATGCTGCTGTTTACGTGTCTTATGATCACAGCAATTAACTGGCTAAGCTTTATTTCATTTTTAAGCAATGGTCGATCAATTGTCAGATCACACATAAAAAGCACTTTGTATTGCTATTATCTGTCTCACCGAGACAGATCTCAGACAGATCCTGAGACGTTCCTGCCTGACATATTTATTTATTCACGGAAAAAAAATCAGACTAGTGATTTCTCTTGGAGTTCAGTTTATACATTCAAACAACACAACACTCTATTTAAACTTCTTGCACGTAAATCTATGTTATATGTGTTTTCAGCGATACTCCGGAGTAGGACGAAGGAAAATGAACAAGGAAATTATAAATGTATGTATTAATACGAAGTGTGTTACGATCCCTGAATAAACAAATAATTCTAATTCTTCTGGTTAAACATTCAAAGATCAATCAGATTGGATTTCCATATTCATATCGAAATTCACATCTTATTGGTCAAATGTAGTGTAGTATATTGAGCTTAAAAAGCACCCAAAATACATACGTATGCTACATCTACATCTGCGAGCAGAAGATCCAAGAAGACTGTGTTGTTCTTCCTATTCCTCCACCATCAACAGAGGAGCTACTGTGTACCCATGTCAGCAGAGGGTTAGGTACGCTGTAAAATGTTTAAAATGTGTAAAAACCTGAAAAATATTAGCTATAGGTGTGCTTACACAGCACCAGTTTAATGCTTTATCTAAACAAAGTTTGTTCAGTAAGTTCAAAAGTGTAAAGATAAATGTAATGTTTGAGCTGACAATAGCAAGTGTCTGTGTTCTTTAGTGTTTTTCACTGCTCAGGAACAGACCTCCAGCCTGCTGATTAACAAAAGCTTGTTATCCGATAGACATTTCCTTTACACTCACTTTCTTTGACCTATGGTGATGTTATTGTTTCAGAGTGTCTTGTTGGATAATGTTGATGTAAATTATAACTCAAATTTATTTTAATTCCAAAACTTTTAATACAAAACAATCAGAATAATTACAACTGAACATTGCCCATGACTGTCAGAATTGCAGTCTGATCTGGGTAACACGACATTTGTCAGAAAATAAAGCGTCTATATGAAGCAAACCGGTACTCCTTGTTATCATCACTTGGTTGAACAGTTTGTCCAAGATGTGTGACATCCTCCCGGTAATGGCGATGATGTTGGAGGTGGCCTTCATCATATGGACGTGAAGTGTGGTAGGTTGGTGAGACAACTGGAAGGATCTTGACCACAACATTGATTCTCTACGTCATTGGCCATTTCTCAGCAGTTGCTACAGGAACACCAAGGCAGTTGCTGGTTGACTCTTTGGGGGTCCTTGTCTCGCCATTCTTGCATGAATTCAAGAGGTTAAACATCAATCCAGGCTGCCTCTCGACCATTAAAATTACCATTTGTCACAGCTCCTCTACGCCCGTATCTCTTACTTTTCTCTGAAATTACAAGTAGATGAAAAGATGAATAGTTTGAAATAAATATAATAACTGATGAGCTGGGAAAATAATTGAGGCTGTATAAATATAATTTTGTAGGCTGTAATAATCATGTGGGAAATACTACTACAACAAATATTAATTATGATAATCTTTTAGTGGTTAGTTTCAATAATAGCTTAGTGCCTATGTGTATTTACCTATAATCTCACTAATGGTAAATAATTTTTCTTCTTTTTCTTCTATGTGTTGGTGCTGCTGTAGCAAGTGAATTTCCTCACTGTGGGATTAATAAAGTCTATTATATTCTAATAATAATAATAATGACATGACACACCAGTACCTCCACTCTTTCTTGCCAGACTCTCCGTAACTCCAGCAGTTAATTTTCTTCTCGAGTCTATGTCCTCTGTCCTGGGCCAGGAGCCATGCCTTGCCCACAAGACCAGACTCTTCCTCCTCGTCTACTTCTACCTTTTAAATAAAGAGAAATCTAAACCACTCAACTGCAACACTGAAAAACCACAAGTGTTCTTAATCACACCAGAGTCTCTAATATATGCCGAGAAATATCTATCACAGTCCAAGTCCAAATTGGAGACAACAGGTCAGAGGAAAGGGAACCATTCGTCCACCAGGATGTGCTCCAGAGTGAATTTTATGCTTGAAGCCTGTAATCAGCCACTGATTCTGATTCCACTCAGCTGGGTGCTTCAGTGTGGAGCCAGGAGGAGAGTGGTGCTGCAGAGTTGCTCCTCTTTGCACATGAGGGGATGAAAAAAGAAGAAAGGAAACACAAAAGAAATAAAAAGCTCCGGCCGTGTTACGATCCAGGCTGTCTAGGGGGCCTGGGGTAAAAATTGAGGATGCATTTCTCGTGTTACAATTAACAAAACAATTATTTACATAAATATAACACAACATACAGATTATCAAAACACAGACACATCAGCAGCAACTCAAAACTTGTAACAACTAAACTCTCTCGTTAACCAAATCAATACTAAAACTTCGAAAGACCATCACATAACTTCCTTAACTGAGTGATGTCTTATTTAAAGCAAAGCAAAGTGTAAAGTCTCCCTTACACTTAAAAGGGTTAAAAATAAACACAGAGAGTATTTCTAAGCATCCACCAAAGTTGTTGCATAAATCTTTAACAAAACCAAATGCTGCTGAGGAGACAACAGACCAGAGAGAACCTCTCTGGCCTGCTGCTCCTTGAACTGAGGGCTGGTTGATTTTTATGTTGCTGGCAGAGCTGATCATCAGAAAAAGCTGGGAGAGTCTAACCCCTCCTTTCCACCGGAGCCGTCAGCAGCACGTTACTGCAGCAGCAGCTGCTGATAGGAACCGCTGTGGTCAACAGAACCTTTTCCACCGGAGCCGTCAGCAGTGCGAGTTAGCCGCGTCTCAGAAGCAGCATGTCGCGGCCCTTACGTGCCGGTACTATTTTCTACGCGCTACGCCTCTGAAACGGGTCAAGTTCGACATTTTTGGGGAAGGAAATACAAGAAATCGGACGCGGAAATGGAGAGAAGCTACCGAGATTTTCAGAATAAAGAAATGTACGGCTTTCCAGTTGCTTTACTTTAAAAAAAAAAGTTACTAACTGTGCGGCCCCGTGAGAAGTTATCACCTAGCTAGCAGTCTCCTTTGTTTTTCAGGTCCGTATTGGCGATTATAAAACGGACAGAACATAAAACGCAAACCTTTTGGAGCCATGTTGTAGTTTTCTCCTGCTTGTTGTTGTGTTTACTGACGAAGTCACTCGTGTGACTTCGTCCTCTGTCGGCGACAGCTGCTCCCCTGCTGCCCCTATGCGTCTCTGGTGGGAAGGGCCAAGCAGCAGCTTACGCGAGCAAGGCGTGCTGCTGCAGTAACGTGCTGCTGACGGCTCCGGTAGAAAGGAGGGGTTACTGGGAGGCAATCTACTGAGATGGGAGACAGGTTCTCTCTCTCTCTCTCTCTCTCTCTCTCTCTCTCTCTCTCTCTCTCTCTCTCTCTCTCACGCACACACACACACAGGGAAAAACCCAAATGGCCCTGGGCCATAACACTTCCTCTCTAAAAAAAAAATAAAGTTCACACACTTTAATTACACTACATCACATATCCCCCTTTTTCTTTTACTAAAGACCTACGGTGCCATCCGAAGCAACCCCTACTTCTGAAATTCCCTCAGTGGAACAACATGCAGAGGGAAGGAGACAATCAGTGCTGGGTTGATGATGCAGACTCAACGGTGCCCAAAAGTCCTGCGTCCACTGATCACACAGGGTCCAGCTGGACTCTCTCTTCGATGGTGATCCACTGTCTGCTCACTCCGTTCTCCCAGACAGGATTCCATCAAAGTCTTAAACACAAAGAATTGGTCTACAATGAGAAGATAATGAATTTTGACCTGCTTTTCCCAGAGTCATTAGGCAGGCTTCCACAGCAGGAGCGGTCCATCTGTGAAAAACGGAGACGGGAGGGGGACCAACAGAGCGACCACCTGGCCGCTGGAGTAGCGTCCCAGTCTACCGTCCCATACCAAGCGTGTTCCTCTCACCCACTGAAGATCAATCCCTCTCATGATCCATCCATTAGATTAGTCTTCCGGGGCACAACTGAAGTGTCACCTCCCCGCTCCCATACCATGCACCCCAAGGTTTCAGAATGGAGCGGCTGTGAACTATTCCAAACGTAAAACATAAGTAATAAGGACAATAAACCAGAGAACATAACCAACCAAGTAAGGTTGTGGAATCAAAAGATCCCGGACGAGCCCCCATTTGTTACGATCCAGGCTGTCTAGGGGGCCTGGGGTAACAATTGATGATGCATGTTCTCATGTTAAAATTAACAAAACGTTTATTTACATAAATATAACAGAAAACACAGATTATCAAACAACAGACACATCAGCAGCAACTCAGAACTAGTAACAACTAAACTCTCTCATTTACCAAATCAATACTAAAACCCAGAAAGGCCATCACATAACTTCCTTAATCGAGTGATATCTTATTTAAAGCAAAGCAAAGTGTAAAGTCTCCTTTACACTTAAAAGGGTTAAAGTTAAACACAGAGAGTATTTCTAAGCACCCACCAAAGCTGTTACATAAAACTAACAAAACCAAATGCTGCTGAGGAGACAACAGACCAGAGAACCTCTCTGGCCTGCTGCTCCCTGAACTGAGGTCTGGCTGATTTTTATGTTGCTGGCAGAGCTGATCATCAGAAAAGGCTGGGAGAGTCTAACTAGGAGGCAACCTAGTGATGTGGGAGACAGGTGCTGCATCTCCTCACACACACACACACACACACACACACACACACACACACACACACACACACACACACACACACACACACACACACACACACACAGGGAAAAACCCAGATGGCCCTGGGCCATAACAGGCCGTAACACTCCCCCCTCAAGACCAAAGTTACATAGGTGCGGGCACACAAAACCTTTAAATCACATTCTCTATGTAAGGCAAAACCAATAATCTTGTCTGTGCCTTTGCTAAGCTTGGTACATCTTAACTCAAATCACAAGTGGCTAAAACTTTAAAATGGTATGGTAAGTTTTAGTTTTTTTATTTAAATTAATTAATTTTGTTCCACGGCGGGTCCAGGTGACACCGTAATGAAAATGAATGACTTCTTGTAAACCACTGCAACATGCACGCCTGGGGCCTCATTTATAAAGCTTGCTTATGCACAAACTGAGGTCTGAAAACTGCATAAGCGACTTTCCGTGCAAATTTCTGGATTTATTAAAAAAATGTACCGGAAGAATTTGTGCAACTTTAAGTTCACTAAGTGTTATGGAAATTTTATATTTCCATCCATCCAATCGTCCGTCCGTCCATCCATTTTCATCCGCTTATCCGGAGTCGGGCCGCGGGGGCCCAGACTTCCCTCTCCCCAGCCACTTGGGCCAGCTCCTCCGGGGGAGTCCCAAGGCGTTCCCTGGCCAGGTGAGACATAGGCTGTGTCCGAATCCAGGGGTAGGATGCTTGTGAGTACGGGTCCTCGCCGGTCTAGCAAGGCCTGGTCCTTTCAAGACCGCTAAAACCGGAAGTCAGCGGCTCTGAATTCGGACAGTACTAGCCTCGTTTTTATTCCCGCCCCCAGGTCACGTTGCCTAGCTACCGTGACGGCGGCAAACAGGCTAACAAGCTAGTAGCGACGTTGAAAATGGATCCACAGCAATATATCATTTTATTTGTGGTTTTTGAGGAGCTGCGATGGCTCAATAAACGTCACCGGCCTTTGTATTTAAAGTTTAAAAATCAGTTAGTCCTGTCATCTGCTAGAGTTACAAGTATTATACTCATGATCTCCTTTTTTGCATATATCTGAATGTTAGTGATGTGACAGCCGTCGATTGAGCCAGCCCAGCAAACCCTTTTGATGGACGATGCAGTGGTCAGTGAGATGAGGCATCCAGAAGCTCCCTCTGCAGACCACTCTGTCTGATGTTCCACTTGCCAACCAGAAACGTTCAGCCACGGATCTCGGTTCCTGCAATCCATCCACCTCGATCCATGTTCAGTAGATTTAGCAACACCACCAAAGACTCCCTGCTTTCCAAGTTTACTGTATATATTTTACTTTTATTCCTTACAGTGTTCCCTTACAATTTATTTACTATGTTGTTACTTGTTAAAAACTGAATAATAAAACTGTTAATGATCAAAAAAGAGTTATCAATTAATAGAAATTTTATTACATTTAAACAAATAACAAAAACTTTCAAACACATATATAGAACCTGAACCAGAAGAAACTAAAATAAAAAAAAAACATTTCTCTGCCATCCTTTCCATCAATGCTAAAAATCTGTCCATCCTTCTTTCTCTCCTCTCCTCCGCTTCACTCTGTTGTCTCATGTCCTCCCTGATCAGGTCAAGGAGCTCATCAGCCCTTCTCCTTTTTCTCCCTGATGAGGAGTCTGGCTTCCTTCCACCACTCTCCCTGTCCTCTGTCTCACCCACTGCTGCACTTGGCCCTGGAGTGTCCTCGGGAATGGAAGCAATAAGGACAGGAGGCATAGTGGAAGGCCTCTGTCCCAACACCTCGTCCATGGGGACAAACCAGGGCCAGGTTTCAGCAGTGGGCTTTCCGCTGACTCCCTCTCCTGACCCTGGATACTTGCAGTCCTACAGACATAGGGAATTAGAATTACAAGGCTTTATTGTCATTTAACAACAGAGAACACTGTGGGCATAATGAAATTACAGATGCTCCTTAAAGGTACTGGTTCTGGATGAGAATAGAGAGGAATAGAAGAACAAAGTCAGATTATAAATCATAGTTGATAAAACATGCAATAAACAATATTTTAATTTATCAACATGGGAGATGAAAATTGTGTTCTGTTTTTGTCCGCCTGAAATGAAATTAAAAACATTAAATCAGTAATGTGGTTTCTTAAAAATTAACTTAAATAAACATTAAACTTAGTTTAGTTATTTTTGGCGTTCGTTACATGATTACATAAGATGCAAGCTCTTTCACGGTGAGTATTTTCCTATTAGACTTTCAAGCAAGTTTACGGTGGGGTGTTAACCTTAAAACAAATGATGAGAAGCTTTATTCGCTAAATAAACACACGCACACACACACACACGGTAATTATGACGGGACCACCATACAAGCTCGTTCTCGCTGATTTCTGCTTAAAATGTACTTATACAAACGAAAAATGTCTATAAACAGAACCGCTTTCAGCTTAGTTTTCTACTGCTATTTTCTTTTAAAAAGCCTGCTGGGATCAAGCTAGTTTACTGTGGGTTTTTTCCTATTAAATATTCAAGCTGGTTTTCGGTGGGGCATGTTTTAGCCTTAAATTACATGAACAAAAACAATTTGCGGTATTAGATCGTATATAAAAAACAAACCAAGAGTGCCCAAAGACGTATTTTATTTTTTTGACCGCTATTTTTTTTAACTAACTTACATTTTAAGCTGTACTGCTGTCCCGCTCCGTCCGCCGTTGTTGCGAGTGTCGAGTCCAGCGGCCGGCGCGAAAAGCATGCTGGGATACCCTTGGTCCTGTGAGGATCCATCAGACCCATCCTCGAAATGTGGGTGGAGCATGACGCGTTTGAGGACGCGAGAATGAGGATCCTTGGAATTCGGACAGTACTCGTCGCTGCGCTTTGACGTCATCGACCTCAAAATGCGCACTCACAAGCATCCTACCCCTGGATTCGGACACAGCCATAGTCCCTCCACCATGTCCTGGGCCTACCTTTAGGTGCCCTCCCGGTTGGACGTGCCCGGAAAACCTTACCAGGGATCCGTCCAGGAGGCATCCTGACCAGATGCCCGAGCCCCCTCAACTGGCTCCTCTCGATGTGGAGGTGCAGCGGGTCTACTCCAAGCCCCTCCCGATGACCAAGATTCTCACCCTATCCCTAAGGGAGAGTTCAGACACTCTTTGGAGAAAATTCATTTTGGCCGCTTGTATCCGCGATCTCGTTCTTTCGGTCACTACCCAAAGCTCATGATCATAGGTGAGGGTAAGAACGTAGATCGACCGGTAAATCGAGAGCTTCGTATTCTGACTTAGCTCTCTCTCCACCACGACAGACCAGTACAACGCCCGCATCACTGCAGATGCAGCACCAATCTGCCTATCGATCTCACGCTCCAGTTTTCCCTCACTCGTGAACAAGACCCCGAGATACTTAAACTTCTCCACTTGGGGCAGGACCTCATCCCTGACCCGGAGAAGGCATTCTACCCTTTTCCGAATCAAGACCATGGTCTCAGATTTAGAGGAGCTGATTCTTATCCCAGCTGCTTCACATTCAGCTGCAGCGAAAGCTGAAGATCACGTTCTGATGAAGCCAACAGGACCACATCATCTGCAAAAAGCAGAGACCTGATCCTCAGGCCACCAAAACGGATGTTCTCCACACCTTAGCTGTGCCTAAGTGCCTTGTCCATAAAGGTTATGAACAGAAACAGTGGCAAAGGGCAGCCTTGGTGGAGTCCAACTCTCACTGGGAACGAGCCCAACTGCCGGCAATGCGGACCAAGCTCTGACACCGGTCATACAGGGACCTAATAGCCCGTATCAGAGGGCCTGGTACCCCATACTCCCGTCGTACCCCCCACAGGGCCCCCCCATAAAACACATGTAGACTGGTTGGGCAAATTCCCACGCACCCTCCAGGATCCCCCTAAGGGTATGGAGCTGGTCCAGTGTTCCATGGCCAGGACGAAAACCACATTGCTCCTCCTGAATCTGAGGTTCAACAATCTGACGGACCCTCTTCTCCAGAACCCCTGAATAGACCTTACCAGGAAGGCTCAGGAGTGTGATCCCCCCGTAGTTGGAACACACCCTATGGTCCCCCTTTTTAAATAAGGGGGCCACCACCCCGGTGTGCCAGTCCAGTGGGACTGTCCCCGATGTCCACGCAATACTGTATAGCCGTGTCAGCCAACACAGCCCCACAACATCCACAGCCCTAAGGAACTCCGGGCGGATCTCATCCACCCCTGGAGCCTTGCCACAGAGGAGCTTTTTAACCAACTCAGTGACCTCAGCACCAGAGATTTGAGAGGCCAACCCAAAGTCCCCAGACTCTGCTTCCTCACTGGAAGACGTGTCAGTGGGATTGAGGAGGTCTTCAAAGTATTCTGCCCACCGATCCACAACGTCCTGAGTAGAGGTCAGCAGTACACCATCCCCACTATAGATAGTGTTTGTAGCGCACTGCTTCCCCATTCAGAAAAGTAAAGAGAGAAAGACAAAAAATGTGAAGTAGGGAAAGCAATGTTTGGTTCCGAATCCTTTTTAAATTTAATTTCTAGATTCTTGATTTTCAAATCTTTCTTATCCAGACAGGGGAGTTCATTTGATGTCAAACACACCCGGGTGTATAAAACTGGTGTCACAGTACCTGTTTGTCTTCAAAACTGCATACTGGGCATTTCCAAATCATTGTTTGTCATCGCTTGAATCTCTCCGATGTCTGTCTTTATGAGATAACTCGTAAACTGTCTGGAAGTATAACTAGAAATGAGCAAATCAAAGCTGATGTGTTAATGTAACTCACATTATCTGTAATGGTTTTATTTTGTTTCTCCTGTTGTCTCTATGGTGGCCACCTTAATCTATTGGTTTTATCTATGTGTTAATCATTGTTTGTTATTCTTTTCCTTGGTTTTGGTCATTCAATGTTTATCATACGCTTTATTTTTCCTTAGATAGATCCGATGTTCTATTCTACATGCTGAGTTATAACTCAATTGTCTGGTTTCCTACTGGAAGTTTTCAGTTTAGCAGTATTCTTTTGCTTGTTGACAGAGTTAACACTGGCATTTCAAAGAGAAGTATTTCTGTGGTCCAGTTGCTGTGGTTCTCCGTTCCCTTTCGGAATGTAAACATCGGCTTAGCTCATGAAGACACATGATCAAGTTTCTGACTGAAATGCTTAATGGTGATAAGAATTTAAGCTCCATCATAAATCTCAAACCAAAGAGTTGTTGGCTCTCTTTCACCTTACTGAATGGTTCGGTTATTTGTAGCCAATTTAATTGTTTTCCTTTTATTTCCCCAAGTAGACTTGTGGTAAATGGATTGTTTTTAATCTTTTAATCTTTGTTATTTCTTTTGGAAGAAGTGAGCAGACAATGTGAGCCCTTTTCCCCATTATGCTCCTTTGCGATTTAAGTTGATTTCTTTTGTATGTATTCTATTGTTTATATATTTGCTCGCTTGTGTTTCGGTGCTGGAATACAACACAATGCAATACCATCATGGTCTCAATCAGCCAACTAAAAACTACCTCAACCATCTTTTTTTTTTTTTTTTTTGACACTAATAACCTATTAAAGAACCTTATAACGGCTGGTACGCATATACTCAGTAGTACAGTTACAGATGAATTGGTCCTAAAAGGTTGTTTGTGGAAGTGATTTTACTTGGATTGGTTTTTGTTGCTGCTGAATAGAGGTGATTTTTTTTTTGTATTTTAATGATTTCTTTTTATTTCTTTGATTTATTCTAGTTCTCAACATTCTGGGTTAATGAGTTATTCTTGGGTTCTAACTGTACAGGGCGAGGAGGAGAAGTAGCAACTGTTTTTCATTCAGACTTATTAATCAGTCCCTTACCAATTAATAGCTACAGTTCTTTGAACATCTTATTCTTAGTTTTCCTAATCCAGATTGCAAAATTGTAAAACCACTCTTGTTTGTAGTTTTATATCGTCCACCAGGCCCTTACTCTGAGTTTTTGGATCAGATCTCTGATTTTTTATAATTTGGTGCTAAATACTGATAAGGTCATTGTAGTGGGGGATTTTAACATTCATGTGGACAATTAAAATGATAGCCTCAATGTAGCCTTTAGTAATATCTTAGACTCAACTGGTTTTACCCAAAGAATACATAGCTTCACCCACTCCTGCCATCATACATTAGACCTTGTGCTGACTTATGGCATCGAGTGTGAGGAAATAACGATCTTTCCACATAATCCAGTCCTCTCGGACCACTTTCTGATAACCTTTGAGTTTTTTATAACTGAGATCTCAAGACATGAAAGTAAATTTCACTATAGTCTGTCTCTATCTGACAATGCTGTTGCATCTTTTAAATCAACTGTTATATCGTTACTGTCCTCAGCATCTCAGGGGAACGTAGCAGAGGGATATTTTCATTTCTAGCCCCTCACAAATTGATGCCTTAGTTCATAATGTTTCTTCCTCTTTATGTGTGGCATTAGTTGATGTTGCCCCTTTAAGAATAAGAGAATAAGAATAAGAATAATCCTAAATTTCTTTTAGGTACAGTTGCCAAACTTACACAGAATCATAGCTCTGAACCATCTATTCCCTTAGCCCTCAGCAGCAACGACTTTATGGGATTTTTTACAAGTAAAATTAATTCTATTAGAAACAAAATCTTTAGCAGCCTCCCTAATGCGATATATTTTTTCTCAGTAAGTGAGGCAGCATCAGATCTAACTGTAGAACCTCATCTGTGTTTGAACCGTTTTGATCCAGCT
>SSNQ01034193.1:173316-209207 GCA_006942095.1 Nothobranchius kuhntae | reverse complement strand
CTGAGTATCGTCAGCATAACAGTGGAAGTTTATCCCATGCTGTCTAATGATTTTACCAATTGGGAGCATATATATAGTAAAAAGAATTGGTCCAAGCACTGAACCCTGTGGTACTCCGCAAGTAACCCTGGAGTATGAAGAAGATATGTCATGTACATTTACAAAATGAAATCTGTCAGACAGGTAGGATTAAAACCAGCCTAACGCTGCTCCTTTGATCCCTACAACATGTTCAAGTCTTTCTAAAAGAACATTGTGATCAACTGTGTCAAAGGCAGCACTGAGATCTAACAAGACTAGAACAGACACAAGATTCTTATCTGAGGCCATGAGAATATCATTTGTAACTCTCACTAATGCAGTTTCAGTGCTGTGATACTCTCTAAAACCAGACTGAAATTCCTCAAACAGAGCATTAGTGTTTAAATGCTCACATACTTGGATGGCCACTATTTTCTCCAGGACTTTGGATAAAAATGGAAGGTTAGATATTAGTCTATAATTCATTGGGTCATCTGGATCCAGAGAAGGCTTCTTAAGTGAAGGTTTGATTACAGCAACCTTAAAATCTTGTGGTACATACCCATTTAATAAGGATAGATTGAATATATTTAGAATGGGGGCAGTAACCAAAGGAAATGCTTCTTTAAATAATTTAGTTGGGATTGGATCCAGAATGCAAGTGGAACGTTTAGATGAAGCTAATATTTTTGATAACTCTGAAAGCTCAACTGGATCAAAACAGTTCAAGCACAGATGAGGTTCTAAAGTCACCTCTGATGCTGCCTCACTTACTGAGGAAGAAGAAATTGCATTAGGGAGAATTCTAAAGATTTTGTTTCTAATAGAATTAATTTTACTTGTAAAAAATCCCATGAAGTCATTACTGCTGAGGGCTAAGGGAATAGATGGCTCAGAGCTATGATTCTGTGTAAGTCTAGCAACTGTACTGAAAATAAATTTAGGATTATGCTTATTCTCCTCAATTAATGCTGAAAAATAAGCAGTTCTAGTTTGTCGAAGCTTATTTTTATAAAGCACAAGACTAATTTTCCAAGATAGGTAGGCCTCCTCATGGTGCGTAGAGCGCCATGTTCTCTCCAATTTCCTAGAGTTTTGTTTTAAGGCTCGTAAATGAGAATTAAACCAGGGAGCCAACTTCCTGTCCCTAATTACCTTCGTTTTTAAAGGGGCTACATCATCTAATGCCACACGTAAAGAGGAATTAACATGATGAACTAAGGCATCAATTTGTGAGGGGTTAGAATTGAGAATATTGCCCTCTGCTACGTTCCTCTGAGACGCTGAGGACAGTAAAGATGGAACAGTTGATTTAAAAGATGCAACTGCGTTGTCAGATAGAGACCGACTATAGTGAAATTTACCTTCATGTCTCGAGACCTCAGTTATAAAAAACTCAAAGGTTATCAGAAAGTGGTCCAAGAGGACTGGATTATGTGGAAAGATCGTTATTTCCTCACACTCCATTCCATAAGTCAGCACAAGGTCTAATGTATGATGGCAGGAGTGGGTGGGGCTATGTATTCTTTGAGTAAAACCAATTGAGTCTAAGATATTACTAAAGTCTACATTGAGGCTATCATTTTCAATGTCCACATGAATATTAAACACCCCCACTACAATGACCTTATCAGTATTTAGCACCAAATCTGATAAAAAATCAGAGATCTGATCCAAAAACTCAGAGTAAGGGCCTGGTGGACGATATAAAACTACAAACAAGAGTGGTTTCACAGGTTTGCAATCTGGATTAGGAAAACTAAGAATAAGATGTTAGAACGAACTGTAACTATTAATTGGTAAGGGACTGATTAATAAGTCCGAATGAAAAATGGTTGCTACTCCTCCTCCTCGCCCTGTACTTCGAGCAAATCCTCATACTAAGCAAGCATGCACTTACATACACTTGTTCTGAGATCAGCAGTCATTTTGGTCTGGCTTTGTTGAAGTACTTAAGTTGTCAGCTGAATAGAGTGACAGCCTGGCAACATTCTAACTCTTGTTGTCACTAAGCACGTACGTGCTTCCTACTGGTGGTGGTCCGAGGGACCGATGGTGCCTGTGCTTGGCAGCCTCTCCTCTGTAAGTGCGCCCATGGGAACATGGGATTTGAATGACATGTCCTGGTCAAAGATGACACCAAGGTTCCTCACTTTGTTCTCTGAGACAAATTTAATGCCGTTCAGGTCAAATGATTCACTAAGCAATTTCCTTTTCTGAATTTCAGGTCCAAAGATGAGAAATTCAGTCTTGTCTTGATTTAAAAGCAGAACGTTTAGAGTCATCCATTTTTTTATGTCTTCAAGACAAGCCTGTAATCTAACTAACCGATTAGGTTCATCAGGGTTAATGGATATATATATATATAACTGTCACGTTCTGTGTCCTTGTAGTCCCCAGCTCCCTCCTGGTTTCCCTCATGTTTCCCCCTAGTCACTTTATACTTAGTTATCCCATCCCATTTAGTTTAGTATCCCCATAGATTTAGTGTTTGCTCTGGTGTGGAGTTTCAGGTTTATTAGTCCTCTTATCTTTAGTTCTCTGTATAGTCAGTTTCTTTCTTTAATACAACAATAATAATAATAATAACAACAACAATAATAATAACAATAATAATAATGCATTGAACTTATATAGCGCTTTTCAAGACCCCCAAAGACGCTTTCACACACTCTCACATTCACACACTGCTAGTGATGGTAAGTTACTTGTAGCCACAGCTGCCCTGGGGAGGTCTGACAGAGGCGAGGCTGCCATTTGCGCCGTCGGCCCCTCTGACCACCACTAACACAGGCAAGTTAGGTGAAGTGTCTTGCCCAAGGACACAACAGCAGGATACCCCTGGCGGGAGCTGGAATTGAACCCATGACCCTCTGATCATGAGGCAACCCGCTCTACCACCTGAGCTACTGCTGCCCCAAATGTGTTCCTTCCCCATTTAGTTAATTAGTCTCTCCTGATCCCTTCAGCATACACTCCCCACACACCTGCTACCTGTTTCCCTAATTGCTTCCCTCTGTGTATAAAACCCTGTCTTGTCTCTCTCAGTGTTTGTCAGCCCATTTTCTTTTGTCAACGTTGTTTTGGTCCCTCCCTGGTTGTCAGTAGGTCTGTGCTCTTAAATGAGCTTCTGTTTTGTTTTTACTTCTCTAGGTTTAGTTCTCAGTCTTGTTTCCAGCACCATTTCCAGCACAGTTATTTAATTAGCTACATCCTAAATAAAAGGATTTTATTTTTTCAATCGCTCCTGCTTCATGTCATCTGGTGTTCTGCATCTTGGGTCCTAACCCCCTCCTGCTCTCAATGTGACAATAACTGAGTATCGTCAGCATAAAAGTGGAAGTTGATCCCAAGCTGTCTAATGATCCTTTGCACCGACATTACCTAATCACGTGGGTCCAACATGGTGGATGGCAAAAGCATGTAGACAGTGAGCAACACGGTTACTAAACAAAGGGAAACGTAGAGCCTGAAATTGTTTTTGTGATCAAAAACAAAACTCCTCCAGTATTCCTTCAACTAGTTCATGCCCAGTTCAGTTGTCAGAAGAAGTAGCGCATCTAGCGGGGGCTCATAGAGAGCGGTATGTTAACTAGCTTACCAACGTTAGCTTACGTTCTCTCTGCAGTGGTTCACCGATGTAAACATGTTGCTGACTTTGCCTAAATCCACCCCTCTGGATTTATAACTTTATGTTATAAACAGCGTTTCACTTTACACCAAAGCTGATTTTTTTAAAAGTCCGGATCTCTACCAGCTTCTGTTGCTGGTGGTGTTACCGGGTTCAGCTGCTGCTCTCACACCGGAATGAGAAGATCTCTGAACGCTGACGCTCATAAATAAATAACATAGTTTTAACACGTGTAATCGTATATCGGCGCTTTAATAATTGTCTCGCTTTACACTTCAGTGGACGGAGCGCAGCCTCCGTGGTGAAATACCCATCCATCAGGCAATAATTAGTATAAACACATCACATTTATCCCTGTCCCTGTCTTCCTTGTGAAATAAATTAACGTTAATCTTACCCGGTAAAAACATGTTCGCTGCAAATCTGAGGCCTGCTAATCCGCTTGATTGATTGATCACTGCAGTTCATTTCCGTCCTCAGTCTCCATCAAAGTTATTAAAAATAAAAAACGAGTTGGGTTTACGTCCTTGTCTCCTAGTGCAGCCAACCACGCAGCAAGCTAAAACAATTTTACTGTCAAATCAACTAAATAAAAGGCTACAAACTGGCTTGTTTTGACTACCTTCACTGGAGTTTCTATGGGTGTAAACAGTCTTTTTGCTGTCCATCATGGCGAAGGGGGCGGTCACATGAGTGGCATGACGTCACGTGCAAAGGGTTAATATATAGTCAAAAGAATTGGTCCTAGCACTGAACCTTGTGGTACTCCACAAGTAACCCTGGAGTATGAAGAAGATTTGTCATGTACATTTACAAAATTAAATCTATCAGACAGGTAGGATTTAAACCAGCCTAGCGCTGTTCCTTTGATCCCCACAGCAGTACCAAGTGTGTACATTCATCGCTGCACTGTGGCCATTTTCACAAGCCACAGCACATCGGTCATCCTGGCGGTGTTTAACCCTGTGCTGGGTAACAGCGTGTGTAGCAGCAGATCCACAAAGGGGTTTGGATGATTGTAGAACATGTTCCACTTGACATGCCAGAGTTACAGCAGAGTCCAGAGTAAGGGAAGGTTCCAGCTTCAGTCTGTCTCTCACCTCTGATGCGTAAGCTCTCAGTGAGCTGGTCACATATCATTTCACCTTTCAGAACTCCATAAACAGATGTGGTAGCCAACCTATATGTAGAGCTGTTATAAACTGTGGCACTTGTCAGCTCACTGCATTCTCTGGTGGAACTGACGTCTTGCTACGACAACATTAATTTTCAGCGTGAGTTGCAGTTCCAGCACCACCATAGCTGCGTCATAGGATGTACCAGAGTTGGGCAGGGTGTAAGCTAAGCATTCCCGGTGCATGTATTAACAGTGCACGGCATCTGGTGTCTGGCCAAGCATTACCGGTTGCATAAATCGTGGTCACGTGGTTCTCAAACATTCTCCACCATGAGGAGAAAGGATCCGGCAAACATGCGGACGTTTGATGACCGTTTAAACAACGTCAAACTGAGACGCTCAGTCATTGTTGAAAAATAGTTCCAAAATGAAAGTTGAACCGCTGTCTTTTCTGGGCGTGGAATAAACGTCTTTCAGCACATCTCATTTGGATGTTTAATAATTAAAATATGGGCGTCTTATTACTGTAATACTGGAAAAAAATATATGTCATTACTGGAAAAAAACGTATTTGTATTTGCCATCTGAGTCAGAATCTCATAATTCACAGCCTTGATTTGAACCCGTGTCCTCGATGAGTAAGGCAGAGGTCTTACTAGTTGAACTATTTCTTTGACATGTATCTTAACCTGAAAATATTTCCTTTACCAACTATGGTGCTAAACCCAGCTGAACACTTTCTGACAGCTGAAACAAAAAAGATAAATATTAAAAAAAATTAATTATTATTATTATTATTATTATTATTAATGCTATTTTTAAAGACGAATGAAAGTTGAAACAACATATTTTCTGGCTGCAAATTCCACGTTAATAAGACCGTTCATTTCTTAGTGCTCATGTACCAGTTGGTCATCTGATTATTATTATACAGGTAAATCCATGTCTCATTCATTTTACATTTTTAATAGAAAAAAAATAAATAAATAATTGGGGACATTTACATTGGCAGGACAATTGTACGTGAAGCCGAACCATGACATATGATTTGATCATGTGCTCCCCCCCCTTTTTTTAACCAAGACTAAAATAGAAAATGTAAAATAATATATATATTTTTTTCTAATGAAAACATGATGACTAAAGCAGTTGCTTTAAACTTGGCATCATATACGTCTTTTCAGGTTATGCTGTGCTGGTGCCACTTTCCTTTTATTGTTAGCTTTTATTGTTAGACGTTTTGCAACGTCTAAATGAAAGAGAAAACCACCCCAAAGCTAAAGAGAAGATCCGTTTTTATCCCTGAGTGGGACGTTTCTGTGTCACAGCAGCAGCAAAACAGAGAGTAAGAAAATAAAGAATAAGGAGAAGATAACGAGTAAACAACAAGAAAACACAAAATAACTTCTGGTGTGTGAATTGTGAATACTGCAAACTAAAAAAAGACTACAAACTCAACAGAACTGATGACATAAACAACCTAAATCAGTCGCTTGAAGAGCTTTAGCTCACTACTGCTTTCAGGCCTAGTCCACACGTAGCCGGGGTTTTTTGAAAACGAATATCCGCCCCTCCAAAAACTTGCATCCACACCACCGCGTTTTAAAAACAAACTCTGTCCACACGTACCCGGATAAATACGTTGTTATGGACATGCCAGACCTGTAGGCGGCAGTACTTCCCCCGTTCTTAACCTCGTCCTTCATCTGTGGTCTTCCGCAAGGAGCAGTAATTCCGCTTGCAAAAACAAACAAGCAGAAAGCGCTTGGACAATTGATGGATCGGGTAGTGACAGAGCGCAGCTCTGAAGGCTTCCGTGATGCCGGCTAGTGTAAACACAGGTCGCACACGTGATGTCAGCATTTTTTTGTCGCGGAAAGTGACGCTGCGGACCTTAAAACTCCGGTTTTGTCCGTCCACACGCAGACACCCAAAACGGAGAAAACGCAGATCTTCACTTTGGCCGGAGTTTTTAAAAAGATCCGTTTTCGTGTGGATGACAGGCCAAAACGTAGGAAAATATCTACGTTTTGGCAGATCCCCGGCTACGTGTGGACAGGGCCTCAGTCTACTTCCAGCCGCTCACACCTGACATCAACACACATCCTGAGTGATCTGTTTACCGGTGGGCAGCTAAAAGTCAGTGGGTTCACAACCGGCATGTGTCTGACATGACCTCTTGTGACCCCACTCTCAGAATTTCTCCAAAGACAAGATGTCTGATAGACGATCTTTCACTTGTCATTCGTGTTATTTGCAGCCCAGATTTAGTCCAAATGTGGTCTGAGCGATCACATCCTAACAAGGTATCGTGGGAGCGCCCACTCTCTTAGTGACAGGATTGTCCTGGACACATGTTAATAGAAGTGGAGAAGAGAGACAGGCAGCTTCATCTGCAGCCTAATAAGTGTGACATTCTTTTTTCTCTGCTGAAGCTTTCCTCCCTGAGAGCAAGCCTCTACTGCTGCAGCGTGTCATCTTTATCATTTTCTTTGAAATGGTCCGGGATGTGACCCTCCGCTCTCACTCGTACACCGTCATTTTTATTCCTCTTCTGTAAAGCCATTTTTGTCACAACCTCAGTGGTATCAGACACATCATTAGGAAGTTTGGACTTCATGCTCATTTTTGACTCATCATATCACTTGTCATCATGTCAATTGTTGCTTCCACAAGGGGGACGGACATGGAGAAGTCCTCTCAAACGGTTTGGAAATGGTTTCTGATTAAAATTGACCAGTTCTATAGGGACTCTGGAATATCAGCAGCACAAGCTTAGGGATGAACAGCTCAGCGGGTTGAATCCTCACAGACATGAATTCAAAATAAACCTACTCAAATAATTTACCAGTGAATGACAGGAAGTCCTTTTCATGCCAGCTATTTGCAAAGGGGCAGTTTTTCTAGTCTTTTGACATATTTGCTGATTTATTTAAGCCCTTATTCTACCAGNCTAAGCATTCCCGGTGCATGTATTAACAGTGCACGGCATCTGGTGTCTGGCCAAGCATTACCGGTTGCATAAATCGTGGTCACGTGGTTCTCAAACATTCTCCACCATGAGGAGAAAGGATCCGGCAAACATGCGGACGTTTGATGACCGTTTAAACAACGTCAAACAGAGACGCTCAGTCATCGTTGAAAAATAGTTCCAAAATGAAAGTTGAACCACTGTCTTTTCTGGGCGTGGAATAAACGTTTTTCAGCACATCTCATTTGGATGTTTAATAATTAAAATATGGGCGTCTTATTACTGTAATACTGGAAAAAAATATATGTCATTACTGGAAAAAAACGTATTTGTATTTGCCATCTGAGTCAGAATCTCATAAGTCACAGCCTTGATTTGAACCCGTGTCCTCGATGAGTAAGGCAGATGTCTTACTAGTTGAACTATTTCTTTGACATGTATCTTAACCTGAAAATATTTCCTTTACCAACTATGGTGCTAAACCCAGCTGAACACTTTCTGACAGCTGAAACAAAAAAGATAAATATTAAAAAAATTTAATTGTTATTATTATTATTATTATTATTATTATTAATGCTATTTTTAAAGACGAATGAAAGTTGAAACAACATATTTTCTGGCTGCAAATTCCACGTTACTAAGACTGTTCATTTCTTAGTGCTCATGTACCAGTTGGTCATCTGATTATTATTATACAGGTAAATCCATGTCTCATTCATTTTACATTTTAATAGAAAAATAAATAAATAAATAATTGGGGACATTTACATTGGCAGGACAATTGTACGTGAAGCCGAACCATGACATATGAAAATCAGATTTGATCATGTGCTCCCCCCCTTTTTTTTAACCAAGACTAAAATAGAAAATGTAAAATAATATATATATATTTTTTTCTAATGAAAACATGATGACTAAAGCAGTTGCTTTAAACTTAGCATCATATACGTCTTTTCAGGTTATGCTATGCTGTGGTGGTGCCACTTTCCTTTTATTGTTAGCTTTTATTGTTAGACGTTTTGCAATGTCTAAATGAAAGAGAAAACCACCCCAAAGCTAAAGAGAAAATCCGTTTTTATCCCTGAGTGGGACGTTTCTGTGTCACAGCAGCAGCAAAACAGAGAGTAAGAAAATAAAGAATAAGGAGAAGATAACGAGTAAACAACAAGAAAACACAAAATAACTTCTGGCGTGTGAATTGTGAATACTGCAAACTAAAAAAAGACTACAAACTCAACAGAACTGATGACATAAACAACCTAAATCAGTCGCTTGAAGAGCTTTAGCTCACTACTGCTTTCAGTCTACTTCCAGCCGCTCACACCTGACATCAACACACATCCTGAGTGATCTGTTTACCGGTGGGCAGCTAAAAGTCAGTGGGTTCACAACCGGCATGTGTCTGACATGACCTCTTGTGACCCCACTCTCAGAATTTCTCCAAAGACAAGATGTCTGATAGACGATCTTTCACTTGTCATTCGTGTTATTTGCAGCCCAGATTTAGTCCAAATGTGGTCTGAGCGATCACATCCTAACAAGGTATCGTGGGAGCGCCCACTCTCTTAGTGACAGGATTGTCCTGGACACATGTTAATAGAAGTGGAGAACAGAGACAGGCAGCTTCATCTGCAGCCTAATAAGTGTGACATTCTTTTTTCTCTGCTGAAGCTTTCCTCCCTGAGAGCAAGCCTCTACTGCTGCAGCGTGTCATCTTTATCATTTTTCTTTGAAATGGTCCGGGATGTGACCCTCCGCTCTCACTCGTACACCGTCATTTTTATTCCTCTTCTGTAAAGCCATTTTTGTCACAACCTCAGTGGTATCAGACACATCATTAGGAAGTTTGGACTTCATGCTCATTTTTGACTCATCATATCACTTGTCATCATGTCAATTGTTGCTTCCACAAGGGGGACGGACATGGAGAAGTCCTCTCAAACGGTTTGGAAATGGTTTCTGATTAAAATTGACCAGTTCTATAGGGACTCTGGAATATCAGCAGCACAAGCTTAGGGATGAACAGCTCAGCGGGTTGAATCCTCACAGACGAATTCAAAATAAAAGTACTCAAATAATTTACCAGTGAATGACAGGAAGTCCTTTTCATGCCAGCTATTTGCAAAGGGGCAGTTTTTCTAGTCTTTTGACATATTTGCTGATTTATTTAAGCCCTTATTCTACCAGAAAGTGTATCCCATAGAGGTGATGTCATTTATAAAAGGTAAAGGAAATTGTTCAACCAGGTTGGGAGTGAGGAACCTGCTGCTCAGGTACCCACCAAGTCAAAAGTCACAATGGTTTAGTTTTAATGGTGGGAAACATTTTATCATGTCAAAACTGCCCAAATCCTAAACATCATCTAATAATGTTAAAATCTTTACATTGTCTTAAAGAAAAAGATTGAAAAACAAAAACTAGTTATGTAGAACATGTTTTTGTTTTTCAAATGAACAAATAACAGAAGTGATTGAAATAGACTGCTCCATCAGTCTTTGGTGTTTCCAAAATAGAAATAAAACTAAGTGAGCAGTCACTTGTTCAATCATTATAATGAAGTCTAATCTGTTCACAGAAACACAACAAATTCACAAGAGCTCAGCTTTTCCTGAATAACGGCTGTCATTAATCTGTTTTAACGGGAATCTTCATAAAAATTACTATTCTTGTCACATTTGTACCAGAATTCAGAGGTATTTTATTATTGTCCAATGGCTTGTTGTTCATGTTTTAACCAAGTATCATCTTATTATTAAAAAGGACTGATTTATGGTTGTTTTGGTCAAATCTTAGAAATAATCCCATGCTTTCATGCAATATCGCAAGATCATCAATACTGGCAACCAGTAGTTTAACCACTTCCAACAAGTTCAATAACAACATGTCTGTCCTGAAAGGTCTCATTATTGGATGTTGGATTGTTTTGTCATACACAATGTGTCAGCTCCACCTTGGCTCATCTTTCAAATGATGCTCTTAAGCTAACCCAGAAAAAATATTTTTGATTGGATGCACCTTCAGCTGCCTGCAGGGCCAAAAGAGGTGGAGTGAAAAACAACAGCAGTGAAATCTGAGACAAATCTGTGCAGGTGAATGTGTAGAGTAGAAAAAAAATCTAAGTGAGTATTCCCTTCTGTTTACAGTATTTAAGGAGTTGTGTGCATGTTCTGTTTGGGGTCAGTGTTTAGGAAATGTTTGTCTGATTGCAGCGTCCTCTAAGCAGGCAGCGCGTGATGATAAAAGAAGCCATCGAGATAAGGAGACATGGACCCTGGACAACGAATAGGGATAAAGGAGCAGAGGGTGGCATCGTGGATAAACAGCAGAAGTAGCATCATCAACACCCGCGAGGCTCTGAAGATGACGACTGTGTGAAGCTGAAACTGTCAGCAAATTAATCACTGCACACTCTGCTAAATCCTCCAATAACAGATCAACCATGTCAGATTCCCATCAGTCACAGGTGTCTTATAGGTTCTAACAGCAGTCATGAGGTAAAGCTGTTTCTGCACAGTCATCATTACTTATTCAGTCAAAATCATTTATGGATGAGGAACACGCGTGGATCGGTGTTGTGATTTCCCCATTCTACTACTGGATGCTGTTGGTGTGTTTGGTCAGAGCAGTTCTTATATTTAGGAATGTTTTTAAGCACAAGTACATAATAGTAAATACTAGCATTGGGTATCGAAAACCGGTTTTTGTTGAGAACTTGTTCCCATTGGTTCAATTCCTATGAATCGTTCGCCAATTTTGCAAATGATTCCCCTTATCATTTTGCGTGAATGATGTCACCACGCACTCTGCGTAGCTTACGGAAGCAGGAAACATGCCGTCTAAGCTGCACACACGCTCAAAAGTTTGGTTATATTTTACAAGAAAGCATGACAACAGGGTAATAGTTGCAAAGTAGATATTTCATCAAGGGAGGAAGCGTTTTGACTACATGACTGGCTAAGCTCTCTCTTAACCACGACAGACCGGTACAACATCACTGCAGATGCAGCACCAATCCACCTATCAATCTCGCGCTCCAGCTTCCCCTCACTTGTAAACAAGACCCAGAGATACTTAAACTCCTCCACTTGCGGCAGGACCTCATCCCCGACCCAGAGAAGGCATTCTATCCTTTTCCAAATCAAGACCATGGTCTCGGATTTAGAGGAGTTGTTCTAAACTTTGTATGAAATCAAATACTGAATGTGCACAACGAACCACAATCAAAAGCACGTCAAATGTTCAAGCAGCCCTGTGTGCACATACATCCATGTCTATGTTCAATCTCTAAAGTTCAAAAAGAAGTTTTTAAAGCTTGAATTGAGTCACATGACTCAGAAAAAAGTGTATGATTGTGGTAAAGAGATGAATACAGATAACATAATAAATGACAGGGCAGAATAAAATAATCCAGTTATGACGCTTGCAAGGCAACAGTCTTAATGTGAGCTGCAATCCGCTGCGGAATTTCTGCAGTGCTTTCATGAATTGATCTGACAGGTGAGTAACTGCAATAGGGAGGACAGATTAGGGCTTGCATAATGATTTCCTTCTAACAGTTTAGTAGTAAAAATAAAACTGAATGAACTTTACAGTTTGTCACCAAAGTGATATTTTTAGATTTTTCCCAGCATCAATAACAGTCCTGGTGTCAGAACATCTTCAGGATGAGGCCCAACATTGTCTTAATTGAACACATTTCAGGAACACACTTAAATTGTGCCCTCTTACGTTCCTGTATAAATCTAACAAACTTCAATGTCAAACTCAGACTTCTCAGACATGAGGAGATAACTGGACTAAAAAAGGAAAACTCTGCTGATGTGTTTCTGTTGTCAGCAAGTTATTGGAAGCTGAGTGCCTGCTAAAACATGAAAAGTGAGTTATATGTCACTTAAAATAAAATCTGGAGCATTTTCAGTGTTCTTGGTAATCCTCTCAGGAGGAGGGTGTAAAAGGTTCACCAACCCAAGCTTTGTGTACATTAACCTTGCAGCTCTAAAGGGATTTACAAGTCAAAGTGATGCATTTAACCATCCAAAAGTGTCACTCTCCAAATAGCATGACAGGTAGATAAATACCCAGCTGCTTCAGACAGGTACATCTAGCAATATAAAGAAAAGCAAAGCAGAGACATTTTGTAAGAAATTGAGTTTGAATTCAAATATCCACCAGTCTTCCGGTGTAAGGTCCTCTGATACATGAAACTGTAATACCTTATTGCCTATGGACAATGGGATGTGTTCAGACAGTGTCTAATGTCTGGTAGGTAATGTGTTCTCAAATGAAAGGAACTTGGAACGCTGCTCTGACTGCTAAAGTTTGACAGGTTGACAAACAAGAGTCAATGTTTATTTCAGAGCGTTATTGTACAGGAAGTAGTGTTGGAGGATACCGAGGGGAGAAAAATGCTGTTCCATGTGTCTTACTTAATTTGAGAATGAAACCTTTGCATGCTGAGGTCTCTGCACTAGACTAGGAATAAACTATGCTTCCATCATGACATGCATGAGCTATGAGAGCACAGCTGGATCATAAATGATTAAGGAAAACCTCAATGCAAAGGAAATTGTGTCAGCAGACCAGTCCAATGAAAGTCCTAGCACACCCATCCCAACCCATCATAGGTACCTCTCACTCTTAAGATCACTAAACATTACAGCTAAACGCTATAGGATCCCATCTGCTTCCAAAGGGCCATTGTCTTGCATGTATTAGAGGTTTTCTTGTCTAATACACACTATTATCTACTCAGAATGTCATAAAAGTCTACAGAAGCATGCTGATGGCTTCTCTGGGTGTTTTGAAGCTGGAACACTTCAGAATTAGGGACCATTGTACTAGAAGTTCACAATTTGACAATGCTGTTGGAGTACAGAGGTAGTCGCCTATGGCTTTGTTCACACGACAGAGTGCAGAACAGATGTGATCCGGTTTATGTACGACTTCCAGACGAACTGCCATTTACACCCACTGTGGATCGTTTCTGGAAATCTGCTCTCACAAAAGCACCAAATCCCAGAGATCTACGAGTTTATGTCAGAAATATGGCATAATGCATTTAAAGGTATGCTAACATGAAGTAACTGATATGTCACTAGAAATGAAACACGCAGGATGATTAATGCTACTGTACATGGATTTTATTTTGAAATACACCACACGCACCTTGCTGAACCATGTCTCTTCCTGTCTGCTTAATGTAATTTATTTAACTGCATCAAAATCTGTATGTGACATCCGAAAAACTGAACCCCATTTGGAAACTTTCTGGAACTCCGCTGGAGTTGGAATGCTCTGACTGGTCTCAATGATTTTTAGTCTTCCTGAAAGCCGTGTGGAAACTGGACCATATCCGTTCCACATTCAGCGTGAATGAGAGGTAATAATGAGGGCAATACGGCCAGTCCTGTTTCAATTTAGTGATGATTAAGCCTCATTGGTGCATTTAGGTCTCATGGACATGTTCCATCTAAGACTCAGTATGCTGCTGTAACTTTGACTTCGACAGTAAACCACAACAACGATAAAGGACATGCTCATAACAATCACTGAGCTGCTGCAATCTTTCATGTGTAAGTGGAGGCTCACTGTGTCTTAATAAAGACCTAAAGGCTTAAACCCTACAAAGACCATCAACTTTCTGGCAGATTTTTGAAGTCACAGTGAATCCTGCTTGAAGAGGCCCACGCACAAGTGCTAAGTGTAGGTGAGACATGTTGTAGTGTTAGACAGGAGACATCTGAGGAGAGAAGAGTCTTCAACCATAACCACACAACACAGCTCTCAGCATCAAAATTAGATGGTGTTTATTCATCAGGACACATATTTTAGATATTTAAGGTACTGAAGGGTAACTTTCCCAGAAATGTGATATTGGTAGATTTATTCTTTTTTTTTAGATTATACTTACATTTATTATATTACAAATAATATTTTTCGATCCATGTTCCTACCCTCACCTACGGTCACGAGCTTTGGGTAGTGACTGAAAGAACGAGAACACTGATACAAGCAGCTGAAATGAGTTTTCTCTGCAGGGTGGCTGGGCTCTCCCTTAGAGATAGCATGAGAAGCTCGGGAGGGGCTTGGAGTAGATCCGCTGCTCCTCCACATCAAGAAGAGCCAGTTGAGGTGGATTAGACATCTGGTAGGATGCCTCCTGGAGCACATCCAACTGGGAGAAGACCTAAAGGAAGACCCAGGGCACGGAGGGACTACGTCTCTCATCTGGCCAGGGAACGCCTTGGCATTCCTCCGGAGGAGCTGGCCCAAGTGGCTGGGGAGAGGGAAGTCTGGGCCTCTCTGGTTGGGCTGCTGTCCCTGCAACACGACCCCTAATCAGCATCCAGAAATGGATGGATGGATTTTTCTCTCAAGCAAAACATCTAGGCACACAGCAGAATAGACAAACTTAATACCACTATACCAAAGCATGTAACAGATGTGCAAAAGGGTAAAGCTTCAGTGCAAAAGTCTAATCTGGCCTGGTTAAACAAAATTTTGTTCCATTTTGGTTTCATCTGTCTCAAAACATTGAGTGAATCCATTTGTTTTGTCAAATGTCCTCATTAGTGGCGTCATTTTCTCTGTCTTGGACATCTGGAGGAAAAGAGGTCACATTGTAAGACATGCATATTTGAAGATGCATTTTAGTAAAACGGGAATTTAGATAAAATGTGCTAAACATGATCCAGATGTTGCTAAACTCCATCTGCATAATATATCCACTGGTTTGGTGTTTACCTGCAGCATGTATTCAGTCCCTTGCAGTCATCACGGCCATTCTCTGAAAGAGAAAAGGAGGCTATTGTCACGGTGCGTTGGAATGCTGATTAAGCGCCAAAAGAGGATAATAAATGGTCTCTAGCTGAACGTGACCCTGTTAGTGGTGACCAGGAATGCAGCTTTGAATAGAGGATGTGAAAAATACACTTTTCTGTTTTGCAAGGAAAAATGTAAACATCAGGAAAAATGGCCAAAAATGTTTGACTCTTTGATGTTCTATCACAAGGTGGCAATATTTACAAATCTTACACTCTTATGTAAAATCCACCACTGCAGTAAAGGCAACAGACTGGGACAAACAGAAGCTTCTGACATCTCTGAGAAAATCCTCCCTCCAAAATATTTGTCAGGGTGCCTTCTATGCAGAAACCCACAGATTCTGACAGCTAAACTAGCATGAAGCCACTGGAGACTCACAGGCACAGTTGGTGTCAGACTGACAACTTTGTCTGGCTTGTGTGTACTTTGTGCTCCCAGAACATCATTTAGATTCCCACTGGGGTGGTAGTGGTATCAGCCAGGCTTGCATCGAGCCTCCAGGAAGCTGTGGAGAATGCTCCATTGTCTGCACATCTTCGCGCAGTCAACACTGTTGATTATTATTCTGAAAAGGATCCATATTTCAGGTTGACACATATTTCATGCAGCTCGTGTGCAACTGTGGAGCTCTCATCTGTGAATGCATGAACCCATTCCATAATGTGCCTCACTCTAATCGCAAACAGTTAAGGTGGCTCTCTGTAGTCATCACCCACCTCTACGCCTGTGCATTGTTATCCTGCTTTTGTTCTTTATTAGGCCCGAGCAGCGAAAGCACTGCAGAGGCCTAATGTACCTGTTCTGTTTATATTTGTTCCACCAAGTAAATTGGCTTTTTGGAGGCCTTAACTGATAGGGAAAATGTGGTTTTTCATTGGCATTACTGCTTAAAAATCATAACTGCCTTTTTAAGTAAAACACCTGTTGCAAGAGAAATCAGCAAAATCACCAGCCCACTATTAAGTAACACAGATCATCTTTGCGAAATAGTATAGAACTGGCAAAAGAATTAAAAAAGAATACAATAGAAGACAACGACATACTCATCTCACATGATGTCACATCCCTGTTCACAAAAACATCAACCCAGAAACCCATAGATATAGTAGTTAACAGAATCAGACAGGACAAAACTTTACACAGAAAAGCAAACCTCACAGCAGACGACATAGCACAACTGATAGGACTGGTAGCTAACTCCACTTACTTCACATACGACGACACAATATACAAACAACTGGAAGGCTTCGCCATGGGTAACCCGTTATCATCCACCCTGTGCAAGTTTTTCATGGAAGACCTGGAACAAAAAGCCATAGCCACTGCCCCCCCAAACTGCAAAAAAACCCTATGGAAATGCTATGTAGACGACATACTGGAAATCATACCAAAAGGACAAACAGAAACACTAACACAACACTTGAATAACATTGACGACACAGGCAACATAAAGTTCACTTATGAGTCAGAAACAGAAGGCAGCATGGCGTTTATGGACATGAAAATAACCAGACAGACCGACGGGACCCTTAACATAAACACATATAGGAAACTAACACACGTAGACCAATATTTATTATGGACATCAGAACACCCTACCATACACAAAATGTCAGTAAGCAGAACATTATATCACCGAGCAAACATGATAACAGAAGAAAGAGACCGTAAACAAGAGGACAAACACATACAACATGCTTTAACCCCCAGAGACCCAAATTTAGAAAACAACTGCAAAATCTTTTTTTAACCTTTCACATGTTGTTCTAGGAGGCCAGATAAACGGGCCTATTTACACATTTTAACAGCCAATAGTGTTGCAGAACTGAACAATAGGACCAATTAGCAATGTAAATGTGGTTTTAAAAAGAAAAAAATGGGGAAGGTTTATTTTTGTAGACTTAAATCTGATGTTGTAATATTACAACTGTGGGTCTCTGGGGGTTAAAGACCTGCGGATACCCGACATGGGCAATGAACAAAGGAAAACAACAAACAACAACAGAAAGAAAAGAACAACCAAAGCAAAGAACCAGAAACCCAGAAAGACATGAACCAAAACCAGTGATAACCCTACCATACATTAAAGGCATAACAGAAAAAATAAGAGCAACAATGAAAAAAAAAACACAACATAAACACACGAACAAAACCATACACAACAGTTAGAAACAGACTAGTGCACCCAAAAGACAAAATACCAGGTGGACTTAAATGTGGAGTCATTTACGAAATCCCATGCAAACTCTGCAATTAAACATACATAGGAGAAACCGGACGCCAACTCAACACACAAACAATAGAACATAGAAAGGAGTGTGAGAAAGAAACAAGTCAAAAACACACAAGAGCAGCAAAACAAGAAGCAGAAAGCACAATAAAGAAGTCAGCCGTAACAGGATCACTGCATAAGAGAAAACCATATAATGGACTGGGACAACACAAGGATCATAAACACCGAACAACAGAAATACAAAAGATGGATAAAAGAAGCTACAGAGATAAGGAGACGTGGATGTGGGACCATGAACAGGAACGATGGAGTTTACTCATTGGATCGCGCATGGGACTTCATCATCGGAGAGGGGAGAGCGGGCAGCAGAGGGCAACAACGTCCTCTGCTGCCCGTGGATAAACGGAGTATTAAGTGACGCCACCATCAGCGTCAGCTCTGAGGATGATTTGCAGTCGGCAAACAAAACGTACATCAGCAAGGTAAAGAAAAACCTTTCCTGTGTTTTAAAAAGAACCAAAAATGGAATTAGAAACTAAACACAGTAAGAACACACCGAAGATGTTTAGCTGATGGCCCAGAAATGTGTCCCTCATGTTGGATGGGAGCTTTGCTTATCATGATGTAGTTGTTGGAGGTGATGAATTTCCTCCATAAATCCTGCAAAGTAGCTTTCATGTGAGCTACAAACCATTTTAGGCAGACGAAAGAAAACTGCAATTCTATTTTCCCAGAGAAGTCCCAGGACAGATCTATGGAAGATTTAGCTGAAATTAAAATTAGTAACACGTTTTCTACCATGATTTTGGGTTTCTGGAGTTTTACACCACAAGTCTCAATTATCCAGTGGCACCACATTTCGCTACTCAAGGGCTACGTGGGGTTCAGTGTCTTATCCAAGGTCACTTTGAGATGTGGTGGAAGGAGCCAGACCTTTCCGATAGCAGACTGCTTTTCCAAGTGCGCCACAACTGCCCAAAATAAACACCTTTGATGATGTGACTGTGTGAACTCAATGGAAAATGTAAGTCCTTAGGAGTTAGACATATTAGGGTGACAAAGCTTTTAGAAAAATGTTTTACAGTCAACCTGTGTAATAAAATAAAAGCAAACAGTGTTTCTATAAAGACCTAACATTTTTTGTTTATTACTAATGATAATACTAAATTCAGGCAGCATGTTTCCACAAAACATTCGAAAAGGTCAAGTCTTGCCTTTATTAATATTTCTATATTTGGGACATTCCTTACTCTGCACTATTAGAAATGACCAGACCATGTGAGGATGCTGCTTCATAATTAAAGACCTCGCCACACTAGCACTATGCTACCATGTGATTGGGTTTCTGCAGAAATAAGTCCTGCATCCAATTCTTGACAACTAAACCACACAGGTGCACTTGGGCCCAGCCGTAGATAATGAACTCATCAGCCTAAATTAGGTGATTCCATTTAATCAGAACAATAAAGTCACTAAACAAAGTCAATATTAACATGTATTTCATTTTTGTCTAAATAAATGACATTCAGTGAAGTTGCATGAGGAATATTTTCATTTGAAACAGTCAAATCAGTGTCATGCTGGTTTGTTGCTCCAAAGAAATGAAATGTTTTACCTTTTTAATGTGTTGTGAAGGCAACAAAACCCACACATGTTTAATATAAGAGCATTCCCAGAGTTTGTCACGTTTCAAGTAAAAGAAATGAGATCTCAGTGAACACAAACATTTTAATTTCCATTTCATACATGCATATCTCTTAATATCCTCTCTCCCAGGCCTCCATTCCCCCACACCTACTTTATCTTGTCTGTTGCAACGAGAGATAAACAACCACTTTGTGCCACTACCCACAAGTACCCATACTTATCAGTGGTCAGCAATGCACTCTGCCCACTCCAACCACCTACCTCTGCCGCCATTCTCCTCCACCTTCTGACCCCCCACTCCCACTTGTTCACATGCCATCCTCCCCCTGTCTAGCTCCATGCTGATTTCATCTCCCCTTATAGCCGAGACTGCTTCACAGTTATTCTCATGTTCCTCTATCATTGCATCTTCCCTTTCGTCTCTCCATCCCAGTGACAGAACATACCTACCGGTTGGAGCAAAGAAAACAAAACAACCCCAAACCACTTCCATTATTATGCGGGGCAATGTTTTTGGAGAGAGTCATGGTCGAGCTCTTCTGTTAGAACAGCAGTATGATTTTCTTCTCATCTATTTGGAGAAATATATTTATTTTTAACCACTAGACTGCCTCCAAATGAAACTAGCTTAGCTAAGCTGTCTAGTCCTTTAAGTTTGTGATGTTTTGCAACAAAAAAGCAAAGACAGTGACACTTGATAATTAATTACACTGTTTAACATAAACAGCTAATCAGCCAATCACATGGCAACAACTCCATCTTTGTTCATCTAGAGACAGTGAAGAAAAGTAACTGAAGTTCAAACTGAGAAGCATTGTTGCTTTAGTGGCTGGGCTGAAAGGACCTACCACCAAAGAGAAATCCTCATCATGTCTTTTTGTCATTCATTTTTATTAGGAACATACGGAACATAACAGGGAAGTCTGGGGCTCTGCTCAGGGTGCTGCCCACGCAACCCGACCCTGGATAAGCGGATGAGAATGGATGGATATAACATAATACACTTCACATTCATCAACAACCTTCACATATACTATTTAACTCATAAATCCACCCCTCTTCCCCCACTCAGTATGTCGTATTGTTAATCTGAAACTAGTGTAAATCGATGTTACATCATTCCCATTCTCCTAAATTTTTCAGCCAACCATGCAAGAGTTATTTATAAACTCTTTTGTTTATTTAGCATTAAATGGTTGTTTACTTGTGACTCAGGTTATGGTGTGGTTTTGGTACCCCCAGGAGTCCAACAAGACATTTTCCCATAAGTTCTGCCTAAGTACCCATGTCATATGAAATGTGAAGCAGTGGGGGTTAAATCCCTGACTGAGGTTATGGTTATGTTGTGAAAATGTCACAAGATGTTAAACAGTCTCACGATCAAAGTGATCAAACTCTTGCTGTGGAAAGGAGACCATCAAGGTAATGGCATAAATAACTTCGATGTGAAAGGGTCAATAGATATTGGAAGAGAAGATATCTCGGTCTAACTTAAAGAGAAAAGGTAAAGGTTAAAATACAGTTTCTCAGATCACACAGGGAAGTTAGGGGAATGGAGACTTTTTAGAAAGACCTCAACAGTGTTGTTCCTGAATGTGTTTGTTGATGCACGTTGGTTTTAGCGATGCACTAAAATCAACTCTTGGTAGCAGCGGTGCAGTGAAACCAACTCTTGGTAGCGGCAATTAACTAAAACAAACTCTTGCATGAGGGAGGGAGTGTGTGACTGTGTCTGTATATGACTGTATATGTCAGGTGGGGTCTTGGACTCCTCCCCTATCCTGGGACATCTTGTGTGCCTTGTGCTAGAGCTTAAGCTCTAAAAGTTTTAGAGCTTAAGCCGTTAACAAGAGTTGCTTTTAGTCTAAAACCAACTCTTGAAAGCGGTAGTGCACATTGGTGAATCTTTTAGTTAGCATGTGTTTACTAAACGTTGCCTCTCCTAAGCTCACTTTTCTGACCTCTTCTCTTTAAACTTATCTTTGCATATAATTACAAATAAAATCCTTAAATAACTTTTGTGAGCTCCATATCTCCTCGGAGCTAAAGCTGTAGAATAGATTTTATTGATCCCACAGTGGGGAAATGCACTTGTTACAGCAGCACCAACACTTAAGAGAATAATTTGAAGAAAAATAATAAAGTGCAACCCAGGTTATCTTCCAGAGTTATTGAGCCTAAATTACTTTTAAAAATTCTCCATTGTTAGGAACCGTTTTTCGGTAGTATAAAACATTACTAGGGTTACTTGAACGCAGCATGCAGCCGAGCTGCGCATCCCTCCCCACACCGGAGAATATTAAAACGTTTTTGTTTGTAATGGGCTCGACACACGGGAGCGGACAAACGACCGCGATCAGCGAAATTTGGCGCCGTCGCTTTTATTACCTGACACACGGGAGGCGATCCGCGGCCAGCGGCAAAGCCGTCTACGCGTTCTGTTCCATGGCGAAATCGAAACTTCCATTGTTTTGTTTGGCTGTGTCAGGTTGGAGGGAATTAAGGTTATTTAAGTGGTTCAGAGTTAATAAAGCGGTAGATGTGATGTTTCACAAGGTGCTGCTAGAGTTATGTGAAATCTAACTTCTGATTTTACTATATAAAACATAATAATCAACTTCTCCTTCATGTTTGCTCGGAGGTGTACGGAGCATCCTGTCATTTCATTGGTCAGTGAATGAAACCGTTGATTGGTCCTCGTCCGAGCGACAACGATGAAAAGTTGAAAATGTTTCAACTTTCTGGGATCGCGTTGCTGGGTCGTCTGTGCACGACACGTGCACGAGCGCAAAATTTCACACACACGTTTTTCGCATTTGGCTTGGTAGGAGGGAGACCCGCGATTATCGCTTTGTCGCGCATGTCTCATTGAAAGTGAATGGAGGAGAGGCGATGTCGCCTCCCGTGTGTCGAGCCCATTAGGCTGAACAGGTGAGCAGAGGCTCAGCTAACTGCCGTCAGCAAAGTAATAGATGACTGGAAACTTCTAGGAATGTAAGGTTCATCACTTGAGAAGGGTTTAAGATTATTTGTGAAGAGTTTTTATTAAAACTAAAGTGTTTTATGATTATAGAGTGTGTTTGCTACTGAAGGAGGAGCTGTTTGAAGTAGACCTCGATTTGGTTTTTGAGGAAACCCTTTGGTGAGTCAGTCTAATGTTTCATGAACTGAATGTATATGTGAAACAAAACTGAAAAAAAAAGAACGCGCGTGTAAGCTATGCTAAGCTATGTGAAATATATGTATGTTTTTGAACATTCGTGACGGTCTCATGTAGCGGCATTTTTAAGCCAGCTGGCTAGCTGTTAGCTCAGTTTCTGTGAGTAGATGTGTTAAACTGTTGAGAAAATGAATTGTACACACATTTCTTGTGAAGATAAGGTGATTTGTTTTGCTTTTATATTTCTTTTGTTAATGAAATCTACTTTTCCACGTAAAGTTATTTTGTGAGTTTGGAAGGTAATAGAAAAAAGAAAGTGACATTATTATAATTTTGTTGCATATGTGTTAAGCAGGCTTGTTGATTGGGGTTTAAATCACCTTTTCCTTCCCGGAACGCCAACACATCTAAGTAGGGCTGCAGCTATCGAATATTTTAGTAATCGAGTATTCTATCGAGTATCCCGATCGAATAATCGAGTAATCGAATAAAACATACTTTTGCTAAATTAAGGTTAAATTATAAATATACAATATAAAAAAAGACAGACTTAACATTTAAATTTGTTGTTTACATTATTATGTATAAATGACATTTTATTAATGTATTTGTATAAAGGAAAATAGTGATTGTTTCTTTAGAAAAATCAGAACTAAAATTACTTCCACCTTAACTTTTGAGATGAAAACACAAATATAAATGATATTACTTTAAACTTAACATTCCCTGAAACAGTTACAGAAAAAAATAAAAATAATCTTTGAATAACAAAAAAGCAGTTATCACTCTTAGTATCAAAAAGAATTTGCAATAAATTGTGCCGTTAACACTGTCCTTCAAATGTGCAACTTTATATTCAGAACCACTACTACTGTAAACAAGGATTTTAAACTGCCCTGGGGAGTGGAAGTGCAATCTATCCAAGGAGCCTGTGGTTGCAGTGAAGGAAGGTGAGCATATCTACATGCTCAGGGCTGAGGCTTGCCCTCTTCTTTGACACAATATTGCCTGCTGCTGAAAACAACCGGTGGAGCTGGAATGCAGAGCAGGGAGTTTGCCAGCTTCGCCAATGTTGGAAAGCGTTGTTCATTAGCCTCTCCTGCAAAGACATAGTGGTAAGACAATGAGACACAATTTTCCAGTTTTCTAGGTAGTGGCGCATTTATCCCCATGTAGGCCTCTGTTGCCACACTTGCCAGATATTAGTAGTAAGTGCTATGGTGTCAGTCTCTTGCAGGGCTTTCTTCATCTTGTTTTTAAGGTCTTCATATTTTTCTTCCAACAGCTTTGTGGAGAAGGTCCGAGATGGAAGAGCATAATTCTGCTGGATAGCAGCAATCATCGCTTTGAAGCCAGCATCCTCCACCATGCTCAGCGGGCACATATCTGTAACCAGCAGATTTAGAATGTGATCTGTCAGTATGGCTGCTTGTGCTGGGGTGCAGGCAGGTGCTTTCAGCAGAAATCTATCCAGGACAGGTTGTGTTTTACTGAAAAAAAGGCTAAAAATAAATAAAGTGAAGAAAAACATTCCTAAATTGCAATTAGGGTTTGGTACATTTTCATGGAAGGCTAAGCTGGGGGATTTTGGAAATATTTAAAATTAGAAACTGTGCACAAGAAATAGGGGAATTCATGAAAATTAACTGGAATTTGGGGATAAATTTAACAAACTATCATTCAAGCAAAGGTTTTTTTTTATATTGTAAACCAATTTTAAAAATATACATTTTAAGAGATGTATTTTAAAGCAGCACTTTAAAACTAACATAACAAATAAATGTATTTTAATGACACTACATTTGAGTCAACATTTACGTCCTGAAATAAAAGTTTATTCACCTGGTCTCGGCACGTCATGCCCTCAGTCGGATGCTGTCTTAAGAGGTGCTGCAGCATGGAAGAAGTGCTGTTGTGGTATGCTAGCTCCACCTTGCAATGCTTGCATATGACGTTTTCCTTGCTTTTTAACATAAAGTGATCCCACGCCTTGGATAACTTCTGTCACTTCCTATATCCCTCGTTTTGGTCTTGCTTGTTTTCATTTATTTTCGTGGCGTCTGCCATTGTCGGCTGTCCAGCTGAAAAGACGAAAAGACCGCTGCGTGCTGTGCAGTAGAGTGCATGGCATGTATAATCTGTGACGTAACCGCGTTGTGCAATGCATAAAGAATCCGTGCGAAACGTCGTTTTTTTCAGCTATGGTCTATTTAACGAGTCCCCGAGGCAGCGGAAAATCCTCGAATATTTTTTTGTCCTCGAATCATTCGAGTTACTCGAGGAATCGTTGCAGCCCTACATCTAAGGACTCAGATGCACTGCTTTGATCCACTGGAGGGGTATTAATACTCATGGGTGCCACATCCATGGCAGGACGTTTTCATCATATCCTGTTTCATCAAAGATGTGGTAGGATCATTTAAGACCTCTACACTATTAAAAGGACTAAGGATTTTTTTCCCCCTTCCTTGTTTGGACACTTTTTTTGGCAACTTTTCAACATTTTAATGGACTGAATTATCCATTTGCCCAAAAGCAAGAGAACTGGGACATAGCCCTGAATACATTATTAAAGGGCAATTGGTTTTATTTATTTATTTATCTATTTATTTATCTATTTATTGATTGTTCAATTTTATCATTCCTCTGAGAGGAGAGGGAATTTAGCCTTTATTTTCTTTATGTATTTTATAAACTGTTACATATTTCAATATATTTAATTGATTGTTGTGTGTGTGGTTTGTGGGTTGGAGGTTTCAAAGCTCAGATAATAAGCTACTACTCCTAAGAAACCAGCAATAGAGTTCAAAGGGGGGGAAAAGTAAGAAACTTTAGGAAATAAGACACATTTGATCCTGTAGCTCCCACAACACTTTAACCCTGAAGAAGTATTCAGCGCTGTTAGATTTGAATACGGACACTCAGTTTTTTCAGGGAGCCACGGTTTACAAAAGGTACATCTATATATACTGTAATTTCCGGACTATAAAGCGCACCTCAATATAAGCCACACCAACAAAAAAAAAGGTTTTCTACACACACACGCCGCACCCGAATACAAGCCGTGGCGCAGCAGCCACATGCAGGTCTCCGGCGTACAGCACATGTATGGCCATAACATACTGAAAGATAATTAGACAGAAAGACGCTACACAGAGGTTTTTCATTGTTGTTTTAATTCAACAAAACAAATTTTAAACACGGGTGAATGTGACTGCTAGTTTAGAAAACAGCACTGATAACATTCTTATTTCTGGATGGTTATAAAATAAAAACAGAACTGACACGTTATTACCGGTAATTTGCATGCATGTTTAGAAGAAAAGAACAGCGCTGGCACAGCATTAATAAACCCTGGATGATTAAAAATAAAAACTGCACACAAAACATGCCTGGTTAGTAAATAAAACACACTTGCCTGCCAGAAAAAGTCTTTCGCTCTCATCTTCCTCTTGCACACTAAAGCCATTAAAGTCATCTTCATCAGTGTCAGAGTTGAACAGCCTCAGAAGAGCTTCGTCACATACCTTTTCTGTGGCGATGGGTGAAGCTGGCTTGAATGAGTTCTTCCTGCTGCCGTCTCCAACGCCGAACCATGGATTCATTCATGCCAAGCTTACGTGCGACAGCACTGTTTCCCTCCTTTACTGCCAGATCGATGGCCTTCAACTTAAATGCGGCATCATATGAACTCATACGTGTAGTTACCATGATGAGGGGGTATGGATTTGAAAAAAAAAAAATTCTTCGTCATGCCGGCTGCTTGCATGTGCTAAATTAAAATGAGCACGTTCTTCGATTTCCTCCTGTTTCACTTTCTGCTAAAGCGCCCCCTGGCAGGTGAAGGGAAATATTCAGTTAAGCCGCACCTCATTATAAGCCGCATGGTTCAAAGCGTGGGAAAAAAGTAGCGGCTTATATTCCAGAAAATACGGTATACATGTAGGACTCTAGTAGTCTAACCTTCGACTGCTAAAAAACACAAATAAAACATGAAAAAAACTTGAGTTTCAACACAATGCAGCGTACTGCAAGAGACACAGACATGCAATGTAAATCTGGTATTGCACGAGTATTGAACCCATACCGAATACTGCACTGGTGTTGTTGTCTACCAGCATAATGCCAGTACAACATAAACTGAGGAGTTCTACACTCTTACTGCAGAGGGGATGAAAGACCTACGGTAGCGTTCTGTTTTACATCTGGGATGTCTCAGTCTGCCTCTGAAGGAGCTGTCCATGGTCTCCTCAGTGGAATGCAGTGGGTGAGAGGGCTTTTTTAAGATGGTGGTCATCTTCCCCAGCATCCTCCTTTCATATGTGTGCTCAACTGAATCCAGTGGGCAGTCCAGAACCAAGCTAGCTTAGTGAAATAGCTTGTTCAGTCTCTTCCTGTCTCGGTCAGAGCTGCCTGCAACCCAACACACCACAGCAAAGTGAATAACAGAGCCAACCACAGAGTGATAAAATGATTTTAGCAGCTGGAAATTAACTCCAAAGGACCTCAGCCTCCTCAGGAGTTAGAGGCAGCTATGGCCCGTCTTATACAGAGTATCTGTGCTGTTGGACCAGTTCATTTTGCTGTTGAGGTGCTTAAATGTATCCACAACTTCAATGTCTGCTCCCTGGATATTTACTGATGAGTGAACCACTACCAAGCATTGGTTTTACTGCATCGCCGCTAACAAACATCCTGTGAACCATAGACTTTTTAGGCCCCACAAATGCGGCCACCATAGCCAGTAGCGGTCGGTGCGACGTCCTAATGTCCATTGACCAAAGCCTATTGGTTGTGAAGCACCAGGCTAAAGACCAAAGGTGATAGATCATCTGCTGCTGTGGCACCCAGACTCTGGACCACTCTGGATTTTAGAGGCATCCTTACAAGTTTTTCTTGTAAAATAAACATGTTTCCACCACAGCTACTTTACAAGGATCTGCTATAACCTTAACCCTATATTTTGAAGTATGCAACTTTTTTGTATTGTTTAGCAACACTTTCTAAGTTCAGTTATATTATTTTGCCCTTCAATACCACCATAAGCTCATTTCAGTGTCCTGGAGGGCACAAGGTTTGTAACTCTTTAATTGTATTTCTGTCGCATTCACTGACCCTCTACAAAATAAAACATTAGTTTGTTTTAAAGCACTTAAGCAGCAGTTTGGTGGTTTCACTTTAGGTTTGTCTGCTTCAGCAAAAATAACAAAGTAGCTGAACTATTTGATTAAAACAATTTGAAATTGTAAACCTGCTGCTTCCACTTCCTTGAAGTCTTACTAAATTACAGGCAGAGAGCGCGCAGCCGGCAGAAACTCTGCGTTTTGAACTTGTATGCAGAGGAATATTTGATTTGGTTAGCAGCAGATAAATGTCTGGTAAAAAGTGACTGTATAACCAAAGTGGTTTCCAGAATGATGTGAGACTGAGGGAAACGGAGACTATTCTCTTTCCTTGCTGACCTCACAGGTCTGTGCCAGGGTGGAGCCCTCCAGGGGGGCACGCTGGTTGTCAGCCCTGACCCCGATCCCATGTACTGTCACTTATTCCTTTCCACTTAAAGCACTGGATAAATGTCACTGTCACACTTTCCCGCCTGCTCTTTTACCATAATTCTGATGCCGAACTAAAGTTCCACGCTCGTTACAACATTCATAAACTAAAAACGTTAGTGGGAGGAGAGATGATATGTCTGCCAGGACCAGTTGCGTAACGGACCATCCAGCATCAAATACGTTATGCTGCTCATCAGCTGGAGGATGCACTTAAAAAAAAGTTAAGTTTCCTTAAATTGAACTAAATAATTACAGCAACATATTTTTGTTTTACTGAACAGACTCAAGCTGTCACAAAGCAGGAGTCTTGGCACTGACCTGTTGCTGGGCTTGTTTCATTTTGTTGTGCGATTTTATTTTCAGGTATTTCCAGCCTCAGTGCTTTGGTGTTGGCCTCATTTACCAAGTCTAAAATGCTCCCACGCTGTGCATTTTCCTAACCGCTTCATTTCTCAATACATTTACTTGATAGTGATTATGTGACGAGTTCTTCTTCTGCTGTTTTAACAGTTGCTCTTGTGCCTTCTGGTGGCACAAAAATATATTACATCTATGTGCAGCAGAAGGATGCAAACTTGCAGTTAACCAGGCAAAACTATTTTACGGGTTACAACATTAACCCCTAAATGCTGGTTGTCGCAAATTAGCATCAAACCTGCATTAGCTCCAAACGCAACCATAATACCACATGTACCTGAAAGAAAATCCACAAGTGACAACAAAAATTATAAGTCAAAAGAATTTCAGGTGTTATTAATTGATGAACCATGCACATCCCTTGTGCAGAGCATGGTGGGGGGGCAGGGGCTCCATCCTCGAATTGTGTGTGTGTGTGTGTGTGTGTGCGTGTGTGTGTTTGTTTGTTTGTTAGCATCTGCAGACACACTTATAAACTCAAGTAAAGGTCCAAACCACATGAAAGTTGTCCGGTGTTTTTCTTACATGTTGTCCTCTCTGCAAATCCCAACCCAAACAGAAAGCAGGTTTATTTGTTCTCCATCTCTGTCAGAAGTGCTGCTCCTCCATCTTCATCACAAAGAAAGGCTCTACATGCTTTTTAAATGCTAGTTTTTATCCATTTCCCCAGTCCAACACATCCTAGATTCCTGCAAAGCAAATTTACTCACATGGTTTACATCCAGGACCTCAAACTGAAGGGTCTTTAGCAGTTAAAGCCTTGGAGGGAAATTTAGTATAGATGGAGAGAGGGTGGATCGTCGTTTGCAGACATGGGATGGGAGTATGTGACACCATTCTCAATGGAACATTTTCTCTTTTTTAAGTCTCTGTAGAGTCTTCATGCCACAGTTGGCTCCATATGCATGAAGGAGCACAAACACAGACACCTCTTCTCCCGGGGCCGAGCTGAAGACAGTCATTATGGAAAGGTGGGCTTTAAAGAGGAGCTGGGGAGCATGGGGCGTTAAAGGGGGAACAGCACAAACCAAGATGGAGTGTGTGGAGAGGAGACAGCGGGGAGGTTTTACTCACTCGCTGCTTTTAATCTTGAGCAAAGCAGCAGGGAAAGGAGGCACTTAAGGAAAGAGCCCACAAAGAGCTGATATTAATGCATTCACGCTCGAGAATGTTTTAGAAGCGTAGCTGAGACATGGCTACGAGGAGAATCGATGAAGTACAATCTAATGAGCTACTCATTATTTTGGTTTTTGCAGTTTTCAGCTCTATTGGTTAACAAACACAAGTGGTTTGGTTAAATCTCTAGAGGATTTACTTTGGTTTATGCTCTTAATGTTTCTTTTTCCTCTGGCATCCACAAATTATGATTCTAAATGATCAGCAAATAGCCAATTCTCTGCCTTTTTCATAGATGTTCTTCATTTCCAATGAATGAAGAAAGGAGGCTAGGAGGGAGATCTGGCTGTCTGGTTGGGGTCTGGGGTGGTGGGTTGCTGTGCTCAACGTTGGGCGGGGAAGCCTGCTCATCAGCACCACAGCAGAAAGGGTGAAACTCTGGTAACCAGTAATGGTTGTACCCCATGTGCAGCAGTGCCGGCCACAGAGTGAATAGGATGTGTATGGGGAGCATGAGTGGGTGTCTGGCATGCATTTTTGTAAGTCTTTGGTTGTATGTGTATGTGTGAACATGAGGGAGGGAGTGTGTGACTGTGTTTGTGTATGACTGTATAAGTAAGGTGGGGCCTATGACTTCTTTTGATGATATAGATCTTCGTCTCCCCTCCCCCTGCCACACCTGGTGTGGGGTGTGGTGCCTTGGTCTGCCTGAATGTTCGTGGCTCCCGGGTCAGGGGGTTTAAGATTTTTGGCATCTGCCTGATCAATCCCGGTGGCTGTCTGGTGGGATCTGGGCCCCTGGGCTCTGCTGCATCCCCGGCGGGGGTGGTCGCCCCTGGTTCCCGGGTCGCTGAGTCCCGGGCTCAGCCGGCTAGGGGGTGGGAGGCTGCGGACGGGCCTGTGGGCTTGCCACTGATATCTCCCAGGACTCTGCTGGCTGCTGGTTGTGGCCCCCCGGGGCGATCCTCTGTGCCTCTCGAGGGGGGCAGGGGGCTTTCTGGTTGCAGTCTCCTTTGGGTTCCTGTGTTCTGGGGCAGCAACTGGATCTCTGGGACTTGGAGCTCCCTCCGTCTCCTACACATCTTTGGGGGGGCAGATCTGTGGTCCCTCACACTCTCTATTGGATACTCCTATAGATAAACCTTACATAAACAAGCGTGTGTACACACACAGGTGCACACATGGTGCTCTCAAAAGTATGGGCTTGGGCACGTTCAACACATATCTTAAGGCTGTCGTCACCACTAAATGCACTGCCATTTATTATCATGTGATTGTTCAGTTAAACAATGCTGTATATTTCTTCAAGTTGACGCAGTGATAGCTTGCTCCTGTTGTATTGTTTTGTGTCCCATTTTTTTCTCTTCTATCTCTTTCTGCAGGTCTAGAGGCAGACTGTTGTTCATTATTGTTTATTTTTGTAGACCCCCCCCCCACCACCACCACCTTTTGTCTTTTCCTTTCTCTTTCACCTCTGTCTCCGTGTCTGGTCGGGATTACAAAGTATTCAAAAACAATAACAATAAAGTTTTAAGTATCAGGCGTGACATTAAAAGCAGACGCTTTGATGCTCCACCTAAGAGTAAATCTGTAAAGCTTGTCACCAGCATTCAGAGATCAATTTTGTTTGCTTCACAGCCAGACAGGACACGGGGAAAAAAAAAACAATGAAGAAAGGAGCAGTGGTGGGGATTATTAATAATAGATGGACTTTCACAAAAAAAGTAATGATAAAGGCATTATCTACCCGTTTCTTCATCCAAAGTGATAGAAGGAAAATAAATTAAGTGTGAATGAACAGAGACTATTACGCTAATGAAAGCTTTCCAATACAAACAAGTCAGAATGAAGAAATTAATTCCCATCTGTGACTCCATATCTCTAATTAAGACGCAGCATCTAGAGACACATATAACAAATATTGATCAAACATTTTATCTAACTGAAAGTCTCACAGCTGATCAGGGAATTTGCAGAGTTTGTGCTGCATCGATGAACACCAGGAGATCATTTGCAGACGTCTTGGTTTGGATCTATAATCCAAAAACATCACAAGCGTGTTAAAGGGTTTGGGTTCTAAAATGTTCACCAATGGAAGGAAGTCTTTGCTTTTACACAAAAACCTGTGATGTGGACAAAGATTAGGTCAATGTACCGGCTAGAATTCAGATCCACATTTACCTAGTGGGCTCACCACTCGTGGGAGAGGCCAAAGGGGTCGGGTGCAGTGTGTGACGGGTGGTAGTTGAGGGCGGGGACCTTGGCGGTCTGATCCTCAGCTACAGAAGCTGGCTCTTGGCACATGGAATGTCACCTCTCTGGTGGGGAAGGAGCCTGAGTTGGTGTGTGAGGTTGAGAGGTTCCGACTAGATATAGTCGGACTCGTCGCAATGCATGGCTCTGGCTCTGGAACCAGTTTCCTTGAGAGGGGTTGGACTTTCTACCACTCTGGAATTGCTCCCACTGAGAGGCACCGAGCATACTAGTTGCCCCCCATCTTGGTGTCTGTATGTTGGGGTTTACCCCAGTGAATGAGAGGGTAGCCTCCCTCCGCCTACGTTTGGGGGGACGGGTTCTGACTGTGGTCTGTGCTTATGCACCAAACTACAGTTCAGACTACCCACCCTTTTTGGAGACCTTGGAGAGGGCGCTGGAAAGCTCTCCTTCTGGTGACTCCCTCGTTCTGCTGGGGGACTTTAACGCTCACGTGGGCAACGACAGTGAGACCTGGAGAGGTGTGGTTGGGAGGAACGGCCCCCCTGAGCTGAATTCGAGTGGCGTTTTGTTATTGGACTTCTGTGCCAGTCATGGATTGTCCATAATGCACACCATGTTCAGACATAAAGGTGTCCAATAGTTGCTCTTGGCACCATGATACCTTAGGCCGCAGCTCGATGATCGACTTTGTTGTTGTTTCATTTGACCTGCGGCCGCATGTCTTGGACACTTGGGTGAAGAGAGGGGCGGAGCTGTCAACTGACACTACCTGGTGGTGAGTTCGCTCAGATGGTGGGGGAGGATGCTGGTCAGACCAGGCAGGCCAAACGTATCGCGAGGGTCTGCTGGGAACGTCTGGCAGAGTCTCCTGTCGGAAGGAGCTTCAATTCCCACCTCCGACAGAACTTCCAAAATGTTCCCGGGGATGCGGGGAACATTGAGTCTGAATGAATCCTGTTCCGTGCCTCCATTGTTGAGGCGGCCGACCGGAGCTGTGGTCACAGGATCGTTGGTGCCTGTCGTGGTGGCAACCCCTAAACCCGCTGGTGGACACCAGTGGTTAGGGATGCTGTCAAGCTGAAGAAAGAGCCCTATCAGGTCTTTTAAGCCTGTGGGACTCCAGAGGCAGCTAACGGGTACCGGCAGTCCAAGCGGAACGCAGCTTGCGTGGTCGCCAAGGCAAAAACCTGGGCATGGGAGGAGTTCAGTGAGACCATGGAGCAAGACTTCCATACGGGTTCGAGGAGATTCTGGTCCACCATCCGGTGCCTCGGGGGGTGGGAGCAGTGTGCTACCAACACTATCTATAGTGGGGATGGTGTACTGCTGACCTCTACTCAGGACATTGTGGATCGGTGGGCAGAATACTTCGAAGACCTCCTCAATCCCACCGACACATCTTCCAGTGAGGAAGCAAAGTCTGGGGACTTTGGGTTGGCCTCTCAAATCTCTGGTGCTGAGGTCACTGAAGTGGTTAAAAACCTCCTCTGTGGCAAGGCTCCAGGGGTGGATGAGATCCGCCTGGAGTTCCTTAAGGCTATGGATGTTGTGGGGCTGTGTTGGCTGACGCAGCTCTGCAATATCACGCGGACATCGGGGGCAGTCCCACTGGACTGGCAGACCGGGGTTATGGTCACCTTATTTAAAAAGGGAGGCCGCAGGGTGTGTTCCAACCACAGGGGGATTACACTCCTGAGCCTTCCTGGTAAGGTCTATTCAGGGGTTCTGGAGAGGAGGGTCCATTGGATTGTTGAACCTCAGATTCAGGAGGAGCAATGTGGTTTACGTCCTGGCCGTGGAACACTGGACCAGCTCTATACCCTTAGGGGGATCCTGGAGGGTGCGTGGGAATTTGCCCAACCAGTTCACATGTGTTTTGTGGATTTGGAGAAGGCGTTTGACCACGTCCTTCGGGGGGGCCCTGTGGGGGGTACTCCAGGAGTATGGGGTATCAGGTCCTCTGATACGGGCTGTTAGGTCCCTGTATGACCGGTGTCAGAGCTTGGTCCGCATTAATCCTCACTAAAACTACTTAACACAGCAAAAAAAGTACTTCACAAACAAATCTTCCCTCCAAAAAAACCCTGCGTGCACAATTCCTACTTTTTCCTCTTCTCGGGTGTTCATGGATCATACCATGGACGTAATTTTTTTTTCTGTTATGCCTCTGATGTATGGTAGGGTTATCACTGGTTTTGGTTCTTGTCTTTCTGGGTTTCTGGTTCTTTTTTGTTCGCAGTGAGAATTGGACTGCGCCAAGGCTGCCCTTTGTCACCGATTCTGTTCATAACCTTTATGGACAGGATTTCTAGGCGCAGCCAAGGTGTGGAGGTTATCCGTTTTGGTGGCCTGAGGATCAGGTATTCTTTTTGCAGATGATGTGGTCCTGTTGTCTTCATCAGAACGTGATCTTCAGCTTTTGCTGGAGCAGCTCGCAGCCGAGTGTGAAGCAGCTGGGATGGGAATCAGTTCCTCTAAATATGAGACCATGGTCTTGATTCGGAAAAGGGTAGAATGCATTCTCCGGGTCAGGGATGAGGTCCTGTCCCAAGTGGAGGAGTTTAAGTATCTCGGGGTCTTGTTCACGAGTGAGGGAAAACTGGAGTGTGAGATCGATAGGTGGATTGCTGGTGCATCTGGTGTACTTTAAAATAACAGTTGTTGATGCTTCTTGTCAGAGGCAAAAGACAAGAGCACTTCCTAATTTTCAGGCAATATCCTTCAATTCCCCATTGTCCAGGATCACTTCCCTCCCTACACACACACACACACACACACACACACACACACACACACACACACACACACACACACACACACACACACACCTGTGCCTTTAGGGGCAGCTGTGGGAGTAAACTACGAAGCAAGGATCATTCCCTTCACGTAAACCGCTGCTCAGATTCATGCATGACTAATAGTATTAATTAGAAAAGTGCTGAATTGCAAACCAGGAGTGAGTTAAAATGAAAAATGCTACACGTGTAATCATGTTTACATTGCTTATTTGGGGTTTAGTGCTGATTTTCCTTTGAGGAGGGTTTCAGAGCCAAAAACAAGAAGCTTTGGGGGCAGAAGATCCCCTGTGAATGCAGCCTGTCAGTCTCAGCAGCCTGTAATTTTGTTTCGCCCTAAAGCATAGCTCACAGTAGCAGTCAGCAGCTATTAGCTGAGGTTTTGCACCTCATGTCAGCCACTGATACAACTTGGGATTCTGGTAGCTTATATAGAGAAGAAGGGAGGAGGGGGAAGGTGTAAGAACTTCCAGGTAAAGGCCTGAGCAGCAAGCTGCGACCACATGACCTTATGTGCTGAAATTTATAAACTAATGTGATTTATCTTTAGGCTAGAAGAGATTGCAAGTTATAACCATCCAGAAATGTGAATGCTATCAGTGCTGTTTTCTTTTCTACTATTTCAGGCACGTTCACTCGTGTTTAAAATTCATTTTGTTGAATTAAAACAACAACAAAAAACCTCCGTGTAGCGTCTCTCTGTCTAATTATCTTGTGTTGGACATACACTGTGTGCCGGAGACCTGCAAGTGGCTGCAGCACTGCGACTTGTATTTGAGTGCAGCGTGTGTGTGTGTGTGGAAAACCTTTATTTTTGTCGTTGTTGATGCGGCTTATATTGAGGTGCGCTCTAGAGTCTGGAAATTACGGTATATCTATTATATATATATATATATATATATATATATATATATATATATATAAAGCGTAGACAATCTACACATCTAGAATTTAATGCTGTGTTATTCAGCTTTGTTAGATTCTGAGAAAGATCAAACGGCTTGGCAAATGAAACTTATATTATATATAAATATACCCACGGATATTTATATAATCAGTATAAGTTCATACACCAACTGGCTTGGTCTGTATTTAATCCAAAGACTAATATTTAATTTAAGAGATTTAAATTAATAGCAAAAGTTATTTATTAAATCAGAAGACTTAAAGAAATCTTTGCTTGTTCA
>SSNQ01034193.1:159404-173152 GCA_006942095.1 Nothobranchius kuhntae | reverse complement strand
TGGTAGCTTATATAGAGAAGAAGGGAGGAGGGGGAAGGTGTAAGAACTTCCAGGTAAAGGCCTGAGCAGCAAGCTGCGACCACATGACCTTATGTGCTGAAATTTATAAACTAATGTGATTTATCTTTAGGCTAGAAGAGATTGCAAGAACTAATGGATGCTGCCTTGATTTGAATGATTGCTAAGGGAGGTTTCATCAGACCCTTTGAGACAAAGTATGATCTCTACTCAACTCCTTGGGAGTGCAGCAGATTCCTCTCACCTTTCTGTTTGGATTTAAATCAAAACGTGAATGTGAGATAGACAGGTGAACAGTCAGGGTTAGGGGATCTAAAACACAATCTTACTGGTGCTTCACCACGGATGCTCATTGTAACTTAAGCTTAACTCATTCTTCTCCGTTAGCTCGAGTGTGGAGTCGCACACGCGTTGACAGAGGGGTTTTCCCTTCAGACTTCTCCGTCACGTGAGGAGTGTTGGAAAGCAGTTCCCCACCAGGACAACGGGGGGCATAGTGCTTTTAAGTTACATATCCAGTTCTACCGATCCGTGTCTGCCGCTAAGTATGTTTGGATCTTTTTGAAGGGACAATGGCGGTTTTGCTGAAAAATGTAAAGGAAGCAGCTTCTTGACCAATCACAAGCTTGCAGTGTCTGTCACCTTTGACTAATAGCTAAAATGTTGGGCATGTCTCCATCAGCCTCTGCGAGCCTGTCGGACAGCCTTCGCACTGGCACAAAATGGCGTTGAATGTCTCCATATCGCAGACAGAGAGATAAACAGCAGACTGGAGCAAACACCTGTTGTCTGATCATGGTGCACAAACTGATGGACACAGCAAGGACAAACATGTCGGAGAAACAGCAGAAGAACTCACAGAGCTGTGGGTCTTACAGGATGAAGAACAAAATCACCAAAAATTCCTGGAGCTTCTTGCTGATCAAGTTGCTGCAAACAAGCACGGATGTATTCACTCTGGCAGATTCTTCATCAGAGTCACTGATGGCACAAAGTACAAATGTCCAAAGTTGTTTTAGACAAACATTGAAAAACTGATTAAAATTTAGATTAAAGAGAAGAAGAACTGTTGCCAAAGTGACAAAAAAAGGAAGAAAAAAAAACCTTTGAAGAGTTTTTTTAGTTTGAAGAAAGAAAACAAAATACCTGCAGAGATTAGGTTATGGTTCGGGCTCGTTTGGCCTCTGCTGTAGTTGGCTCATTATCCCCATGTGTAATGTTACCCATGGCAGCAGCAGCTAAATTAAAGGTGCAATATGTAAGACTGACATCCTGTGTTCAAATGTGGTTAATGCAGACCATTTGTAAGCAAAAATATACTCTCTCACTCCCGTTTCATGGGTTTCATGGCTGTTGCCTGTTACGGATCAGCGCCAGAAGATTCTAGATGGCAGGATGAGTCATGCAAAGTACACTGATAAGTAAATATACTTAACATCCTATTGGACGTTTATATTTCTGATCACCATTGCGTTTTCTTTAACTTGTCCGTTTCTGCGTCCCCACCTCCTGCTCGCCGTATGGTTAGTTCTCGTTTTCTTAATGAGAGCACAGCTGGCAATGTTTCTGCTGCTTTTGATCCACTCTGTTCTTCTGATAACGACCCAGATTCCTTAACTTCTCAGTTTAACCAGCACTGCCTCTCCATTCTGGACAACATCTGTCCTGTCAGAACCAGATCAGTTCCTGCAGTGAACCCTACTCCCTGGTTTAATGACAGCCTTCGCAGCCTGAAGCGCCAATGCAGAAAAACTGAGCGTTTGTGGAAGAAAACCCATCTCCACATCCATCTGCTTCACCTAAAAGATCTTCTGTCATCCTTTAACTCTGCAGTCAGAGATGCTAGGGTTTCCTATTTCTCCAACCTGGTGTACCAGAGCAAAGGGAACCCCAAGGTGCTGTTTAACACCATCAGCAGCATCGTCTCTCCTGCCTCTCCTACAGCCTCCATCCACTCTGTTGCAGACTGTGAGAACTTTCTGTCTTTCTTTGTGGACAAAGTCAATAAGGTTAGATCTAGCATCTCTCCTTCAGCCTTATCGCTGCCTCTCCCAGCTCCAACCCGATCTGTCATCCTAGATAGCTTTGCTCCTGTTTCTTTGCCTGAGTTAAGCAACCTAGTTAACTCTATGAAGACCTCTGCATGCCCCCTCGACATCTTAAGCTTGGTTTATGCTTGACGCATTCACTTTCCGCGCGGTGATGCGGCTCGCGGATGGAACGCGCTTCACAACTCGCAGCGTTTATGGTTTGTGCGGCTCGTCTCTGCGGTGAGCCAATATTCTCCCAAACTGAACGGGGCAGCATGGAGCTCTACGGCAAGAATCCAACACTACACCATGGTAGAAGTAGAAATGACTGTTTACAACACGGCATTTCAGCATTTTTAACAGCGTTCTCGTCTTTTCCGACAGTGCGAGCTATTTCTCTCCAAGAATTATTAACAACACATTGATCACGGTGATCTTTGAGAGCTGAATCATACAAATGTCTGTATTTACGAACCTCTGCCGTACTCAGTTCTTGCCGGGTCCGCCATGTTTTTCCGCGTCCGTCCGTCCGCGTGGTTAGAAATTTTCCGAGGTGCGCGTTGCGGAAATCTTGAGCCGTGCGGAGACGCGGTGGAGGGGGGTGGTTGTTAAAATGACGCAAAATGACGCAACTTTTCCGCGCGGAGCCGTGCGGACCTCGCGGACGCGTCAAGCATAAATCAACCTTTACCCTCATCTTTGTTTAAAAGTGCTTTTCAGTCCATCGGTCCCAGCGTGCTCTCTATAATTAATGCTTCTCTGGTTTCTGGTCAGGTTCCTGCTTACTTAAAGAACACTGTAATCCACCTGCTTCTTAAAAAAACGAGTCTTGATGCCTCTCTCCATAGCAGCTTCAGACCCATCTCTAAACTTCTGTTCATCTCCAAGATCTTGGAAAAGGTTGTGGCTAAATGACTTACAGCTGCTCTTGATGAACAGAACATCTATGATAGCTTCAAGTCAGGTTTTCGTAGAGCTCATTCTACTGAAACAGCTCTTCTTAGGGTCTCTAATGACCTTCTGACTCAGTGATGCAGGGGACTGTTCTGTTCTGGTTCTGATGGACCTGACTGCAGCCTTTGACACTGTTGACCATCACCTGCTACTGGAGAGGCTGAGAGACTGGGTAGGCCTATCAGGAACTGCTCTGGAGTGATTCTCCTCTTATCTTTCTGAGCGCTCCTTTTCTGTGGCCATCTTCAAGTTTAGGTCCTCCACCACCTCTCTTACCCATGGTGTCCCACAAGGTTCTGTGCTGGGGCCTCTCCCCTTCCTCCTCTATCTGCTTCCTCTTCAGCACATCCTGAGCTCCTTCAAAGGAATCTCCTACCATCTTTACGCAGATGACGTCCAACTGCACATCTCCTTTAAGCCCCATGAGATTTCTAAGCTGCAGCTGTTACACACCTGCTTAGACTATTAAAACCTGGATGGCTGGGAGCTTTCTTCAGCTGAATGAAGATAAGACTGAGATCCTCATCTGTGCCCCAGACAAGCTGGTTCCCAAAGTCAGACCCTCTCTTGGTCAGCTTTCTACTCACACCAAACCTTCTGTCAGGAATCTTGGTGTGACCTTTGACCCAGCTCTCACCCTGGATTCTCATGTCAGTTCTCTTTTTCGCTCTTCCTTCTTTGAACCATGTGGCTTATAATGAGGTGTGGCTTTACTGAAGCTTTTTCTTCACCTGCCAGGGGGAGCTTTAGCAGAAAGTGAAACGGGTGGAAGTCAAAAGTGGAAATCGAAGAAAGTGCTCATTTTAATTTAGCACATGCAAGCAGCCGGCACGACGAAGAACTTTTTTTCAAATCCATACCCGCTCATCATGGAAACTACACGTATGAGTTCATATGATGCCGCATTTAAGTTGACGGACATCGATCTGGCAGTAAAGGAGGGAAACAGTGCTGCCGCACGTAAGCTTGGCATGAATGAATCCATGGTTTGGCGCTGCAGACGGCAGCGGGAAGAACTCATTCAAGCCAGCTTCACCCGGGGATGATGACAGCAACACGGACAGCGACACTGACATCGCCACAGAAAAGGTATGTGACGAAGCTCTTCTGAGGCTGTTCAACTCCGACACTGAAGAAGAGGACTTTAATGGCTTTAGTGTGTGAGAGAAAGATGAGAGCGAAAGACTTTTTCTGGTAGGCAAGTGTGTTTTATTTACTAACCAGGCATGTTTTGTGTGCAGTTTTTATTTTTAATCATCCAGGGCTTATTAATGCTGTGTCAGCGCTGTTCTTTTCTTCTAAACATGCATGCAAATTACCGGTAATAACGTGTCAGTTCTGTTTTTATTTTATAACCATCCAGAAATGTGAATGCTATCAGTGCTGTTTTCTTTTCTACTATTTCAGGCACGTTCACTCGTGTTTAAAATTCATTTTGTTGAATTAAAACAACAACAAAAAACCTCCGTGTAGCGTCTTTCTGTCTAATTATCTTGTGTTGGACATACACTGTGCGCCGGAGACCTGCAAGTGGCTGCAGCACTGTGACTTGTATTTGAGTGCAGCGTGTGTGTGTGTGTAGAAAACCTTTAATTTTGTCGTTGTTGATGCGGCTTATATTGAGGTGCGCTCTAGAGTCTGGAAATTACGGTATATCTATTACATATATATATACATATATATATATATATATATATATATATATATATATATATATATATATATATATATATATATATATATATATATATATATAAAGCGTAGACAATCTACACATCTAGAATTTAATGCTGTGTTATTCAGCTTTGTTAGATTCTGAGAAAGATCAAACGGCTTGGCAAATGAAACTTATATTATATATAAATATACCCACGGATATTTATATAATCAGTATAAGTTCATACACCAACTGGCTTGGTCTGTATTTAATCCAAAGACTAATATTTAATTTAAGAGATTTAAATTAATAGCAAAAGTTATTTATTAAATCAGAAGACTTAAAGAAATCTTTGCTTGTTCAATGACCAAATATACACCACTCTGTGTTTCATTTCAAAGAAGAGTCAGGTTTAAAAAGTTAAGAATTTATTACTAACAATTTAAAGATGACAATTTAAAAGACAATTCATAAATGACTATTTAAAAAACTTTGATATTAAAACTTGGTATTAAAGCAACCTGTGTCTGCCTGGAACTGAAATGAAATGTGTGTGTTTGGATGTGTGAATGGGTCTCAGAAGATTTCTATCAGAGACAGAAAACGCGCTCTGGGTGAAAGAGTTGTTTTGCAACTGAGCTAAGTTATTTCTTAAAGGAACAGGCATACGGGCGCAATCTGTCGGAAGTGTCTACCTCACCCAGTTAGGAGACCCCCTTCTTGGATCCGAGATGTCAGGTGGGATGATGAACCCCCAAGCACAAGGTGAGTAGAAGAACCGTAGTGTGACCAAATCGGTCCTGAGATGTCTCTCGGTCACAACGACTGATGAAACTGGTTGCATCGCAGAAATCAATAACTCTGAAGGAGTTTTGCATCAGCTGGTTGCAGATGGCGTTTGTTGGAGCAATTCTATCAGCGTGACAGAACAGCTTAGTAGAGGTCGAGCGGCCGACCCGATCCTCTGGGACTCTCATGCCACGGAGAGGTTTTGGTGAGCTCAAGAACTGAACTTGAACTGAGGAGTTTAGGTTTTAATAAACCTCAGGACACGCCCTCTCAGAGATAGAAAGCTTTGGTTATGGAGCAAAGACATGTGAGAGCAGTTACCTTTAACCCTGATGTCTGTGTCCTGCATGGTGTGTATAAGTGCACATGACCTTATTGTCACTGATCAAACATTACTGATTATGATAAATAAGTATTATTAACCAAAGAATAATTCATTTCAGTAATTAAATACATTTATAATGAACCATGTTGATTATTTATGAAACTTGTAATAGGACAGTGAAAAGAGTTTATTAAAAATGATTCTTTTAAATCTTGAAGTGTCCTTCATCTTGCGTACAGAACAGCAGTCAGATAAAAGGCAGTCAGATTAAAGATGGTTTACAGCAGACTCTGTCTCCTGTGATGGATAATCTGTAAAAAGAAGTACAGCCAGGACAGCTCGACCCAGCTGGGGAAGTATGACCTTTGGGTCACAAATGAGGCCATTCATGTCGCTACATATATATATATATATATATATATATATATATATATATATATATATATATATATATATATATATATATATATATATATATATATATATATATATATATATATATATATATATATACATATATATGCGAAATTAGGTTTGTACAGGATAACAGACAATGATTGAAATGATGGAATCACACCCTCACTCAGATAGGAGCAAAATGTTAACATTAAGTAATAATATAGTGATATTATTGTGTTCATACTGATAGATTAAATGAACTAGAATCAACAATTACAGATCTGGTGTAATTTAAGATCTGAAATCAATCATTACAGAAAAAATGTTCATTTAAACCCATCATGCACTAATGTAAAATATAGACACATTAATCAAACACTGGATTTATAACAAATTGTTCATTCAACAAAATATGATTTTATGAAGTTTTAAAGTAATTTATGTCAGGGGAGATAGACTTTACATAAAATCTAAACCTCCAAGCTGAAAGGTAAATGCAGTAAGCCTTGTCTTTGTGTCACAATCAGACAAAGGCTCAGCGGGGCAGGGATGTTTGTCCAGTGTTATTTATTTATCAACATAATCAGCAAGATTGTCCTTATCAGGAGAGCGTAGGCAAATGTTCAGTGTGACACGATCCCTCCAGCTCTAACTGTTGCACAATAAATTAAGATCATATGAAAAATGAGCTCCAGTAAATGGTTTATTGAATGTTTACTTTTGTTTCTCTGTGTGTACTTTTCTTATTTTTATAAGGCCCAGGTTGCTGTTGAGAGTAAAGGATCAGAGGTGAGGAGATTGAGGTGAAGCGGCTGCAGTCCTATAAGACCTGTGAGCTCACAATCAAAGGAAAACACATCTCACAGGCTTCAAGCTGTGCTCTAGTGGCTGTCACACGGGTCCAGCACCATCAGCGTCTGACATGGGCAGCTACAGGAAAAATGAATTAATCAACGAACATGACTCAACACGTCTGTGAGCAGCAAACCTGTTTGTCTTTAGACCTTATCGAGAGGTTGATAAACCAAATAACGCACCTGTTAGCAGCTGGCTGACAAACTCTAGATGGTTATAATCAGCTGGCTGTGATCTTTTGAATTGTTAATGAAACCATTAAAACAATGGGTGAAGCAGGTGAAAAGCAGAACGTGACAGCCTTAGAGAGAAACGAGGGCCTTTAGTGCGCTATGGCATTCAGAAGTGTTGCTGTCATTAAAAACCTCCCCTAAGAGATTCTTCTAAATGACAAAAGGCATCATAGTCAAGCTGAGAAAGCACTCCGAGTAGGGTGGCATTTATTAACTTCTCTGTTAAGTTTGATACTTCATTCATAGTTTCTGCTAGGTCAGGGTCACGGTGTGGAGGTGGTCTAATGGCCAGTAATCCCAACAAAACAATGGGAGTGTGTGGGCGTGTGTGTGTGTGTTTTCAAATAAGTGTTGAACTGTTGCCTTTTGAAACTTAAACGTTTTAAGATTCATCAGGTTATAATTAAGGCCACAAAATTATTATAATCAGTCCATGCTTTTTGATTGGTCCATTAGACAAAAACTGCTTCCGTCGATGCACCTGCTGGTGTTCCACGCTCTGGCACAGGTCTCAGGTATCTTAGTCAGAGAAGGTTTAATATTGACTTATTCTACAAAACAACAATACACAAAACAGCAGAGCTATTATTATATCAGCAAACATATTTCAACAATTAAGAACAATAATATGACATAGAACAAATGTCAGCGTTAAAAAAGTTACACTAACTCTACTCACTAAACCTTTCAGTTGTATCACAGCTGCAGGCTGTGTTCCAGATGTTCATGCATCACTGTGCAGCCGTGGAAAAAGTTTTGTTTCATGCCATTTAAAGCCAACTCAATGTTTGTTTTTGGTAAAGTGCTCCCACACCTTCAAAACTGTCTCCCCTGATTCATTTATTTACACACCTTTCACTTTCCTCAGTCCGGTTTCCCATGGCACTTACGCTCCTCGTGTTCAGAAGCTCTTCTTCTCTGGAAGGGGTTGTGCGCTGTCTTGCCAAACAAACATGAACCAATACTGTCCCCAGAGGTCCCGTAGTGCATTGCACTTAACAAGCTCCATGTGTGGCCTTTTTGAAGGACCTGTTAATGGCGTGTAAACATTAAAAGTGTTTACCAGCTGAGAGGTGGCAAGTACACGCCTTTGGGGACCTGATCAGGAATTATTGACATACAAATCAAGCGCAGGCAAGGTAAACAATGCTCTGCTTTGCAATAAGAGGCTAATGTTAGTTTGGGTCATGTCGTGCAGCAAAGAAACCAGGTAACCACAAATAATCATCAAGAAGCAAAACTTTGTTGTATCGTCAAATCTAGAAATGCTCAACAAATTGTCATTTTGAGATGTCCTCAAACAGGGACTGATATTTGGATAAAATCTGTTTATCAGACCACTACATCAGGACAGTGGGCGGTAAGCAGCTATAGCAATGGCAAAGCAGAGCCAATCCTTCCATAAAGCCCAGCAGTCTGCAGGGTGGTGTTGGAGTGAGGGATTCTTTACTTATGCAGAGTAAATCTACATTTTCACACTTCTGAGAAGGAACAAAACAATATGACCTTGAGTGTTTTTCACAGTGATTTGGCAGCAGTGGAATCACATTCAGCTGTGACATTAATGGCATTCATGCCACATTCCCACTGATGATATATGTGTCCAAAAGCTGGGATGCAAAATGGAACAAAGCCCCCATGCTAGGTAATAATGTGTGTGTGTGTGTGTGTGTGTGTGTGTGTTGTACATCTATATATGATTGATTTTGCATCAACGTTCTATTAACCTGGCAAACAGAGCCTGTTTAGATCCTTATGCATTTATTGATTTTGATAAAGTCTTTTGCTTCATTCAGCCTGTAACAATCCGCTGTGACTGCCCCCTGACGTGCACACTATGCTCTCATTAAACAAACATGAGAGGAATCAGACATCCCAGATACAGACGCAGTAAAAGGTGTTATAACTCCAGCAGGTTCCATTACTTTTACATTGAGATGCACATCCCAGTCATATCCAATCACCCAGAGCCAGTCACACGCTAAACTCATCACAAACACTTTCATTAACACAACAACACATTTGTCTAGCATTTGGATAAAATAAACAAAGGATTTGGGTATTTAAGTGTTTAAACATAAATCCAACTCAGTTCATTTCTATAGCGCCAAATCACGACAAGTCGTCTCAAGGACCTTCACACAGCAAACATTCCAATACAGGTCAGGGGTCTCATTTATCAAAGATTGCGTAGAATCCTTACTAAAACCGTACTTAAGCTCAGCAAAGAAAAGAAAGTATTTACGCCAAGGTTTGTGACTATAAAACATGGAGTACGCACAGCTGCACGCAATCTCCGCTTCATAAATCGGAAACTATCTAGAAAGATTCACAGCTGCTTTTTAGTCACATCCCTCCCTCACCACGCCCACTTTCTGCTATAAATAGTCAGTGCAAAGTGCCTTGTGGACCTCATGCAAATACATAAGCCGGCTATTGCAGCACTGACGATGGCGACTGTAGATCAAGGCAGATCAAGGAAGCACAATTTCACAGAAGCAGAAATTGAGGTACTTGTGGGTGAGGTGGAGAAATGAAAGGAAGTACTTTTTGGAAAACAAATAAGAGAAAATCCACGGAGTGGCACAGCATTGCTGAAGCTGTCAATGTTGTGAATTCTTCAGAGAGATCTGTGGCAGATATAAAAAACAATGGTCCAATCGGGATTCGATCCCCAGACCCCCAAGTGAAAGTCACGCACGCTAACCAGTCAGCCAAACAGAGATCTCCCTTGTCCAAGCAGCCAGGGCACATGATCAATCGGGTCACAGTGACAGGACACACACACACACACACACTGTCACAGACGTATGACATTCTGACATTCACACACACACACACACACACACACTGTCACAGACGTATGACATTCTGACATTCACACACACACACACACACACACACACACACACANCACACACACACACACACACACACACACACACACACTGTCACAGACGTATGACATTCTGACATTCACACACACACACACACACACACACACACACACACACACACACACACACACAACATCTTGTCACGATTCCTGCCCTTCAGTCATCCACTCCACACCAGACACCAACTGAACTGGTGGGGTGGAATGCTGTGTTGGCTGCACCTGGCGGTAAGGCGTTTCCTGTTTCCTGTTTTCAGTGTTGCACTCTGTGAAGCTGTTTGATATTTGGGCTCGCTAAAACTGATTTAATTTTTCTGTAACAGGCTATCTCTGAGTTATTGTAGCACATAAGCACGCTAAAACACACATTTTCTGTTGTTCCACCTAGCTTTTAGGGAACCATTTGAGTTTGCACGCAGTTTATATGGAGTTGAACAGTTTGCTCGTCCAGTTAGCTTTGCCTCAGCATGGCTATGGCTACTTCTGTCTCTGCTTCTCCGTCTCCTATCTCTTGCTCTCTGTGTCATATGTTTAGTTACTCCTCTGCCTCCTTTAGTGATAATGGTACGTGTAATAAATGTAGCATTTTTGTAGCTTTGGAGGCGAGGGTGTCGGAATTGGAGTCCCGGCTCCGCACTGTTGAAAAACCCATAAACAGCCGTAGCTACTTAGCTAGCATGGGGCTAACTAGCTCAGAAATACCTCGTAGCAGTCCTCCAGTAGAACCCGAGCAGCCGGGACCTCAGGCCGGCTGGGTGACAGTGCGCAGGAAGCATAGAACCCAGCCCCTGGGCCACCACCAACCCGTCCACGTTTCTAATAGATTTTCCCCGCTCAGTGACGCACCCACTGACAAGCCGACTCTGATCATTGGCAGCTCCATAGTCAGAAACGTGGCATTAGAGACTCCAGCAACCATAGTTAAATGTTTACCTGGGGCCAGAGCGGGCGACATGAAATCTTATCTGAAACTGCTGGCTAAGGATAAGCGTAAATACAGTAAGATTGTTATTCACGCTGGCGGTAACGACAACCGGTTACGCCAATCGGAGGTCACTAAAATTAATGTTGCTTCGGTGAGTAAGTTTGCCAAAACAATGTCAGACTCCGTAATTTTCTCTGGCCCCCTGCCCGATCAGACCAGTGACGACCTGTTTAGCCGCATGCTGTCCTTCAACCGCTGGTTGTCTAGGTGGTGTCCTGAAAACAACGTGGGCTACATTGATAATTGGAAAACTTTTTGGGGAAAACCTGGTCTGATGCGGAGAGACGGCAGCCATCCCTCTTTGGATGGAGCAGCTCTTCTTTCTAGGAATATGGCCAGTTTTATTAGTCCTCCATGACTACCCAGGGTCCAGACCAGGAAGCAGAGTCGTAGTTTAACACACCCCTCTGCAGCTTCTGTACTGTTACCCACCCACCACCCCATAGAGACAGTGTCCTGCCCACGGCCAAAACCACACAGATTAAATATCAGGCTTAATAAAGCAAACCATGGAAATCTCATAAATATTAGAACAAATTCAACTGAACAGAAAACTAGAAAAATTAAATGTGGGTTGTTGAACATTAGATCCATTTTTTCTAAGTCTTTGTTAGTTAATGACTTGATTTGTGATAATCAGATCTCTTTGCTCTCTCACACAGAATCCTGGCTGCACCAAGAGGACTATGTTAGCTTAAATGAGTCGACTCCTTCAAATTATTTAAATCATCATATTGCTCGAAGTACAGGGCGAGGAGGAGTAGCAACTGTTTTTTATTCGGACTTATTAATTAATCCTTTACCAATTAATAGTTACAGTTCTTTTGAACATCTTAGTTTTCCTAATCCAGATTGCAAAACTGGAAAACCACTCTTGTTTGTTGTTTTATATCGTCCACCAGGCCGTTACTCTGAGTTTTTGGATCAGATATCTGATTTTTTTAATCACATTTGGTGCTAAATACTGATAAGGTCATTGTAGTGGGGGATTTTAATATTCATGTGGACATTGAAAATGATAGCCTCAATGTAGCCTTTAGTAATATTGTTACAAGCCATCTTCCCAAGCTAGCTGACTCTTTAATAAACACTACGTCTCAGGGTTGACTTGTACTTCTATTTATGCGTGAGCGTGAATCCAGTCTGAGCTTTTACACTACTGTGAGCTAATCAGCGATCATCTTTACCTAGATTTAGACTCTGGCAAACATAATTTTAGCAGCCCAAAGGAAGACTCGTGTTATAACTCAGCCACACCTCAGTCACCCGCAGCTTATACTATGCTCAGGTTAAAGACTCTAAGCTAAGTTATTAACCTCTTGGAGTGGGATTAATAGTAACCAGCACCTCACCTTTCAGCTGTTACGCGACACCAATGGGAGACCCCAGGCAGGAGATTCCGTTTATAGCTCCTTAGATAAAGGAACAAAACTTTTATTTTATATGATGAAGTAAAAAATATTCTAGATCTCCCGACGCAGCGGGTCAAAACACTCAACCGGTACAGTTGTCACTCCGAACTCCTCACAAGCACCCAAAAACCGCGCCGAACCAACCGAGCCCCCACACTTTTATTCCCCCCAACTCTCTCCTTCTGGCCCCCCTTTCGTCTCCGTGGCAACCCCTGCCTCCGAAGCATTCTTCGGCCTTGAGTCTCCTCCCAGCTCCCTTCGGTATCAGCCAGATGGGCGGAGGTCTTTTCTTCCTCTCTCTCTTCTTCAGCACAGATCAAAGGAAGTCAAACATAAACAATCTCCAGACATGTGTCCCTGAAATTCTTATCACATCCTGGGCTACGCCATAAAAGTCGATACAAGGTTTAAAACTACAACATACATTTGTCATGGATATCAGATCAGTTGAGACACCCACATTATTTATGACAGCAGGAGATCAAGAGTCAAATCACCACACACAGACCTTTTGCTGAACCCTGAAGCCTGGTTTCACTAACACACAGATAGAGATGTAATCCAGAACTGCTTTTATATAATAAGACAGGTCTGGATGAATCGAAAATCTTTGTTCAACAAATATCTTGGACTCAATTGGTTTTACCCAAAGAATACATAGCTCCACCCACTCCTGCCATCATACATTAGACCTTGTGCTGACTTATGGCATAGAGTGTGAGGAAATAACGATCTTTCCACATAATCCAGTCCTCTCGGATCACTTTCTGATAACCTTTGAGATTTTTATAACTGAGTTTTCGAGACATGAAAGTAAATTTCACTATAGTCGGTCTCTATCTGACAACGCTGTTGCATCTTTTAAATCAACTGTTCCATCTTTACTGTCCTCAGCATCTCAGAGGAACGTAGCAGAGGGCAATATTTTCAGTTCTAACCCCTCACAAATTGATGCCTTAGTTCATCATGTTACTTCCTCTTTACATGTGACACTAGATGATATTGCCCCTTTAAAAAAGAAGATAATTAGGGACAGGAAGTTGGCTCCCTGGTTTAATTCTCATTTACGAGCCTTAAAACAAAACTCTAGGAAATTGGAGAGAACATGGCGCTCTACGCACCATGAGGAGGCATACCTATCCTGGAAAAATAGTCTTGTGCTTTATAAAAATAAGCTTCGACAAACTAGAACTGC
>SSNQ01034193.1:117181-159399 GCA_006942095.1 Nothobranchius kuhntae | reverse complement strand
AATGACTTCATGGGATTTTTTACAAGTAAAATTAATTCTATTAGAAACAAAATCTTTAGCATCCTCCCTAATGCGATTTCTTCTTCCTCAGTAAGTGAGGCAGCATCAGAGGTGACTTTAGAACCTCATCTGTGCTTGAACCGTTTTGATCCAGTTGAGCTTTCAGAGTTATCAAAAATATTAGCTTCATCTAAACCTTCAACTTGCATTTTGGATCAAATCCCAACCAAATTATTTAAAGAAGCATTTCCTTTGGTTACTGCCCCATTCTAGATATAATCAATCTATCCTTAGTGAATGGATATGTACCACAGGATTTTAAGGTTGCTGTAATCAAACCTTCACTTAAGAAGCCTTCTCTGGATCCAGATGACCCAATGAATTATAGACCAATATCTAACCTTCCATTTTTATCCAAAGTCCTGAAGAAAATAGTGGCCATCCAAGTATGTGAGCATTTAAACACTAATGCTCTGTTTGAGGAATTTCAGTCTGGTTTTAGAGAGTATCACAGCACTGAAACTGCATAAGTGAGAGTTACAAATGATATTCTTATGGCCTCAGATAAGAATCTTGTGTCTGTTCTAGTCTTGTTAGATCTCAGTGCTGCCTTTGACACAGTTGATCACAATGTTCTTTTAGAAAGACTTGAACATGTTGTAGGGATCAAAGGAGCAGCGTTAGGCTGGTTTAAATCCTCCCTGTCTGACAGATTTCATTTTGTAAACGTACATGACAAATCGTCTTCATACTCCAGGGTTACTTGGAGTACCACAGGGTTCAGTGCTTGGACCAATTCTTTTTACTATATATATGCTCCCAATTGGTAAAATCATTAGACAGTATGGGATAAACTTTCACTGTTATGCTGACTATACTCAGCTATATTTATCCATTAACCCTGATGAACCTAATCGGTTGGGTAGACTACAGGCTTGTCTTGAGGACATAAAAAATTGGATGACTCTAAACTTTTTGCTTTTAAATGAAGACAAGATGGAAGTTCTCATCTTTGGACCAGAAATCCAGAAAAGGAAATTGCTTAGCCAATCGCCTGACCTGAATGGCATTACATTAATCTCTGAGAACAAAGGAACCTTGGTGTTATCTTTGATCAGGACATGTCTTTCAATTCCCAGGTTTAACAGGTTTGTAGGATTTCCTTTTTCCACCTTCGGAATATTGCTAAGATTAGAAGCATACTTTCCAGGAGTGATGCTGAAAAACTAGTTCATGCATTTATTACATCATGACTGGATTACTGTAATTCATTACTCTCAGGAAGTCCACAGAATGTAGTTAAAAGTCTTCAGCTTGTCCAAAATGCTGCAGCTAGAGTTCTGATGAGAATTAAAAAGAGAGATCATATCTCTCCTGTCTTGGCTTCTCTACATTGGCTGCCTTTTAAATTCAGAATAGATTTTAAGATCCTCCTTCTCACATACAAAGCTCTTAATAATCAAGCTCCATCATACATCAGTGATATGATTGTTCCATACGTTCCTAACCGAGCACTTCGCTCTCAGACTGCAGGTCTACTGGTGGTTCCCAGAATATCTAAAATTAGGATGGGAGGCAGATCTTTTAGTTGTCAGGCTTCTCTCCTGTGGAACTAGCTCCCAGCCTTAGTCCGTGAGCCAGACACTTTGTCTACATTTAAGAATAGGCTTAAAACATTTTTATTTTATAGGGCCTATGGTTAAAATCTGATGTTAGCCTAAATCAGGACAAGTGGGGGAGTAGAGGGTGGTGGAGTGTACAGTCGGTAAAGACGGCTCTCCCTTGCCCTGCCTCCAACATGCCTCCATCTAAATAGGATAGTTTATCCAGAGTTTTCTCTGTAGTTATGCTGCTATAGGCTTAGACTGCTGGAGGATACACTGACCACTTTCCACACTCTACTACTTTCTTCTACTATCTGCTCTTTAACTGTATTACTTTCTGTAATTTCAGCTGTTAACTTTATTTTCTCTCTAAGTGTTTTTCTCCCCAGAAGAAGCAACAACGATGTTCTGCTGAGCTGTGGTGGCCTCATGGAGGGGGGCATCTTCTAACACACTGCTGCTAACTACTTAAACATTCTCCCTCTCCTGATAATAACTTTTTGCTTTCCTTGACATTGGATGTGTTACTGCTAGTTTACCCATTTAATTAGAGATCCACTAGGATGAATACAATAAAGTTTATCTCACCAAATAGAATACTTACTAAGACATCACAATAGAACTGTAGACACATTAGTGTGTGTGTGTGTGTGTGTGTGTGTGTGTGTGTGTGTGTGTGTGTGTGTGTGTGTGTGTGTGTGTGTGTGTGTGTGTGTCTGCTCTGTCTTCTTGATCCTCAGTGAGTCATGGAGGATGGCTGCTTATACTGAGCCAGGATCCTCTGGAGGTTTCTTCCTGTTAAAAGGGAGTTTTCCTCTCCACTGTCGCTGCATGCTTGCTTAGTATGAGGATTGCTGTATAGTCACTGACACTAGTCAGTGACTTGATGCAATTTGCTGGGTTCCTTATATAGGACACATTATTTCTGATTGGCTTAATGAACTTTGAATTGGAATGTTTATTATGTGAAGTGCCTTGAGATGACTCTTGTCGTGATTTGGCGCTATATAAATAAACTTGAATTGAATTGAATTGAACTCCATTTCCCAGCATTCCCCACACCAGTTTCCGCCTCTCCACGTCATCACACACACATATTTCAGGAAGTCCTTCCCAACAGTCCATGCTTAGTCATCACATCTCCTTAGCTCTGTCCGTGGCCTAGGCGTTTGCCGCTCGTTTTGGAGCCTGCGGCAACTCACTCAATTGCGTGTTTTTCCCTTGTTTCATCTTTATGTTTCCAGCACGTTGGCTCAATCCGCCACGCCGTTGCACCTGGAGCGCCCGTGCTCACATCGCTCAGTGGCTCCCTGGTTCTAGCTGACGCTCCAGTCCAAGTTGGACAGTCACAGCTCAACCCATTTCATCGCTCCGGCCAGTCATTCACGCCGGGCGATTACAGAGCTCCCACTCCCCTCAGCACCATCTTCAAACTCCAAACAGTAAGCCCGTTCCTTTTACCTTCTGGAACATCGCCACATCCTAGTGTCACGTTCTGCCCCTGCCCTCCTGACTGTGTTTCTCTCCTGCCCTGATTAGTCCGTATTGTTCTCACCTGTCCGTCGTTAACCTGCCCATGTTTCCCTAATTAGTCTTCTGTATTTATACCACCTGTTTTGCTCCTGTCCTTTGTCAGATCATTGTTGTTGTTGTTAGTAGTCATTGTTGTTTTGTCCTGTTCATCCCATCCTGCCATTAAAACCATTTTTACTTTATCTGAAGCCTGCATTTTTTACCTCCTGGTCAGCTCATCCACGCATGGTCCGCCGTCTCCACCTCATTCAACGTGACAGAATGATCTGACCAAACCTGGACCTGTGGTGAGCTAACACCTGTTTGCTGGAGGATTTATTTTTTACTTTTTTCTCCTTTAGCGGAAGGAGATTCTGGCCCAGGGTGTTGGCGCATCCTACCTGTTCTCCGGGGTGGTCAAGCCTTTGGGTGGGTTTCGGCTAATCCAGTTCGTTTCCTGTGGTGGTCAAACCCTTCTTCTCTCCTGCTTTCTGCCCCCGTCCCGTTTTTTGTCATGGAAGCCGCGGATCCTTGAGCTTTAAGGGAGTTACACCCCCTACGCACACCATCATTCTCCGGGGTAGTAGGGCTGGTCTTCCCACTCTTCTCCTGCTTCCCTGCACCCAAGCCTCTGCCTGAGATCCAGCTAATCGTGCCGTGCACCTGCTCTGACCGGCTGTCGAGTGCCTGCCGCCGATCCTGGTTTCCTCGCGTCGCTCCTACAGATTGTCCACTTCCTGGTCCACGCTGTGGGGCTTATGCCTGCAGGTCTCATGCTGCTGCAGCCTCTGCTGGGTCCCACGCCTGCTCCTGCAGTTCTCTGCTTGGGTCCCACGCCTGCTCCTGCAGTTCTCTGCCTGGGTCCCACGCCTGCTCCTGCAGTTCCCTGCTGGGTTCTATGCCTGCTGCTGCAGTTCCTGCTGGGTCCCACGCCTGCTGCTGCAGTTTGTTTCCAGTCAAGTCTTTGTGTTCCAGTCAAGTCTTTGTGTTCCAGTCAAGTCTTTGTGTTCCAGCGTCAAGTCTTCGTGTTCCAGCGTCAAGTCTTCCCGTTCCGGTCAAGTCAAGTCAAGTCTTCCCGTTCCTGTCAAGTCAAGTGTTCCCGTTCCTGTCAAGTCAAGTCTTCCCGTTCCTGTCAAGTCAAGTCTTCCCGTTCCTGTAAAGTCCCTGTCAAGTCAAGTCACGTTCTGCCCCTGCCCTCGTGACTGTGTTTCTCTCCTGCCCTGATTAGTCCGTATTGTTCTCACCTGTCCCTTGTTAACCTGCCCATGTTTCCCTAATTAGCCTTCTGTATTTATACCACCTGTTTTGCTCCTGTCCTTTGTCAGATCATTGTTGTTGTTGTTGTTAGTAATCGTTGTTTTGTCCTGTTCATCCCATCCTGCCATTAAAACCATTTTTACTTTATCCGAAGCCTGCATTTTTACCTCCTGGTCAGCTCATCCACACATGGTTCGCCGTCTCCACCTCGTTCAACGTGACACCTAGTTTCCCTTCGAGGCTCATATTGGTGTTCCTATATTAATTGCATGATAGACTTCACCCATCGCTAGCACTTCCGTGTTTGGGTCTTGTTACACGCTACAGCCCTCCTCACTGCTCACTCAGTTGAGCCAAGGTGAGGAGACCTGACACATGTATACCAAGTGTTTCTATGGCCGCATTGTGGTTTCTTATTAAATATTGTATTTAGTAAGAAATAAACTTTACTGTATTTATCTTAGTGAATCAATAATTAAACAGGTAAACTAGTCAAAGAAAGTAAAATGTTATTATTAGGAGAATGATTAAATGGTTAGCAACAGTGTGCTAGACGATGGCCCCCTCCATGAGGCTACCACAGCTCAGCAGAGCATCATTGTAGCTTCTTCTGGGGAGAAAAACACAAAGAAAAATAAAGTTAACAGCTGAAATAGCAGGAAATAATGCAGTTAAATAGCAGATTGTAGAAGAAAGTAGTAGAGCGTGGTCAGTATGTCCTCCAGCAGTCTAAGCCTATAGCGGCATAACTACAGAGATAACTCTGGATAACCTAGCCTTTTAGATGGAGGCATGTTGGAGGCAGGGCAAGGGAGAGTCGTCTTTACCGACTGTACACTCCACCTCCCTCTACTCCCCCACTTGTCCAGATCTGGGATAACATCAGATTTGAACCATAGGCCCTATCAAATAACACTGTTTTGAGCCTAGTCTTGAAAGTAGACAAGGTGTCTGCCTCACGGACACCCGTTATAACCTGTTATGGCTGCCGCCAGGAGGATGGAGTTAAGTACCGTGGCTAGCTCCAGTTTCTGCTGCACTTTTGCCCTTTCAGTGCAGCACCTCAGACAGCTCCTGCTCCTTTCTAATTCAGCACCCTGTACAGCAGCACACACAGATGTGGCTCTTGCCTTCCTCCTACCTGGATGCAATCGACCTGATGGCTGCTAGACAGTCCTTAAAAACAAAACAAAACCAAAATATCATAGAGCTTTGATGATTTGTTGAATTAGAACATAGTGAACCCTCTGAGTAGGCTCCATTTAGTTAGTTTTAAAGAAGAGCACAGCAGTGTATAATATTTCTTTTTCCATCTCTCACTCATCTCGTTATGTCACTCCCAACTTTCCCCCAGAACAGCTGGGGTTATAACATAACCCAATGGTATAATCTAAACAGCCCTGAAACAGGAGCTGACTGGCAACACAAAGCCAGTTTGTTTGCCATTGATACATTATTAGTTCTAAACAGGGAGCTGGTCATGAGCCAGAACAGCTGACTGTTACAAGTGAGCTGGAAGGAGATGCAATTCCCATCGCTAACACACAAGGGATGGGATTAGGAAGTAGATCTGGAATTTAATAATGTGAGGAGTCAGCCCAGTGAGCATACAGAAACATGGCACAACAATAACAGCCTTTTAGTCTAGTTTCATTCATGCTTTTCAAACAAAGAAAAAGGAAGAGAAAAGGTCAGCAGCCAATGCAAAGATAACCTTGCTGCACTGAATGATTTAACTTCAGCAGCTCTTTCCCCCAAACATTTCTCTGTGAGATGAGAAGGGGCCGACTCTATTGACAGAAAACTTGCCGAGGCGCTCCATGACTTCCTGACTTCTCTCACAAACTCTTTGATTCTGTGTCTTGGTGGCAGAGGAGCATTCTGCCCTTGAAATATGTATAGTGTACAGAGAGAAAAGGAACAGAGGAGGAGAAACGAACCATGAGATCACTGTCACGAGTTAGTTTGTCTTTCTAGCTCTTCTTTGATAATGGCCGTTTGTTGTTATTTACTTTACTTAAGTTTTTTTGTTATAAACTAAGACAAATCTGTCTGATTCTAATGAAAAATGTGTGAATTTGTGAAACAACTAAGTTCCTTTTTCATGGTACAAATGGACAGAAAACCCACCTTATGTCAACATCAGTACATGAGCTTAACTTTTACAGAAAAAAAGTTTTATTGTTTAATCGTGTAACCAAGTGAGTCCTGTGGAGCTTCTGATGCGTTTTATTTTTATTTTTTTTACAACTGCTAAGGGTGAGGTGTTTGTCAAGATTTGTTAGCCTATTTCATGCAAAACAGCAGTTAGATTAGTTGTTTTGTGCATCTTACATTTTTTATGAAGTGCAGATATGGTTCTTCTTGTGCCAGTGAGCAGAATGTAGCGTTGGACAGAGAGAGAACTCTTTGTCAACAACATTCATCAAAATGTTTTCAAATCACAGAGAAACAACAGCCCATGTCTCCCCAGAACCACTGCTTCTCCAGTTTGTATCTGAAACGAGATATTCTTGTCTTTACCTTCACGGAAACACCTGCTGTAGTTTGACATTTGTGTCAAAGGTTTGAATAAACCCACACTGCAGCTCATGCGTCCATACACACTCATGCTTGCTGACAGGACTCCCCACAGGCCTGCTGTCTGCTGAGGGGGACATAAAGCATGAGGAAAAGCCCCGTGTGTGGCCAGGTTCTGCAAATGTTCATGTGTGTTCTTCACCCTCTCACAAGGAGACATTACATGGTTTTCCACATTGGAAATTTATGTTTTCATCCAAATGTGCCATTTTACTGGCATAGCCATGGCACCTTTGGCTAAGCACTCCCCACGTCCCACTTTGAGTGGTTACATTTTCTCACATTCCTATTCACACGAAAAAAGCTCACACTGTGCTTGTAACTTTTTACTGGGTCACCCCCTTAAGGGTGGCCTCAACTCAGGCTCAGGTAGGAACAGGATGCATATTTCTATACACATGCAGCTTAATTAGGCAAAGAACAAAAAGATCCTATTCCCTTTTACCTAGAGTTTCTAATTAAGGGAAATACCTCATTTTCCTCTCATATCTATTCATGACTAAAATAGACATCCGAAAGGAAGAAACGCCTTAAAGTACAAAGCACTCTGCCTGAGGTGATTCTTGTCAGCCCAGAGGCCTGGTCCTAGTCATTGTTAGAGAATTTCACAGATTTAACTCATTTCCAGAGTCATTGATGCTTCTCTGTTGTGGTGCAAAGAAAAAATATCGCAGTAAACAAAAGAAAATGACAGAAATCAACAGTCATGATCCCATCTCCTAATTAAGACCCTACTATGGTCTCCATGGCAAACACAACCTGTCTTGATTGGGTGCTGGCTATACAGGATTTCCCAGATATTTTCTGTATGTAAAGCCAGATGTTGTGTGGTATGAAGGGGGTAATGAGAAGTGATTAATAACTCATGGCCAGCAACCAATCAGCAATGGTGCAGTCTCACGAATATCAAACTTGTCCCCCATGAGGGTTTTGCACTGTTGAAGCAGCGCTGTGATCCAAAAGTACCAGAACCTTTCACACAGCTCACTTTGGTGCAGAGTTTTGGTTTATATTTCGAGTCACACACACTGTCACATGCCAGTCACATGCCACACAACTAATGCACCAACCAGTAATTTGAAGACATATCAATCAGATTTATTTATAAAGCGCTTTTCAAACAAAGTGCTACTCAAAGTGCTTTACAAAATGACCCCAAATTCCCATAACAGGTTAAAAACATTAACAGACATATGGAAGCACATGCGTACACACACACACACACACACGCACACACACACACACACACACACACACACACACACACACACACACACACACACACACACACACACACACACACACACACACACACACACACACACACACACACACACACACACACAAGTAAAAATTATTTTATGTGAACATAATATCTTAAAAACAATACATTTATACACGAGATATCATTCTTCTATTCAGTTCAGAGATGTGGGGTGATTACTGTGTGTGTGTGTGTGTGTGTGTGTGTGTGTGTGTGTGTGTGTGTGTGTGCACTTTATATGTTTAGGTGGACTCCTTTTGACTCTAACCTGTAATGTGTGGACATGTCCATATTGCGGGGACTTTTTGCTGGTCTAGACAATGCTACACTGAAAAAAGTCTAACATGCAGTCATTCATTCAATCTAATAAGTGCCATTCAAAACAGAATAAAATCATTGATTTGAATGTGAAACCCTTTCTTTTTGCATTTTAAAATACCACTTTTCATTTGGATGAAACTAAATATCTGTACAAAGGACAAAACACAAAGTTTTTTATTTCTCTCAAAACATATATTTCTTTTCATGTTGAACAGATAATATCTTTAATTTGAGTCAAAGTGATTTGCACTTGAACACGCCCATCAGAAACCGGGACCCATTTTTGTTCTGCATGGCTGCTGGAAACATCGTGTCACATCTTTGATTAATTTCATCTGAAAATAAATGTAAGTAAAGCCAAGTGTGTTACAAAAGCTTTTATAATTTGTATTGCCAAAATTGCAGAAAGTAACCACATTTAAGCTAGGTCGACAGCCACCCCCAATTTTTGCATGATTGTAGCTGCTAGCTACAAGCTAGCTAGCTATCCGACACGACGTTAGAACTGGTTACCAGCAACCGACCATCTTAGTAGGGAATGCACGTTAGGCAAATAGCCTTTTTTTACCAGCCGTTTTTTTTACTAACTAGCTAGCGTTACCATGATGCATCGGTGGTGGATACAGCTAGCTAGCATAAATTCATAGTTCATAACATTCATAGTATAACTCCGTGCTCCGCTTCGTTTGAATTTTTCTGGTGATCTTGCGGTTTCTAGACACAAGCTTGTGTTTGTGCGCCCATGTTTCTCTCTGTCTCTCTTCATATAAATATCTTATAATTATTATTAATGTGCATTATTTAGAGACAGAAACAACCCGCAGCATATAAGATGAATGACATAAGACTAATTCCTTCAATTGACTTTCAGGCGCGGCTCGGAAAAATGTGCATTTTCTGAAGAAATTTTAATTTTAACAGCAAAAAATTGACCCTATGCAGAACTTAGTAGCTAATGGCTGGTCTGTAGACTGGTAAACCTAAATCAAATTATAGTACTAGCTTTTTGTAAGGATGTGTATGTCATGTTACGTATTTCTTGGTTTTTTCTATGTTATGTGTTTTATAGAGAAGTAACATTATTTTTTTTGTATGCTTTCAAAACCACAGATCGCTCCATCTGAGAGGTGAAAAAAAATTCCTTTCATGCAGCATACTATCCATATTGCATAGTAACAATTTTAACTGTTCCTGCAGGATGCTGATGCTGACATTAGGAGGGAGTGTATACTTAAATCTCTCATTATCTACCTTGGAGAACGTGTTGAGGACTTGATAAAAGAATACATGGTATGTCCATATCTGTTCTATCTCTACATGAGATGCAGTCTCTTGATGTAAATTTGACAACTCTGCTATTAAATGCAGTGATTAATGTAGAACAGCAAGGATTAATCAACTCATCAAGTTAATATCTTAGGGTTCTGTATTGTTTTCTTATTTTTCTTGGGCTTTGTGGAACATTTATGAAAATGTTCCATCATTGATTAAATTTAATAATTATGCAATTCACAATCTGATTAGTCAAATAATTGTTCTAACAGTCTGTGACCAAACAACTATCAAAATAGTAGTTTATTAAGGTCAAAGATGTTTCATGTGTGCCAGACTTCAGTTCTTCACTTGTACATTTTGTTCCATATTTTACCTCAAGATATCCCAGAAAGATGAAGCTGAGGAAGAGCTGCAGAGTACCACCATGGCACTCTTCGTCTTCAGGGACAACTCAAGCCTCCTACATCAGCCTCGAGACATCGGGATAATCATTGATGGTGTGGAAGTCCTGAATGAGTTGCCTTCTGTGTCAGCTGGAGTGGCAATGGTCTTTGGACTCTGTTATGCTCTTAATATGGAATATCCACGAGGATTCAGGTTCACCTTTGAGGCTCTTCAAAAGATTATGATGGAGCTTGACTTTAACAAGATGACCTCTAAGATTCGCAAACTTAATTGTGAACTTAACACTGCACAGTAGTGTGTTTGCATGCATGTGTGCATGTGTATGTGCACATGCATGTGCATGTGTGCTTGGTTATTTTGCTTGGTTGGCCTGCAGTGGTATTCTACATTCAAAAATTATAAGGACACCCATTTTAAAGGGAGATTTAAGTTGATTTCATTGATACATGTGTAGATTTTTTTTACATTGTACAGGCACAGTGCACATATAAACATTTTTGAGGACTTGCAAATTGGTTTAAAAAGAGTTTTGGTTTTATGCCAGTTTTACACAGGTTGCAGGTTTTATACCAGTTCTAAAAAGATTGGAGGTTTTATAAAACAAACATTTCTCTAATAATTTCTGCCGTAGCACTAAATCTTTATATTACTAATCCTCTCTATTGATTACAGTTAAAATGGTTTGGAACAATAAATAATTTTGAAATAATTGGTTGGCCAACTGTTTTGTTTTTTATAGGAAATGCAGAGTATTTTTGAACTGAAATAAAATGAAATGTAAAAAAAATAGTTTGAATATATGTAAATCAATTACCTGGCTTCAACACAAACATATTAGTTCATGTTAATTTGGTTCGATGTGAATACATTAGGTTGGTTAAATTTCAATATATTAGCTTGGTTCAATAATTAAAATATGGTTCTATGTAAAAAAATCAATTTTGATCAATGCAAAATTTAAAGTTTCAGTCTAGTCTAGTAATATTGTTTATATCAACATAAAAGTATCAGGTCATATCAAGTGACTCAATTTGGATTCTATGAAGTCAAATATTTTGGATGTGACCATTGGACATCAATTTTTTGAATTTCAATAGGGTTTTTCTTTTTACAGTGTAAGCACCCTAAAACCTGGTTACTTCTAGGCATAATATATTCACAAAAATGAGTGAAAGTTACAAAAGTCACAAAAAGGAATGGAAGTCAATGGTTGTTCCTCACAAACGTAGACAATATGTGTGTGCTCCACCCTTTGGTCCAAAAGAAGAGAGGGAGCTGTTCAAATTTCTCAATCTCCTTCTTCATCTTTGGTGATGTCATGCTCCTGACCATCCATTCATCCATTATTGTCCAATTATCAAGGGTCGGGTTGTGAGGGCAGTAGCCTAAGCAGCGAGGCCCAGACTTCCCTCCTCCAAGCTACCTGAGCCAGCTCCATTGGGGGAAATCCCAAAGCATTCCCTGGCCTGCCGAGAGACATAGTCCCTCCAGCGTTTCCTGGGTCTTGCTTTAGATCTACTCCAAAAAACCCAGAATACATGTTGGATCTCCTTCCTGTACATACACCCAGCAGGGCTCTGAGATCTTTAGGAAACAGTCAGCTGATAGAACCCCGGGTCAGAACCAAACAGGCTGAAGCTGCTTTTAGCTACTATGCTGCACACAAATGGAATCAGCTCCCTCATGACCTCAAATGTGCCCCAACTCTATAAACTTTTAAATCAAAGTTGAAAACCTTCATGTTTCATCAGCCTTTGAATGTCTGTTCTTATGCTGCAGCTTTTCGGCCAGTCAGTACTGGCTAAACAGTTATTTCACAACCTGTTGTCGAAGTGTGAGTTGCACAATGCAATACATTTATCAGGTATTTTCTGAAACAACTGGTGTCATTTATACCAGGTTGTTTTTCTACAGATCCCTGCATTGCAATTTCTTACTTATTTCCATTTATATCTAATTTGCACATTGAAGCATTCTATGTGCCTTTTGTGCATTAATGAGACATAGAGGAGGAACATGTTACATCTTTTATCATGAATCTACTTTTCCAACGCCTGATTCCGTGTTGTTCTGCCAGGCCTGAATGAAGGTACCAGAAAGGCCTGTGTTTTTACTGCAGAGGTAACAACCATCATCTTCGTCACTGCCCTCTAAAAGGTCAGACTCAGTATTAGGTAAGAGGTTGCTACTGAGTCAAAACACTGCATTTAAAACCTCTTCACTAATGACAATCCCAGTGCTCCTCATGGCAAATTAATTGTCCCAGAAGGTGTCTGCATGTATCGATTCTGGGGCTGACACTGAATTCATGCACATAACATTGGTTTGCAACCCAGTCGTCTAAAACAGGAGGTTCTTGCCATTGATGGTCATGTTATCCACCACATCACCAAGAAAACCACCCCAGTCAAAGTAGTCATTGGTGGTAATCATAATGAGTGGGTCTCATTCCTCATCATACAATCACCAGAGATTCCAGTCATTCTGGGGGCCTCCTGGTTGAGAAAACAACCCACACATAGACTGGGTCAGACGCATGGTTTTAGACTGGTCAGCCAACTGCCATTCCACATGTCAGTTCACTGCAGAATCCCCAACCCCCAAGTTTGTAAAGGCCCCTGAGACCTTCCCTGCCCTCCCAAGGTTCCTCCTGAATACCATAACCTGAAAGAGGCTTTAAGCGAACCTCGTGCTTCAGCTCTTCCCCCACACAGACCCTGTGATTGTTCCATCGACCTCATGCCTGGCACTTTTCCTTCTAAAGAAGATTGTATTCACTATCTGGCCCTGAGAATCAAGCCATGACAGCCTACATTGTGGAGGTGCTCAAAGCTGGACTCAAACGCCTTTCTTCATCCCCTGCAGGTGCGGGTTTCTTTTTTGTAGGAAAGAAGGATGGGTCTCTCAGGCCTTGTATTGACTACCGAGGCTTAAATTAAATCACTCAACAATCACTACCCTCTGCTCCTCATGAACTCTGCATTTGACCAAATCCAAGGTGCCTCCATTTTCACTAAACTTTATCTCAGAAATGCATATCTTCTGGTTCAGATCAGGGAGGGGGACGAAAGGAAAACAGCCTTCAACACCCTCACAGGACATTACGAATTCCTGGTAATGTAATTTGGTCTAACCAGTTCCCTTGCTGCGTTTCAGGTTCTTGCCATTGACGTTCTACGGGACATGATCAGCCTTTTATTATTATTATTATTTTGTTGTCTGGACTACATCCTCATCTTTTCCAAAGACCTCCCCACTCACCAGGACCTTGTCCGTGCTGTTCGCCTCCTGCAAAACAAATTATTCATCAAAGCAGAGAAGTCAGAGTTTCAGAAGACCACCATATCCTTCCTAGGTTTTGTCATTTCCCCTGGCCAAGTTTCAGTGGACCCCTGTAAAACTGCTGCAGTCACAGAATGGCCTATTCCCCAGACACGCAAGCAGCTACAGAGGTTTCTGGGATTTGCAAATTCTACAGGAGGTTTATCAGTAACTACAGTTCTATTGCCTCACCACTGCATGCACTCATCTCCTCCAAGAACAGGTTTGTCTGGTCCGGACAAGCAGAGAAGGTTTTTACCAGACTCAAGGGCCTTTTTACATCTGCACCGGTTCTCCATTCACCCGATCCTTCAAGCCAGTTCAGAGTAGAAGTTGACGCTTCTGATACAGGCATCGGAGCCGTACTGAGTCAAAGGTATTCTACTGGCAAGATTCATCCATGTGCCTTCTTTTCCAGGAGCCTTACTACAGCCGAGAGAAATTATGATGTGGGGGACCGGGAACGACTGGTTGTTAAGCTGGCATTGGAGGAGTGGTGACACTGGCTAGGGGGAGCCAAGGAGCCTTTTTTGGTGTGGACTGACCACAAGAACCTACAATATCTCCATTCAGCCAAAAGGCCCAACCCCAGGCAGGCAAGGAGGACTCTGTTTTTCAATAGATTCACCTTCACATTGTCTTACAGACCCGGCCTTAAGAACATCAAACCAAATGTCCTGTCCAGGATCCATGAAGGATAAGTCGAGGGGCAGACCCAGGAGAGGGACGACTACGTTCTGCCCCAGTTGGTATGACTGTTGGTCACACAACTCAAACTAGAGAACATGATATGGGAGGTACATCAACAACACCCAGCACCTGAGGGGTGTCCCAAGGACCGCCTTTTTGTCCCAGACCATCTGGTCTCGGAGGTACTCTCCTTGTGCCACTGTTTTGATCTCTGTTGTCACCCAGGAGTTGGTAAGACCATGTTGGTGGTCAGGGAACATTTTGGTGGAAGACCATGCTGCAGGATGTTAAAGGATTCATCCTAGCTTGTTCCGAATGCTGTCAGGCCAAGCCCTCACGCCGACCCCTGCTGGTTACCTGCACCCTCTTCCTATAGCTCAGTGCCCCTGGTCCCACATCTCCATGGACTTTATCACAGGTCCCCCCCCCCAACAAGTTTACAGTACTACTCACCATTGTTGACAGGTTCTCCAAGATGGTACACTTGGTTCTCCTCGTAAAGTTTCCATCTTCTAAGGAGCTTGGAGAGATCTTAGCCCGTTCAGACTGCACGGCATTCCCATTGATATTGTCTCCGACCGAGGTCCTCAGTTTGTCTCGCAATTCTGGAGGGAGTTCTGCGGGTTGCATGGAATTAATGTAAGTCCCTCCTCTGGTTTTGATCCACAGTCAGATGGACAGACCGAGCGCCTTAATCAAGAGGTTGAAACAAAACTATGCATACTGTGCGAACATGACCCTACTAAGTGGTCTCAGAATCTCCCCTGGGTTGAACAAGCTCTGAACAGCCTTCCCTCCAGTGCCACTGGGCTATCACCCTTCGATACGGTGTATGGGTTTCAACCACCTGTGTTCTCTCTCCAGGACAGAGCCGCCAAGGTTCCCTCTGCTCATCCAGCAGCACTGCCTTGTCAACGGGTATGGAGAAAAGCCCGCCATGCTCTGCTTGAGACTTCTGCTGTGTATTCCCTTGTGGCTAACCGGAGATGGGTGCCCGCACCTGCCTACGAGGTGGGACAGAATGTTTGGCTGTCTACCAAGGATCTTCCTCTATGGGTCGAGTGCCGCAAACTGGCCCCTCGCTTTGTTGGCCCATTCCCAATCTCAAAGGTTCTCAACCCGGTGGCAGTCCGCCTCCGTCTTCCTGGGACGCTCCAGGTCTGCCCTACCTTCCATGTATAAGGTGTGAAACCTGTGTCTGTCTCTCATTTTGTGCCTTCCTCCAGACCCCCTCCTCCCATCCGGGTGGTTGCTGGGGACCCTGTCTTTGATGTTTGGCGGCTCCTCCGGTCCTGTCGCTGGGGCTGTGGGTTGCCCTACCTTGTGGGCTGAGAGGGTTACGGCCCTGAGGAACTCTCTTGGGTCCCTGCCCGTCACATCTTGGATAAGTCTCTCATCCGAGACTTCCATCGGGCTCATCCTTCCATGCCGGGTGGCCTGTCGGGTGTCGGCCCTAGAGGGGAAGGTACTATAATGATTCCATGTTGTTCTGCCATGCCTGTCGTTTATTTATTTTATTTTTTTTACTTTCTGCCAGTGTTCCTGTTACTAATCAGCTTTACACAGTTCACCTGAGCCCTGCCTGATTGCCTCCCTGCTGCACCAGTGCACTCCTCTTTTTAAGCAAAGCTCAGGCTCTGTCTCCCTGCCAGATGATCGACAGCCTTATGCCAGTAGAGACTCCAGCGATATTTTTCAGCCTAGCCCTTTTCTGATTTTTTGACCACATATTCTGTCCACGGATTCTGCTTGCCTTGCCCCTCATGGATTCTCTCGCCCATCTGTCATCTGGACACCGACCATGGCTCTGAACTTTGACTACCGATTCCTGCTCTACCCCCTGATGAGTATTGCTGACTTCTACCTGCCTGCGTATGACCTTATCTGTACCTCACCTGGACATTGGATTTTGGATCCATGAACCTCTTTTGGGCTGTACTAATTGTCTGTGAAACTTTGAGGAGAGGAGTTGAAATCCATAAACAAGAAGAAAAGTTCCCAGACAGTCTTCACCCCCCCCCCCCCCCCCCCCTTCTCCCTGCCATCACAGCACATGCTGCCCTGTCTCCAGTTTTCCTAACAGCAGAACTTTCTCCTCTTCCCTTATTCCCCCACATTCTAAAATAAATATCTTCTTTAAATGTTTAACTGCTGTGTTTTGGCTGAATTTCCAAGTCTTCAGGTTATATCCTTTACAGTGACAGAAACATCCAAGATAAAAATGAACAGAGAGCAGCCGGAAGGCAGGTTTGATGTCACTCTAAGAGCTGCTTTACTGACACCTGTAACGTGATGAAGGAGCCATTTCTATCCTCTAACAACCCTTTTGTTCCCTTTTGACACAGTGCCAGAGTGCATGAAACAGCCTCAAGGTCATGCATTCTCTTCTAAACTGTTTACGTTCCAGCAATGAAGACAGAAGAGAGAAGAATGAACTCTTTTCTTTTAATTAATCAAAGAACTCTATTTTAATAAAGCTAATCCATCAAAGTGTTAATCAATAATAAGATGTGACCGACCTGTGAAATTAAAATATTAATTACTTTATTAAGATCTTAGAAATGATAAGTACTGTGACTTTAAGGATTCCAACAGGACTCATTTCATGTAGTGTAAAAAAGACATAACACATTCATTTAACTGATCCAATCAGAATTTTACAGATCTGACGGAGGCGTGCTTCTGACGGTGTTTGGTCATTTTCATTCGACAATAAACATAACATCCGAGGTATAAAACTATGCCCCGTCAGCTCTAACGCCAGTTCAAAAGTGTTCCAGAGCAAGCGTCGGAGTGGCCAATCCGACCTTTAACTCTTCAACCGAAAGAACCACGACAAGCTGAAAAATCCAGTCGCTATAACAACCAGCGGCATCAACAGCTCCTTTCAGAATAAAAGCTCCACCGACCCAGGCTGGGTCTGAACAGACGCCAATAAAAGTGTTGTGTGCCGGAGGTAACTCAAGACGGGTCTGGTCGGAACCGCGGCTTCTTCTACCAGCTCGGTTTCCAAAGAGGGTCCGCTGGACCTCGGCATTCCTGATCTACCGAGGACTTCCACCATGCAGGTAGACTTGATGGTGTCTCATGCTTCGGATTTGCTGATTCTGATTTACCTGACACGTCATCCATTCACCACCTCATCCATTTTTAGTTACACTATACATTTAGTTTGAAGTCAGCCTAGTTTAATTTGTTAGTAAGAAAATTCTTAACTTTTAAACTTTACTCTCTCTATTCTGTTGTCTCTGAGTGAATACATAACGGTTACATAATCTCTGCATTAAAAAGATCCCATCTTCTGGTTTAAATAACCCTCGATCCGTATGGTGGATTTCATATTTAATATGGAATCCCACGCCATACGGCTCATTAAATAAAATGTAAGAAGCTCTCATTTTCCTTACACACCACTGTTCCCTCTACAGAGTCCCAGGCAAAATTCTTTCAGACACTTGAGGCGTTTCCACTTTCGGACCTTTAGGGTAATTTTACCTGCACTTCCCAACTTGTGCATGTCTCCGCTTCACCGGGCTGGCCAAATGGGCCATTTTCAGGAACTTTCATAGTTCCTGATCAGGGGTTGGTAATCTAAATGGTCCAGAAGAGTAGCTGAGTGGAACCCTTGGTTAATTCCTGCTGATTGGTTGTAACTCAGTAATGACATCTGCAGACATGTAGATTCGTCAGGCTTTTCCAAATGGAGTTTCAACATCTATTTTGTATCAGAAGCTAACACAGGAGATAGGTGTTGGAGACTATTTTCATGTTCAGCCTACATGAAAATCTCTAAAAATCAGAAATAATAAGTAAAAATTAGAGATGTCCTGTCCCGATTTGGATAATGAAAGTTATTCGATATGAACCCAAAAACAGTGTATCGGATTAAATCAGACGACATAAAAAATCTGATATAAGCACTCTAAGGTTCACATTTTTCCAACCAATGGTAAAGAAAAAAAATGTCATTCTTTTCACACTTACTGTTATTGGTTATTTTGAGTAATATCACTTGATCAAGCCTTTCACACATTCCACACTATGAAATGGGTAAAAGTGTCTATGACTTGTACTGATTTTGCATCATGTTAATGTCGGTATCGGTCAGTACTGAAGGCTGCAATATCGGTATCAGAAGTGAAAAGGTTGTATCGGGACATTCCTAGTAAAAATTGTTTCTCAGGGTCAAACACAAAACTTTCCCAAATAAATCACTCAAGTGACCCAAACCATAGACATGAATGTAAAAGCAACACATATTCCATCTTCACCCTCTCGGTTGACCGGGGGGGCTTCAAATTCAGTGATAGCTACTAGAGCTGGCCTTTCATCACACCCAACAGCCTGACTGCAGTATCAAACTAGCTCCATTAACTCATCTTTTTTGTCAGGTTCCTGTGTGTTTAGAGCCCAACAACGATTAGCTACAGACAACATTGCTCTGGTGTGCTGGATGACTAACTGATCCATCAGAGATCAGAGCTCTCGGTGAAACATTCAGAGATCAGAGCTCTCGGTGAAACATTCAAGGACTTCTGTCACTCCCTGGACTGCAAAAGTAGACTTCAATTTCAGTGATAACTACTAGAGCTGGACTTTCATCACACCCACCAACAGCCTGACTGCAGTATCAAACTAGCTCCTTTAACTCATCTTTTCTGTCAGGTTCCTGTGTGTTTAGAGCCCAAAAACGATTAGCTACAGACAACATTGTTCACAAACGGATCCTTTTCTGTCATGCTCTGTGCTGAACTAACCATCTTTGTCTGAGCTTTGTTTGCAGGTGGGTGTGTCTGGAGAGCTCAGCTGTGTCAAATCAGCTCATCAGCGGTCAGGGGATTTAAGGAGCAGCAGGACAACTCACCAGTGCCTGGAACCATCATCAATATTCCAGTCCCGCCATTTGCCCCTGATAGCCTGCTCTCCGCCACTCACCGGCCCACCTGCAGCTCCTCGGTCTCCCTGCTCAGCCAGGCCTGGCATACCCTCCCCGAAGAACCCGGAAACCATTTTTACTTACCTTCCGACTCCTGGTGGTGATTCTTCATGTCGTGGGTTAAGACATTACACGAACACTCCATACAAACTCTCCTCGAACATCAAGCCAGCACTAACCAACGTTTGTTACAGTTAGATGCCATGTTAAGGGAGCTGAATGATAAACTGTCTGCTCCGGCTGCCCCGGTTTCTCCACCACCATCTCAATTACCTCTGGTTCAGCCTGGTCCGTCAACACAATGGCACTTCCGGGTCGCAGACTCGCCTCGTCGCAGACTCGCCTCCTCCAGATACCTTCTCTGGTGAGTCTGGTAAAATACAATGTTTTCTTCTTCAATGCATGCTATCTTTTGAAAGAACCCCAGAAACATTTATCAGTGATCCTGCCAAAATCTCTTACATTGTTGGTCTGCTCCAAGGTCGAGCCTTACAATGGGCAGAGACTAAGAGTCGGGAAGCTGGTTTCCTCAGAGGTACCCTAGACGATTTCCTAGTAGATTTTAATAGGACTTTTGGCTGATCAGAAACACCCTCAGAAATAGCCAGGATCATTTGAAACCTGAAGCAAGACAAACAGTTTCAGACCTTTCAGTTGATTTCAGAACGTTGGCAATAACATCTAGTATGGACAAGGAGTCATTAAAGGGAGCTTTTGCTCAGGCCCTCAACGATAAGATCCAGGACCAACTAGCTCTGTGTCCTGAACCTGGGACTCTGGAGGATCTTATAACACTAGTCATTCGCATAGAGAAGAGACTCAAGATCTGTCCCAGGACCGCTCCGCCCTGTTATCAGTCTTACCAAACCACCCGTTCCACTCTGCCTCCAGCTCTGCCATCTGCTTTAGCTACTGCTCCAGTTCCTCCGGAGGTTCCTATGCAGATAGGCCGGGCCAGTCTGACCCCAGAGGAAAGACAATGCCGTATCTCCTCCCAACTGTGTTTGTACTGTGGTCAGTCTGGTCATTTTCTGTCTAACTGCCCAATACGCCCAAAAAGAAAAACCCACCAGTAAGTCCGGGAGTTTTGGTGGGTAGCAAAGCAGACAAAGAGACCTCCCGGTGCTTGACTCTGGTTGTGAGAGGAACCCTCTAGATCAGTCCGTGGTCACTCGACTGAGGATTCCCACTACACCTCTCGTCACTCCAGTTCAGGTTTTGTCATTGGATGGAAACGCTCTAACCACCATCACCCACCGAACCGTGCCTGTGAAGTTACAAGTGTCCGGTAACCATCAAGAGGTCATTTCATTTTTTGTTTTTTCCCTCTCCTCACTTCCCAGTCATCTTGGGCCATGAATGGCTTATCACGCACAACCCCCACATCGATTGGAGGACGGGTCAAGTAACTGTTTGGAGTCTGTACTGCTTGTCCCACTGCTTGTTGTCTGCTAGCCTTCCTGTCCAGGTTCCTGCCACCAGTCCTCCACCCATTCCGGACCTGTCTTTGGTGTCACTCGAATACCATGACCTACAAACAGTTTTCAGCAAGGATCGAGCTGCATCCTTGCCTCCTCATCGTCCGTACGACTGCTGCATCGATCTGCTCCCAGGTACCACACTCCCGTCCAGCAGGTTGTACAGTCTAACCAAAGCTGAACACGAATGCATGACCACTTACATCTCTGAGTCATTAGCATCAGGCCTGATTCGTCCCTCCACCTCTCCCTTGGGCGCAGGGTTTTTCTTTGTTTCAAAGAAAGATGGTTCCCTGCGTCCTTGCATCGACTATCGAGGTTTAAATCAAATCACTGTCAAGAATAAATACCCTCTGCCTTTGCTATCCTCTACCTTTGACCCCTTACAGAACGCAACAGTCTTCACCAAACTGGATCTCTGCAATGCTTACCATCTCGTCTGGATCAGGGAGGGTGACGACTGGAAAACAGCCTTCAAGACACCTCTGGGCCACTACGAGTACCTTGTCATGCCTTTTGGCCTGATCAATGCCCCCACAGTTTTCCAGTCCCTGGTAAACTCTGTTCTCACAGATTATATCAACAAGTTTGTCTATGTGTACCTCGATGACATTTTGATCTTTTCCAGTAACCTCTCAGAACACCGTCAACACGTCCATGCTGTCCTGCAACGCCTCCGGGAGAACCGCCTTTTCATCAAAGCTGAAAAGTGTGAATCCCAAGTTTCTTCTGTAAAATTTCTTGGATTAGTACTGGAGAAGGGACGGCTGAGAACAGACCCTGAAACGGTAGAGGCTGTCCGTGACTGGCCAAACCCCACAACCCGCAAACAGCTACAATGTTTCCTCGGGTTTGCAAATTTTTATCGGTGGTTTATTCGTGGCTACAGCCAGGTGGCTTCCACTTGACACAGTTAACCTCTGTTAAAAGAGCTTTTGTGTGGTCAGCTAACGCTGAAAAGGCTTTTCAGGAGTTAAAGACTCTTTTCACTCAAGCCCCTCTTTTGGTTCGTCCTGATCCGTCCATTCAGTTTACCACAGAAGTTGATGCTTCAGATTCTGGTGTTGGTGCTTTCTTATCCCAAACGTCGCCCTCGGATAACCTACTTCACCCCTGTGCTCTCTCAGGCAGAGCAGAACTACGACATGGGAGACCGAGAGCTGCTAGCCATCAAATTGGCCCTGGAGGAGTGGCACCATTGGCTAGAAGGTTCCGAGCATCCCATTATAATCTGGACGGATCATAAAAATCTTGCCTACCTGAAGGAGGCCAAAAGGCTAAATCCCAGACAGTCCCGGTGGTCCCTGTTCTTTACTCGCTTCAATTGTATCATTTCTTACACCCCTGGAACCAATAACGTCAAACCAGATACTCTATTCTGCCAGTACGCCTCAGACAGAGATCTGAACCCGCCACTATTCTTCCTCCATCCTGCAGTAGGATCTGGAGCTGTTTCCTGGGACATTACTAACAAGGTGCTGGACGCCCAACGCACAGACCCTGACCCAGGAAATGGCCCTTCCCATAAACTGTTTGTGCCTCAACAAGTACGAGGAGCCGTCATTCACTGGGCACACACCGCCAAGTTCTCAATTCACCCTGGAATTGGTCGCACTCTCACCCTGATCCGCAGGTCATTCTGGTGGCCCTCCATGTTTAAGGACACAAAGGAGTACATCAACGCCTGCCATGTCTGTGCCCGGAATAAGGCCACCAACCAACCCCCGGCGGGACTTCTAAAACCTCTCCCCATTCCCTCTCATCCATGGTCTCACATAGCGGTGGACTTCGTCACCGGCCTGACCCTCTCCAAAGGTTTTTCTGCCATCTTCACCATTATGGACAGATTTTCAAAGGCCTGCCACTTTGTCCTCGTAAAGTCCTTTCCATCCTCCACTGGGACTGCTAACCTTCTAATAAAACATGTCTTCAGACTTCATGGCATCCCGTTGGAGATCCTGTCAGACCGCGGTCCCCAGTTCCTCTCCAGGGTCTGGAAGGAGTTTGCCACCTTATTGGGGGCCCGTGTTTCCCTGAGTTCTGGTTACCACCCCCAAACTAATGGCCAGTGTGAACGGCTCAATCAAGAGTTGGAGGCAATGCTCCATTGTGTGTGCTCCTCTAACCCTACCAGCTGGAGTACCCAACTACCCTGGATTGAGTACGCTCACAACACCCACGTTTCTACTGCAACCGGTCAGTCCCCGTTCGAATCCTCCCTTGGTTATCAACCTCCCCTGTTCCCTTCGGATCTCTCCGCCTCTGTCACTATTCCTCAGTTTATACGCCGGGCTAGGAGAACCTGGATCCAAACCCGGGCAGCTCTTCAGCACACCATGGAACGCAACCAATGGCTGGCAGATCATCACCGCCAACACGTGCCTGTGTACAGCCCGGGGCAACAAGTCTGGCTCTCTACCAAGGATATCTGTCTCAAAGGCACCAGTAGGAAACTTTCCCCTCGGTTCATCGGTCCATACCCCCCATTCAAGAGGTCCTCAGTTCGTGTTCAGTCCGTCTTGTCCTGCCCCCGTCTATGAAGATCCACCCTGTTTTTCATTTTTCCCTACTGAAACCTGTCTCGTCCAGCCCGTTGTGTCCTGTCCCTGCTCCTCCTTCGCCAGTTCGCCTCACCGATGGTGGACTGGGCTATCGTGTTCTGCGTCTTCTGGACGTCAGGCCCAGGGGCCGGGGTCATCAGTTGTTGGTGGGCTGGGAGGGCTACGGCCCAGGGATTTTGACGCCGCTCAGGCTTCCTCTGCCTCGTCCTCCACCTCTGCTAGGCCGCTGGGTGTCAGCTTTTTTTGGGGGGGGTACGGTCATGCTCTGTGCTGAACAAACCATCTTTGTCTGAGCTTTGTTTGCAGGTGGGTGTGTCAGGAGAGCTCATCTGTATCAAATCAGCTCATCAGCGGTCAGGGGATTTAAGGAGCAGCAGGACAACTCACCAGTGCCAGATTATACTCAGTCTTGGGTTCCAGTAATCTATTCATATTCACTTTCTACAATATCACCGGAACCATCATCAATATTCCAGTCCCGCCGTTTGCCCCTGATCGCCTGCTCTCCGCCACTCACAGACCCACCTGCAGATCCTCGGTCTCCCTGCTCAGCCAGGCCTGGCATACCCTCCCCGAAAAACCTGGATCATCCAGGAAACCGTAAGCCCTTTGCATTCCTCATCATCCTCTCACGTTGTTCCAGCCTCTGACCTCTCTTCCTTTCTCAGATCCCCACGGATCCATTTCCTGTCCATCGGAAGCTACCTCTACCGCACCATACAAAATAAACCATTTTTACTTACCTTCCGACTCCTGGTGGTGATTCTTCATGTCATGGGTTAAGAAATCGCCTTCAAACATGACATTTTCTTGTGCTGAGCATCTCATGCAAATGATCCACATTTCCCTCAGCGAGCACAAACCCTTGTCTGAGCTTTGTATTGCTTTATGTAGCTAAGGTTCTGCCCCGGGTGAGATAGTGAATCATTGATGGGAGGATAGGAGAGCTGAGTCCTGTTGGTGCTCAACTTGAGGAATAGCGAGAGCAGAATAATGAATTTTGAAACGTGAAGTTTGAGAAAGGGGAGTTGTGCTTTGCTCATTCAGCCAAGGCCTGTAAAAAGCAACGGTGCTTCACTTCAGCCCTCCTCACCCCCACTGTTCTTGCATTATTGTCTCTATTTTGTGCCTCTATACATCATTGCGCCATTAGACTTTATCTGCTTTGTTGGGTGGAACTTTTAATATGCATTCCAAAAGTTGGAATAGTCTAACACTAAAAATACAAACTGAGTTTTTGTTCTTTTCTCTTTGATGTTTGGAAAAAATATCCATAAATAGAATTTAGCAGATCAGAAAACAAAAGCAGAAAAGGAAGAAAAAGCTTTAAATGACATCATACACGCTCAGTTCTGGATGAATAAAAAGGGGAAACGGAATAAAAAAGCTTATATCAGGTTAGTTTCTCCACTCAGGTAATAAAGTACAGGTTTTTTTGCTTCTACAGGTTGTATAAACCTGATTTTTTTCTTTGCCTTGAAGTAGTTTGTTCAAAAGCTCACTGAATGTAGGGAATAAATAAATTACAACATTTTCCTTTCCTCGTATACTTTCTCTCGAACCCAGAAAAAGAGCATTTGTTTTAATTTAGTAGCTTTACTTGATGCTTTGTCATGGGACTAAGTGGCAGCCGGATCTATTTTCTCCTGTTTAGTTCCAGATCTCATCTTCCATCACTGTTTTGTGCTCTGGTGCAGTGCAACATTTGTCATCATTGAACCGTAACTGGAAGGGGATTTATGTAGTCGACATAATCCCCAAGACAGACTGCATGTTGCAATAAAAACAGAACTCCTCCGCACCTCAGGCTGCGTAAAGAAAGCTTAAAGTATTCCAAATGTATCTATTTTTTTTATTAAACATGGTGTCATCTTAGCGCTTACATCTCTGAAGTGTGCTGCAAACCCTGTGAGGAGACAACACTAGGCGGGTCCGAGTACTGTCATCAAGGTAAAATAATGAATTAAACCTGTCCATCCCATAGTGGGGTGCAGGGGTGATGCCTGGAAACAGGGCTGGACTGGGATGAACAATCAGCCCGGGCATTTTGAGCCGACACCCGCCTACCAGCTATTGAAGTAAAAACTATGATGCCTAATATTCACACCAGCTCACTTTGGTCCTCAATATTCCATATCCATCATATTTTAGTTGTTTTCCTGCTCCAGCACGAAAACGGCTTAACACAATAACAGAGGCTTGTTGTTAATAAAGAATAAGTCAAAAAGTAAAGCAAAATATAAAATCTATCAGAAAACTAAGTTGCCTGATTACCTGAAATGCCGTGTGATTTACACACACACACACACACACACACACACACACACACACACACACACACAAATGCATTTTAATAATAATAATAATTATTAATTAATAATAATAATTGAAACTCAGAAATTACAACTATAAAACAAATATTGATGTAATTCTTGAGTTTACATAGTTTTGATCAGAATTTTTTACACTCTTTTATGCATGAAAAGAATGAGTGAATAATCAACAGAGAAGCTCGAGGTGTACTTACTGAATGGGATCTGTGGTGGGATTATATGTTTTCTTCTTCCCACTCCTCTTCAGGCAGAATTGCATGGCCATTTATGTATATTCCTTTGCACTAAATGACTTATATGACTGAACTATTTGTTACCTTGTTTGACTGTGACATTGCCTGAAATAAATAAAAATGAATGAATGAACGTATTTTCTCAAAACAATCTTCCAAAGGGATTATTTACTGAGTAGAATATTTTGATATGTGCAGGGTTTTTTATTCAGTATTATTTAAAAATCAAACACACACACACACACTCACTCACAGTGCAGCAGACAGGCAGCAGGCTGTGTCACTAATGTAGGTTTTGTGTTTCTTCCACGCAGCAAACGTATTGATGAAAGGGAAATCCAGTATCCTTGTTCTGTTCTCACAGGGACATTTTCAGATGCATCTGACAGTGCACAGATAAACGAACCAAACCAGAACTGCTCAGAATACCTCTGCAGTATCTGGATTTAAGCACAGCAAATGTTTTTAAAAGATAATAAGACCACCTCTGCCTTTTATTTTCTTGTTTTGTACTCCAAACTTTTTTGCTTAACTAAAGGCTAGTTAGCTTTCCTCCATAAAAAGTTTGTGTGTGTGTGTGTGTGTGTGTGTGTGTGTGTGTGTGTGTGTGTGTGTGTGTGTGTGTGTGTGTGCGTGCGTGTGTGTGTGTGCTCTGTCTTCTCCATCCCCAGTGAGTCGTGGAGGATGGCTGCTTATACTGAGCCAGGATCCTCTGGAGGTTTCTTCCTGTTAAAAGGGAGTTTTAACTGCCAAAAGTCAGCTTGAAATCAGTTAAAAAGGCTTCAAAGGGACCAGATAGGAACAAGGAACAGTGACTTTTCGCTTCCGCCCATCTCAGGGCTCTTCCACGAAGTAATCCAACAATATACGAGATCTTAATTGAGTCTGTGGTGAAAGCTCCTGGTGATTGTTCGAATGCAAGTCGACATTGTAAAAGAAAGCTGTAACAGTCCTCGAACTCACCGCTGAAGGTCAGAGATGGCGGTAATGCGGCTGGGCGGAAGTGGGTGACTTCCATGGGAACTGCTGCTTCCGGTCCGGGAACAACTGGAGTAACAGGGGCGGCCAGCGCAGGTTCTGAAGCAGAGGCCTGAGTCTGCGGTTGGGACAGCCTGTCGTGTATCTGCCACACCAAGGCCTCCAACTGCTGGTATTGGTTGTTTGCTGCGTGTAACTGCTCCATTAGCAGCAGCAGGGCTTGTTCTTGTTGAGACAACCTGTGGAGCAGATCAGTGAGAGGTGTATCTGCGGGGTTAGCGGTTTGGCCAGATGATTCTGACATGGTTTGGGGAATGTGTTTAACTCAAGACATGCAGAATCACACACTCACAGATCTTATCATAAAAAATAATCTTTATTTTAAAACGGTAACTGAAGGTGCACTGGAAAGCAACGGGAGCACAGCACCTGAGGAGGGGAGAGCAGATACAGGTGAGTCCAGGAAGGTAAGTCTAAACTTGGTAGGTGCAGAGAAAATACTTACTGGGAGTAGGGGAGAGTAGGTTGGGTGCCGGGGTGAATCCAAGTGGGGTGTCCAGGAGAGGGAGCGAGAGGAGAGCAGGAGAGCGGACCAGCCGGGAGGAATGGAGAACGGGAGAGCTGTGTCCGGAAATCCTATGGGGCACAAGTGAGTAATCCTGAGGAGTCGCGGAAATCCAAACACGTAATCCTGAGGAGTCGCAGAAAACCAGAGACGTCACAGAAGTCCAAAAACGTTCCAAAACCTGGTAACGGGTAAGCGCAGGAGAAAGATCCAAAGGTTCACAAAAAATCCTAAAAACACTAGAGCACAAAATCCAAGAGTCGCAAGAGGGCAAGAAACTACCAAGCTGTAGTAATCATCTGGCGTCGAGGAGTGTTCACCGTCCTCCTTTTGTAGCCAGACCCGCTGTTTGCAAATCAGCTGCAGCTGGAGCCTCCCTCTCCTGAAACACACAACTCAAAGATGGGAAAATCAGAGGAGTACTCACCCCGGCACATGACATAGCCATTAACATTGGCAGAGAAGTGAGGAATTCACCCCATTACCGGAGGGTTGCTAGTTTGTGCCCTGCTTAGTCTGTCATAATCATTGTGTCCTTGGGCAAGACACTTCACCCTCCTTACCTGCTGCTGGTGGTCCAATTGACCAGTGGCGACTGTGTACAGCAACCTTGCTTCCATCCTCAGGGCAGCTGTGTGTGGCACTGTAGTGTAAAGCACTTTGGAGTCCTCTGATTCAGAAAAGCACCACGCAGGTGCAGGTTATTTACTATTTTGTTTTTGATGTGATTGGCTGATGACAAACAGATATAAGCACCAATTCCTCACGTCTATAGCAAATTGATAAAGAACATCTTGAAAAGATTGATACTCTAAAGTGAATAAATTTTATTTATACAGCACTTATCAAAGAAAGAGAATCACAAACTGCTTCACATGGATCAAAACAAATCATAGTCTTAAAATCATAATGATCGTAAAATTAAATCCAATAACAAAGTTGTGAAATTATAACATGATCATAAATATCATAAAACAAAGCCCAGTGCTTCAGATCAAATGTAACCCCAAATCTGCACTGGAGGCATCAGCGGTGCAGAACAGCGGCGGGATGGTTTACTCACATGCTTCCTGGCATGTCAATCAACACCGGGGGAGCATCTCAGACACGGAGCAGCTTCTCCAGCATTCTTATCGCTCAAAATATTCCTTGAGACTTCAAAGGTCACAGTTTGTGAAGAAGAGGAAGAGGAAGGAGAGGAGGAAGAGGAAGAAGAAGAAGAGGAAGAAGACAATGACGACGACAGCCACGTTTTTTCCAGTTAAATCACATTATGAGTGTCATTTGATTAACTCCTGGTTGTTTCAGGTTAAAACAGTGTTACAGAAACTCTAAAGGCGGTTGATAAAATAAACTATTTATGCAACATCCCATTACATTAATTGGGCACTGCGATTTTTCAAGACCACATTGACAGGACTGTGGCTCTAGACGAAACAAAATTTTCCAAATAAAATAAAAGGAATGACGGGTTGCCTTTTGGGAGAAGCGGAGTCTTGCTGGTTGGGTGGTGTGGAGAATCTGAAAGGGGTGGGGATAGGAAAGCCAAAGATTATGGATGAGTGGCTGAGCAGATGAGGGATAATGGGTAATGGTCTGCTTTCAGATGGCAAAGGCATCCTGTGGAAATTCTGAAGAGGGCCAATTCAGACCGTGTGAGAGGGAGCTGATTACTCACCCTCTTTCTGTGTGTGGGATCAGGATCAGAAACAAATCCTTCTCCCAGAGAGGCTAATGAAAGAATAGGAGAGGACGGAAAGGTTTGCAAAGACAAAGATTGCAGAGGACAAATGGTACAAGGTGATGACAGAAGTATTAAAGGTTATTTATTTCCTCTACCATCAACCCTTGGAATAAGAAAGGCAAAAAGCAGTAGCCTAGAAATCTAGATGGACAGTTGACGAACCGAAATGATTTTGCGCTCCATGTCGGTCTGGCCATGCACCATTGGAACCTCTGTAGCCCCAGCCAGTCTGGTGGCTGGCCAATCACAGGACTCAATCAGTTTGGTGGGTGGAATGATGCCACGGAGCAGAACAAGATGGTGATGGCTTGTTTGAAACTGCTTTGGCATCAACTTTGGACTTGGCATTCTCTTTGAGACCAGAGCAGACAGAGGTACTTACATCCTTTATTTAGAATAAGGATGTATTTGTGTCTTCTTCAACTGTGTGTGGTGGACTGCCCTGTTGACTAACTTCCTTAGCGGTGAGTATGTCAAGTTGTTTGTTGTCCAATAGCACGTGGAGACAGTTTTAAAGACAACTGACACCGTCCTTGTATCAATGCTGGTCACCATGCCTTTTCGCTGCTACATGTAAAGAAAAATTGGCTGGCTCAGCCATATTGTAAGGAGAAACTGTCTTTACTCAGTTATATTGTTAAGAAGACTCAAAGGTTGTTTTCATCGATAAACTGACGATAATATCTGTGTGTCTGTGTTTCAGTTCAATGAGGAAACCAGTTTGACAATTAAAAGTTTTAATTCTTCAAATTAAACTAATGATTTTGAAATTGACAAACAGGAAATAACAATCAACATTGGCAACTTGTGGGACAATCTTTAACAGTTGATATGCTGTTCTTGCTCAAATAGACCTTCTGTTGGTGAATGAAGATTGAGAGTAATAGGATGTGGTTATGGATGCGTGGGTGTGCAAAGTGTCGTGAGAGTTGAACATGAGGTGAGATGAATGCGTGTGCGCATCTGATTTTGCTTCAGGAAGAAACAGGTGTCTGAGTGAAAAGTGATGGTTTGAATAAACTTAGGTTTAGTTGGAAAAGATGCATCAAAACGCTATCTGTCGTGTTTTGCCTCACCGAAAATCGGACCCCCTGTTGGACCCGGGACGTCACCTTAGGATGATGTTTCATCCAGGGCACCTTGGCTGGCAAAGAAGACAAAGATGCGCCGCGAACCGGTCCAGAGTTGCCCTTGGTACACGTTGATGGTAAAGCGTTTTGTCGATGCGTTTTCTTAAGTTAATTCACTCAGAAATCAAAGACTCTGTATTGAGTCTGCGTTAGAAGTTGCGATTCAGCTATTCTGCCTGGCTTGGCAGGAACAGCGTGAGAAAAAGGGGGGGGAGAAACGAGCCAACCGGCTCCCCCCCTTCAGCGTTTATTCAGGTCCTCTCTCTTTCGTTGTCAAGCATGAACTGAAATCATAAACTGAAACTTACCAAAAGCCTTTCTCTTCTCAAAGCAAATGTGTGCGTCAGCAAATGTGTTTTGGAGTTTACTGTGAGAATCTGTGTGTGTGCGTGTTTGTGTGCTTGAGTGTGTGTGAAGGTCAGTAACAAACATTCTCAACATTATCTAATTAAGTGTGGATTCCTTAATCCATTATAATTACCCAAAGCATAAGAACCATTCATTTGATTAAACACATTTATAATGAGCAAAATGATAATGGTTACTTTAACATTAAAATCAAGAAACAAAGTTTTAAGACTTGTTATGTTATGACTACTTTTATGGGAACAACATCTTCTGTGGGAACAACATCTTCTGGCACGAAGCTGCAGGTGGCAGATGTTATGGTTTCCTCCCAGACTCGCTGGCGTTCAGGTCTTAATCTGTGGGTGAAAGTTCTCAACGACCCAGCTTTGACCCAGCTGAGTCCAACACCACCTTTGTGACAGAAAACCCATATTTCCTCACGTTACATACAGTATTTATATCTTTATATCCATACTTCATACTAGTACTCAGCATGCTGCTTTCTATTTAGTCCACGTTGTCCTGTGTGTATTTTTCCTTATCTTTGTTCCGAAGCAGTGTGTAATTTAATTCCACTCCATGTGAGCATGATGTGGATGACTACGGCCCAGTCTCAATACTCGTACTGCGCCCTGCGGACTTCAGCAAAGTGCACTTGGAGAAAGTACGCTGTAAGGCTTCAAGGGTGTAGTACACAAGTGTGTAAATATTTGTAGAATTCAGACAAGGAGTATGGCATCATCGATCGCAATGCATGCCAGGATGCTGGTCGCTGTGAAACTTTTTTTAAAAACCTTTATGAACAACTTTTAAACAAACAACCAAACAGTTATTTGAAATGAATTTACATTAATTGCTGCGTTGTCTAAAAGTTTTAGAGCATCAACTAATCGTCCTAAAATTAACTACTTTCATTGGAAAATACATACTTTCAGAATGACCCTTTTCTCCTGCAACAATGACTTGTGGGTAGTACCTTTGCATTGCTGCAGACTTGGGTGAAGTGCAGATTAAGAGTGCAAAAGGGGCCTGATCAACTTCTGCCCTTGCTAGTCGGAACACCCTACGTAATCGCACCCTTGGCTGGGAATGCACAATTGAGGGACGCAAGTGTGCGTGTGCGAATATTGGGATTCGGCCACAGAATCCCTGATATCTGAGCTGTAGATTCTGCACCATGGCTGAGCTCTGTCTTTGGGTCTTAGCCAGACTATACATTCACATATACAGACCCATAGAAGTGTGACGTCACCTGCCCACACCCCCACCCCTCAGCCCCAGGCTGGAGAGCAAGAAGCTGGCACCTCCTCGTTGATCTCTGTTGTGTTTAGGTAGTTAAATAGCAGCTAAATAAAATATATGAGCATGGCTAACACACGTAGAGCTGTAGGCTGCACAAGTAAATGAAAGGAAAGAAAATTTCAAATTTTACAAGATTCCACCTAATAAAATACACTGAAGGCAATGGTTAACGGCCAATTCTATTGGATAAACCACCACATCGTGGCAGACAAAAACTCATGACAGAATAAAAAAGTTAAATATCTCCCCCACATGTCCAGACACGAACAAGTTATAGTCATATAATGAATTATGAGTTATTTTATATAATTATGCTTGACAGTGGGGACGAGGAGCCGTGGAGAACATGTGTTAAAACGCCATTGTGGTGTGTTGTTCTGTATGACACGTGGTAATGGTCGTGTAACAATAGTTACACAAAATGCATTGTGTCATTGGAGCAGGCAGCCACTAATATCGTTCGTGTTTCGTTTACGTTGCTCATCAGAATAAACGTAGCGTCCGTTAATCTCCAGAGACAAGCGGTGTCATTATTATTCAGCACTGACCCGTAAAACGTAGAAGAGATACGTTTACACCTCAGGTTCAGCTGTGTGAAGTCCAGATGGCCGGTTCTGAGGACTCTCGTTCCTAACCCTAGCCACCTCTACTGGATTCTCTCGATGTGGAGGATCAGCAAATCTACTCTGAGACCCTCCCGGATGACTGAGATTCTCACCCTATCTCTAAGGGAGAGCCCAGCCACCCTGGTGAGAAAACTCATTTCAGCTGCATGTATCCGTGATCGTGTTCTTCCGATCACTACCCAAAGCTCATTACCATAGGTCAGAACGTAGATCAACTGGTAAATGGAGAGCTTTGCCTTCTGGCTCAGCTCACTTTTCACCACAACAGATCAGTACAACGCCCGCATCACTTCAGGCGCAGCACCAATCCACCTGTCAATCTCACAATCTATCTTTCATTCAATCGTGAACAAGAGCCTGAGATACTTAAACTCCTTCATCTGGGGCAGGACCTCATCCCGACCTGGAGAAGGCATTTCACTCTTCCATGGTCTTGGATTTAGAGGAGCCAATTCTCATCCCAACTGCTTCACACTGGGCTACGAACCATTCCAGTGGAAGCTGGAGACCACGTTCTGATGATGGTGATGAATATTATTTAGTTGCAAATATTAATATTCAGCCCATTTTCACTCAGTTGGAAAAACAAAACATGAAGTTGTTCTATACCTCCAAGATAATTAATCAACAAAATGGGTAATTGGTTTAACTGCCCTCTTAATGTTTTGGATTTGGTATAAAATCTGTGTCTACTCAACCAACAACTCAAGAGCTCTGGGAACACATGTAAATGGTAGGGTAAAAAGAGAAAATAAAAATGATCTTCAGTGAGAACAAAATGTGAAGGATGAAACATCTCCTGTTCCATCTAGGTGATTGAATATGCACCGAGCCTTGCAGCTACACCAGCGACTGACCTGCCTTGTCCTGAGCTCAGTGCTCAGACTCATCTCCCACAGCAACAATGCTTCACTTAATCAGCTGAGCACAAGCTGAACCAGCTATTCCTTTGTCTGGTAAAAGTCCTATACAGTGTTTAGAAGATATGGAATTGCATGGAATTAGCTTCATATATTTTACTGGTCTGAGCAAAGATGGAAACATGTAGCCTAGCATGTCAGACTCGTCTGGTAACTCACAGGCAGAGAGGCACATGAGGAGCGGGACTTCTTTTTTTTTAACAGAAAGGCTTTTAGCGCTTCTAGTTGTTGTGGTTTGAAAGACATGTCCAAGTTATTATTACGCCCCCTCCTAAAGGTCTAGGAGGATGAGGGGACTAACACAAGAAAATAGGTGTAGGTGTGTGTGTGTGGATAAAGGACGAGGAGGTTAGAGTAAAAACAAAAGGATTTATTAACAAAAGGTGTCCGCTGCTAACGGCATAAATAAGGCTTAGTGAAAATGGTGATTAAAAGGTGGAAACTGAAAACATAAGCAGACTAACTGCTTATTAAATGGGCTTTCTGCCTAACTTAAATCACGACCACCTAAACTCAAAATATCCCCGGCTCAAAAGTCCAATGGGGACAAGAAGCCACCAAAATAAGCAAACTGATGCTCTGTCAGCTAAATCCTCCAAATGAGGATAATTAAGCCACATTCCTGTAGAAAATAACCTTAAACAAGTACCACAAAAGATTTAGCATTAGCAAGGAGTCTCAAACACGCTCAGAAGGAGCCCAGGCTAATCCTGTAGCCTTGGTAAAAAACCTTAAACCCAAACGGTAACGGTATAAATCTGGCAAAGAGCGTCGACGAGCAAGGGAGAATCTCAGGCTACTCCAGGATCTCCAGCAACAATCCTTAAACCCAAACGGTAACAGTGTAAACAACCTTAAACCCGATTGGAAACGGTCTAGCAAAGCGTGTCCGTGAGCTGGGGAGAATCTCCAGCTAATCCAGGATATGCCTGACTGTCTGCTGCGTTCCTCCTTTTGAGCCTGTTGGCCGCTTGATAGCTGATGAAGATCAGCTGCTGTCTTCTCCGGCGTGCCTCTCTCCGAGGTCCTGAAAGGGCTCTGGGGTGCTGGAGAGTGTGAGCCAACCGTTTCTGGCGCTGTCCCTGGTGCTGAATCCTTGGCAGCGGGGACAAAAGGCTCAGGTTGGGATGAGAGGACGGACCGAGGGGACGAGGGTCGTCACATTTATTTAGAACAGAGGAAAGAACCACAGCGAACTCCGCTTCAGTCGCCATCTTCATTGTTTATGAGAAACTCAGTGTTGCGGTGTGTGACGTACGCTGCTCAGCACTGATTGGCTCGGTTAGAATTCTCAGGGGGTGTGGTTATTTGGATCGGAGAGTTCCCAGCCTCAAGGGGCTGGCTGGCCAGGCTAGCTTAAATGGTTGGATTCTTTATGTTTCTGGAGTATTTTGTGTTACCTTTTAGACATGATAAATCTGAATAATACTACTATTACCTTAAACTATTAACCAATATTTGGTTGTTTCGTATTTTCTAAAAAGGTTTTCTTCCAAGCACGTTTGTAGCAGCTTTTCTCAGCTTTTACAGCAGGGCTGTCTGTCCATGGCCCCATCAAGTTCCTAATAAATCAAGTAGAAACATCTAAGTTTTATTTGCCATTTAACAACGCAGCTTTACCACATGCTCATGTCAATTTACGCCTGCTGTTTTATTTTTGATGGGGCGTTTGTCTGGATAATGTTTCCCAACACAATGACTTATTGTGTGAAATATTCATGATTTCATTTTGCTGCTCTGAAATATTCAGGTGTTTGACAATTCAATGTAACATTTGCTGTCACTCGCAAAGTAATGGAACATAAATGTTTTTGTACAAATAATTATAAAAACTATTCCCTATTTTTAAATCCACCATTTGATCATCAAGAAAAAAAGTGAAAAATATTCTAAGATTGTGTTAATCTTAAAGGTCCTGTAATGATAATATAGGGTAAATTGCTTGAGAGTTATTTATTATTATTACCACCACTTGTGACCAAAGCTATGATACTCTATATAAATATAGAATATCCCCTGCTTGGTCTTAGCATGATTAATTAGAAGATCCTAGGATTCTTTTAATTATTAAGGGATCGTACACCCAGATTAAGAGACCCTCTTGGTGGATCCGAAAGTGAGAGGTCAGATGGCCGCTGGCACCGGAAGGCTGTAGAGGACCGAGGTGCCGGTTCTTTCAGTCCGGAGATGTCTCTCGGGTCACAAAAGATGGATGAAACCGAGCGTCTTAAAAATAAATCTGAAGGAGTTTGGAGTCAACTTTGTTTTGCAGGAAACTATCTTGTTGTTCAGCTTCGCAGGTGCGAAAAAGGTTAAAGGTTTTGACGACGTGTCAAAAATACTTCTGGTTAGAGAGGTGCTAAAGATGGCCGGTCTGAAGCTCGCTCTAGAACTGACTAATGGCCCAAAGCCATCTGGTTTTAAAGAATTGATATTATGGTTTGGCCAGCCAATCAGGGGCTGACAAGTTTGAGAGATGTTACCAAGCATCACAGAGACACACCCTCTGTGATGGAGACTCCGAATCTAGACAAAAGGTTAACTTATGTGTCATGCGTTAACTTAACTTTACTTGTGAGTGCAAATGTTATGACCTCGTCAAGTAAACATAGTAAAACAATCATTGAGCACAGATTAATGAAACATTTCATTATTTATAATTAGCAATAACAAAACTACATTCAATGATTATTTTTAATTATAAAATATTATTTTCATCTTCATCTGGGAATAAAGGAGTTTATTTTAAATAGTTCTTCTGTGATGGGCCTTGGAGGGGAAAATGTTTATTGTTTATCATTTATTATCTCTGCAGTGTAGCTGGTGTGAGGAAGTAGGCTCTGATTAAAGGGACTTAATGCAGACTTCGAGTCTCCTGTGAGGGGAAAAGATTGTAGGGTGTGTCATAGCCAGGTTAAGTTTACCTGGCTGTGCATTTGACCTGTGGGATCTCAAAATCAGGCCATTTTGTGACATTACCTTCACTGCCAAACTACTGCCACAGCTTCCTAAACATCAGTTGTTCTTAAATGTTTTTTGCACTTAAAGAGACAATTATTAGTTTTTACCTTTAGTTTCTGGAAATATTCATCAAAGCTTTGTTGAAAAAGAATGAAATGATGTCCAATTCTTGAAAAATATTGGCGGCTTCTTACCATATAACCATAAAATTCAGGTCTAAAGTACATAAGGTGAGGGTTTAGCCTCTTTGGGGGAAATCATGTTTCCTTCTGGTGAGCTTGGGGTCCTGCGCCTGTTGATGACGTCACACCAGATCACTGGCTGAATGTACTACTTTTGGAAGTAACCTTACCTCGTTCAAAATCATTTAGGCAGTAAGAAACACACATTTAATAACAAAACTACTAAACTCTTTCCAAAGAATACATAAAAGAACAGATTTGAAAAATATATACATTTTGGCCAAGCAGTATTGCCATAGTATGATGACGTCATCAGCAGGCACAAGCCCCCAAGCAGATCCGGAATGAACAGCACCTGAAAACAACAATTGGTGTTGCATTATCTCATAGAATTACCTGAAGGACCATCAACGTCTGAGGAATCATGCTTTCTGCTCCACAGGTAACATTTACTGTAATGTTTTTTTTTAACTAGAGACAGTCAGGAAAATGTGGTGTAAAACCATCCTGAAATATATGTATGTACTATATTTATGTTTATGTGCTTAGCAGACGCTTTTACCCAAAGCGACTTACAATTTTTTTTTTAACCTATAGGGCATGTTGTGATCTGTGGGGGAAACAGGAGTACCCGGAGGAAACCCACGCATGCATGGGGAGAACACGCAACTCCACGCAGAAAGGCTGCAGCCGAGTTTTGAACCTGCGACCTTCGTGTTGCGAGGCAACAGAGCTAACCACTGCGCCACCATGCAGCCCATGGGTAGCCTTAAAAATAAAGTGGCTGGAAACTACACACTGCAACTTTAAAAACCTAAAATTGCACCGTAAAAAATAAAGTCAAATTCCCATAGTCATCATCACACACTGGTGAAATTCATCTCTGCATATGACCCATCCCCATGGAGGGGAGCGGTGAGCTGCAGCAGTGGCTGCGCTCAGGATCTATTTGGTGGTTTACCCTGTAATCCATTCCCTTAAAGCTGTGAGTCAAGCAGCGAGGCATTGGGTCCCATTTTTAAAGTCTTTGGTATGACCTGACTGGGAATTAAACCCTGTTCTCTCAGTCCCAGGGCGGGCACTCTACCACTAGGCCACTGAGCTGGTGATTGCAGTCTTAGCACCAGCTACCTCTGCTGGGCATGAAGAGTGAGGCTCAGGGAGGCCAATAACCAAACCATGTCTGAGTGCTATCTTTAAAAATGAAAGGTTATCCTGCTTAAAGGTCAACTTTATTCACAATTGTAAAACATTTGCTGTGGTCTACGGTAGGAATTATTGCCTTGCAAGGTGCTCTCTGGGGAGAAAATGCTCCAATCTGTTTGTCTGAAGAAGCAGAATTCATGTTGGAGGAGAAAGTAGCTTCAGATGGCAGGGTTTGGAGTCTTATTTCCTGATATTTGGACCTCTGCCCTCTGATTGGCTAACAGCAACACAACTCTACCACTGACTTTGTTCACTCTGCAACGTTGATGTTTTTCTCTGATTAGCTACAGTGTGGCCACAGATGTCCTGCGGTGTGCTAATGGGGCCAAGGCTACCCAGCACAGTCACCACTAGCCCCTCCGACCACCAGCAGGAGAGTGTTGAATGTCTTCCCAGGGACACAATGACAGAGTTATTGGCCGGGATCGATCCTACAGCCCTCTGATTACTGGACAACCCACTCTACATCCTGAGCTACTGCTGCGCTCCTATTTTCTATCAGAAGTTAATGCAGGAGATAGGTGTAGGAGACTATTTTCATGTTCAGCCTTCTGCAACTCTTTCATATTTTTAAATCTTGTTCTTGAGCCAGTATGTACTGAAACAACCCTTTGCAGGGTTAATGAAATGCCACTAAGGCGCCCACTTCCCTCTGTGGCCAGAATACCACACTTGCAACTTCAGAGTTGGCAGTCCGGTCCCTGCTGGTGGAGCGAGCTGTGGAGTGGAGTGTAGCATTTAGTGATAAATCACTCCTGTAGACACAAATGAAGGCTGAGGAGACATTTCAGCAGATGCATTAAAGCATTAAAAGATGAACGCACAGCAAGGAGATAAGTTTCATTTTCGGTTTGACCACAGTGAATTATTAACAGACACTAGGGAGTGCTACAAGCAAGTAAAACTACAAAGTGTGCCTTTAACCTCCCGCATTGGTAATGAGGTCAGATAGGCCACCACAGATGCTTATTTATTTATTTATTTATTTATTTTAGGAGTGCACCACTTCACTCTTGCCAAGGAATAAACTATCAAACATGTTTAACCACCCCCTGTCCTGGAAGAGTCACCTGATAAGAAATTGGAAGGGTTAAACTTAGAATGACCAATCATTTTCAAAAAGAAGTAAAAAATGGTTTCTTAGTGACCTTGCTCTTTAAGATAAAACAAGTAAATATTCAAAGGAGAAAAATATCTGACAGCCTCACTGTGGTTTTTAATGGCCAGTCCTGAAGCAGCAGGACTATGAAGCAGGTCAGAGCATAGAACTGCCTTAACAATCATATTTTTTATTGACTTGATGAGCACTATTGGAATTGCCATTAATACAATTGTTGGCTCTATTTATCTTTCTGAAGCACTGACGCCTAGAAGTGCATTTGTAAAGTGGATTGTGATAGTAAAATGTGTTTGCAGAATTAACAAGGCAAACTCTTTCATCTGTGCAGATAATCTGGATTTCTGTGATATTCTACAGGTAACTCAGACTCCACTTGCTGTCATATATTGATGAAGATGATGCTTTCACACTCTGCACTGAGCTCTGTGAACACGAGGCTATTTCCCATGGCATCTGTTTGCTTTTGTTGGTGTTTACTTGCATACACGTAAAGGTCAGAACAAATGACCAGTGGCATCCCTGGAAATCAGGTCATAGACATGTGCACAAACATTCACAACACCAAAAGACATGCAGACCTGTGTGAGACCAAACATAAATCTCTCAAATGCCCTTACACTGAACTGGAAAACCATGTATGAAATTACACTGAGGCCAGTTTTCAGGCTTTGAACCTTTGCACTCAAGTAATGCTCTACCCGTTCAAGTGCTAAATGCTTCAGGTTGCCTTGTGGTTTGGAATCCCCTTGTTGGAGGAGACTCTCTGCTGACATGCTGTTCAGTCCCTGAAAGAAATTTCATGTCTGTAACTCATCGATGTCATGAAATGTTGAATGTGATGGTACTGGAGCGTATAGAAATACAGGTCTTAAGGCAGAACATGAGCAATCTATAAAGAGATGAATCACTTCCAAGCAAAGTTCAATATTAGTGACACATGGCAATGATATCTGTATCTTTTATCCAGCTGTCTTCCACAAAAAAGAAAATGCTACAACTGTAAATATTAGTGAGACAGAATAGAACAGAATAGACTTTATTGATCCCACAGTGGGGAAATTCACTCGTTGAGGCGGCACACACACACACACACTTAGAGATTAGGAAAAATAAAAACAGGTAAATACACAAAGGCAGTAAGCTACTATTAGTTTCAACCATAAAGGACACAGACACACAAATGTTTACATTGGTATTGCACACATACTGAATGTAGTACTGATGTTAGGGATAATGCCAGTAACAGTTAAACTGTGGAGTCTTGCTCTTATAGTTACACACTCCAACTCCCGCTTCTGGGTCAGTAACTCACTCCTGGAAAGGATGCTTCTAATCTTAGTAATATTCCGAAGGTGGAAGAAGGAAATTCTACAAACCTGTTTAACGTGGGATTTGAATGACATGTCCTGGTCAAAGATAACACCAAAGTTCTTTACTTTGTTCTCTGAGACAAATTTAATGCTGTTCAAGTCAGGTGATTGACTAAGCAATTTCCTTATCTGATTTCCAGGTCCAAAGATGAGAACTTCAGTCTTGTCTTGATTTAAAAGCAGAAAGTTTTGAGTCATCCAATTTTTTATGTCTTCAAGACAAGCCTGTAATCTAAATAACCGATTAGGTTCATCAGGGTTAATGGATCAAAGATGCTTTCACTCTGTGCACTTGGTCACTGTGCACTTTTCCAACACAACAATCCTCCAAACACATCTAAAGCTACTGTTGCATTTCTGAAGAGCAGGATGAAGGTGACTGAATGGCCAAGTGTGTCTCCTGATCTGAACCCACACACCTGTGCAGAATTCAGAAGCTGCAAAACGAGCATCAGTCTCCATCTACCATCCAAGCTCTAAAATAGGTTATTCTTGAAGAATGAAAAAAGATAGATGTTGTAACATGTCGCCAACTTGTTCATTCCATGACTAGAAGACTTGATGCTGTCCTTGAAAATCATATATATATATATATATTAGGGGTGGGCGTTATCGGCGTTAACGCGCTGCGGCAAAGCCAGACTCTTATCGCGTGATTAAAAAAATGACGCCGTTAATCTATTCTCAAAGTTGGGTTGGGATCTGGGTCTATACTAAGTAAGCTATGATGACTTTCACATTGTGTGGATGGATACCTGGTTGGCGCGGATGGATACTCGGCGCGGATCATCGTACGTATGGACGGACGCCAGGCTCGCGGAGTTTAATGCTCCCCATGCAGCCGAACAGTTGCACCTTAGCCACCAGCAGCGCTTCTCCCTTCTCATCACATGGGACAAGTAAATAATTTATGTACTTTCACCAGAGTTTAATCCACAAATCCGACTTTCATTATTTTTATTTTGTTTTGTTTACCTCCGACATTTCCAGCCGGGCTTTCCCCGGGCCACACTTCACCGTCCGCGGCTGAAGCAGCGCTCGGATGTGAGAAAACTGAGACGAGACTTTCTCAGACAGGTGTAGTTTCTAACTAAGTTTAGCTCTTTTAGCAGCTGTTTATTGCGATAAAGTGATCAATTGTTTCTACAGGTCGTTGTTCATGTGACTTCGACTCAAATTCACCTGTAATAATAAACGTTTTACTCATAAATTTTTATATTTGTTTAGAAAAGTTGAGCTAGGATAACTCCCCTTGCCGTTTTCAGAGACAACAACAGCAACAGTCTGCTTCTGCTCATACAGGTGAGCTGTGGCATCATTTCCAGCTCTCGCTCCTATTCACCAGAGGCGATCCCACATGCAAACTAAAGGGGGGCATTGGAAGGGCACCCCAGAAATTTAACCCCCTCCCCAGGCCAGATAGTTTGTGTGTGTGTATGTATGTATGTATGTCTGTATGTATGTATGTGTGTGTGTATATATATATATATTTTTTTTTCTTTAGCAGGCCATATTGTGCAAAAGAGAAGATCTAGTTTGTCACCAGACAATGTGAACAAGCTGGTCTGCTTGAGTGACTGGTGGAAGAAGGAGAAATAGAGCTTGGACTGATTGACCAAATGCTACTGACTGTAAATAGTTAATCATGACCTATTCTGTAGACCTACAGTGCAGAATTTGTTGAACTGAATAAACAGCTATTAAACACAAATATTTATCGATCATTATTTATTTTCCTCATCAGTTATCGTAGTAAAACTGCTTTATCAGTCTGTGATGCATTATTGAAACAAGAAATACGCCTCCATTCTCAAAGACTTGCTTTTATTCATTATCTAGGTAGCACACACATATGCCTTTGGCAGAATTTGAATGAGCCATTTTAATCTAGATTAATCTAGATTAATTCCAAGATTGCAGTGAGATTAATCTAGATTAAAAAAAATCTATGCCCACCACTAATATATATATATATATATATATATATATATATATA
>SSNQ01034193.1:56715-93647 GCA_006942095.1 Nothobranchius kuhntae | reverse complement strand
CACGGTAAAAAAAAAAAAAAAAAAAAAAAAAAAAAAAAAAGATTATATCATATAATTCCCACAATTGTCTAGGAGTGGTGAAGATATGACGTCACTGTAATGTGACTGGATACATGCAGCGTTGTTCTTTGGCCACAGAATTGTTGATGGTCCACAACTGAAACCTACACTGCCATCACACACTATGCAGGGTATACTTGCAACAGGTTTCCAGTTTCTCCAACAACAAACACAGAGACACAAGATGGACAACATGCACACAAAGACACATACACTAAGAGTTCCCAGTTGTCTGAAAATGCATGCTTGTAGACTGTGGAAAAAACCCAAGTACTCAGAAAAAAAACACATGCAGAGGGACAACAGGAAGGCACTGGCTAAGACTTGAACCTGAGATAATCTTGCTTTGGGGTGACAGTGCTAAGACCCGCACCACCTACTAGTCTTACAAATTAAGATGTTCATATCTGGGAAAATGGTGAGAATTCATGCTTTTGTCCCTGCCTCACCAATTCCTGCAGCTAGCTTTGGAAAAAGTCTTTGGTATCACTGGGTGGGAAGCCAAAGAGTGATCACACCTTTTTCACCCCAATTTTATGAAGGATTCTGACATCCAGATGGCGTTTGGCTCTTAGAGGAATAATTGTCTTTATTTTGGGGGGGAGGAACAGTATTTGTACCTTAGTTAATAAAATTAAGTGATACTGGTTCAAAAAAGAGCTCATGATTCATTTTATGGCATCATAATGATGGGAGAATGAGGAATTAGCATAAATGAGAGTTTCCTAATTGCTGGTGCGACTTTATTGATGGTTTTTAAAGCATTGCAATTCCTGACCCCGGGCAGTAGCTCCCACCTTCCAATCTCTAACAGAGCAGTTTCATTTCACAGGCCAAACTTCATTTTTGTTCAAAAGTTGAGTTTGAAAAATAAGACCAATTGGAAGTACTCCATCAAAGCCTTCATGCTTTGAAACAACCTGCACAAAGACAGACCAGGCATGCTGAAGCGATACATTCTTGAGTTTATACGAGAAAATTTTTGTAGCCAGACTTTCTTATGGAGTCATTCAAACCCAACGCATTATTTAATTTTTTGATTGTGCTGTTAACTGTTCCATTTTATTGTTTTTAGTAGGAATTTTAATCTCTGACTATTTATGCTTTGTTCTTATTTATTTTGCCTGTTCTTATTTTGTTTCTTGTTCAAGCATTTGGCTTTTTTATGTACAGCACTTTGGTTAGCTGCCATGCTATTTTGAAATGGTGCTTTATAAATAAATATGGTATGGTATGGTATTTTATTGTCTTAACTGTTGTGCTTTTAGCTCCCTTTCATGTTCCGTCTTCTGCAGGAAGTTTTTTGTAAAACATGTCATAGCCCCTGGAATACAAAGCTTGCATGATAAACTTCAATTTCATTATATTTATGTCGTTAGCTGACACTTTTCTCCAAGCTGACTTACAAGTTACTTAAAGTGGTGGTACACTCGTTATTTCAATAAATGCGCTGTAGTATCTAATATGAATGAATGCTTATGAGTCTTTCTTTGTGGAGAAAAAAAAATGCTGGTGCTCTTGTTTCGGGGAATAGAAGTTTGTCAGAGGAGTGGGGGGAAGGAAATGGCAGAATTTGCAGTCAACAATATTCATGATATGTGAACACCTTTGTTCTCTGATGGGCAAATAGCCACACAACCCTCTGCCACAGTTCACACTTCTTTTATGAGTAAAAAAAAGCAAAATTGATGTTTTTCATCTCCGTAGAACGTGTTCCGCCGTGTTGCCGTTGTTATTGATTTGCTTCTACTTGCCGAGACATGCTCGGCTTTCCTGACCACTAAATAAACACAGACTTCTGCGGTCACAGGTCAAGGAGGGTCAGGCCATGAATGCTAATTCCCTCTGACATAGAAGTGACAGTCTTTTTCTGACCTGAGTGTTGGCCCATCCATCCCCTTTCAGCGGCAGATTCAGGCGATGGAGTTTGGAGACATTTTTATCTTCATGACACTTGTGAAACTCAGCATGACCGATTATATTTCAAAGAATTTGAGTATTATACATTTATTAGTAACCATCCACTCTAACTTAAACAAAGATTTTAGTATGTGGAATAAAACCGGAGTCCTCAGAGTGTCCCATGCATGCCTGAAGAGCTGCTAACTCTACACAGAATGGCCATAGCTTGTTTTCAAATCTAAGACCATCTCACTGCGAGGCAACAGTGTTATAGCAACTGTGCAATTTTGCAGCCTCCAGTCATGGAAACAAAAATTAATCTCTAAAATAAAACAAGTAATGAGGATTTCATTTATTAAACAAGGAAACGCTGACGCATTGCCGGCAGCAGCTGGGGAGTCCCCGCCACGGCCGCGGCGGTGCCGCCCGCCCGATGTGTCGGACAAAGTTGAAATTTTGCTACACACACACACAAGAAACCCCAATGGATCGTAGAGGCTAATGACTGTCTAGTACGCCTCTGTGTGTAAATGGCTTTTGGTCGTCTTTGATCTGAAACATGAAGGTGTCTGTGCACATGTTCCAGGACAGCCCAAGGTGGGTCTTCCTCAAAAAGGCTTAGACGGTTGAAATTCTTGGCACGATCTTCGGGTGGGAAGGCTTCAACAACCGCAGCTTGATTTGAAGCAATTTTGTGCAACCTAATGTTGGATGCTGCAAGCATTTTCTGTGCTCATCCAAGGACACTGATGGCTTCTTCCTCAGTTGGAAAGGACCTTAAAGCATCATCAACATAGAAATCGCATTTGATGAATTGTCTTGCATCAGCACATCATAGACCATACACTGCGACAGATGGTGAAGGAATGTTCTCGAAAAAGTGAACCCGCATTCTGTATTCCACAATATCTGAGGTTGGGTCATTGTTCTTATACCACAGGAAGCGTAAGAAGTCACATTGGTCTTCTTTACAACAAAACAGTGGAACATGTGCTCGATGTCTGCGGTTATCGCTACTCTTTCCTTCCTGAACCTCATGAGAACACCAAGCCGGCTGTTATTAAGGTCAGGGCCAGTGAGCAAGACGTCGTTGAGCGACACTCCTTCACATGATGCACTGCTGTCAAACACCACATGGATCTTATCCGGTTTGCTAGGATGATACACTCCAAACAGAGGGAGGTACCAGCACTATTGCCCAGGTCTCAATGGTGGAGCCACTTCTGCATGTCTTTTTTTTAACATCTTTTCCAAAAACTCAAGGAAATCTGCTTTCATTTGAGGTCTTTTCTCCAGGGAGCGCCTGTAACGTGATGAAGGATCTATTCCTCAAGGTTATTTAACCTTTTTCCACAGTTGCCTCTGACACAGTGCTAGAGTGCATGAGACAGCCTCAAGGTCATGCATTTACTTCTAAACTGTTTACTTTCCAGCAAAAGAAGAAGGAAGATGAAGAGACTCTTTTCATTTGTTAAATCAAAGAACTCTATTTTCAGTAAAGCTAATAAAAACAACTGTTAGTCAATAATACAATGTGACTGATCTGTGAAATCACAATGTTATGATTAATATGTTTGGATAAGTAATATGACATTCTAGTTCACTAGACACACTGACACACGTAAGGTAAACAACCACATGACACATTGCTGTTGCTGATCCAATCAGAACCTTCCTAGTCTGAAGTGTGGCATAGTCTCTGTGGTGTTTATAAATCTGCCAACTTTGATTCGACCATTATTCAAAACATCCAGATTAATAAAACTAGTTCCAACGCCATCTTAAGTTCAGTTCTCAAGATCTCATTGAGTTCACTGCATGCTAAGCGAAGTATTGAACCGGCCATCTGTACTTCTCTTTTTAAGCTGAGAACCATCAAGCTGGAAAAAATCTGTTGTTTTTACCAACCAAGCAACGGTTCCTTTCAGAATAAAAGCTGAACTTGCTGATCCAAGGAGGTTCCCCTTTTGACGCTGTGAACCACCTGTCACTATTTACCTGGAGACTACCCAAAGACTGGTTTGTCGTACTGTCGACGCTGTTTCATCGGCTCCAATACCAGAGGAGGGTCTGTGGACCTGGCATCCGGATCTGTACTGAGGTCTCATTCTATGGGTATGTGGATGCAACAAAATGGCGTCTCATGTGTTTATGACTACCCTGGTCAAACTCTGATCAGTTAGGAGCAAAACATCATCTCCCACTCAGCCTTAGCCTCTCCGGATATGAGAGTTCTTAATGACACTCATTCACATACACCAACCATCTCACACCTCATTCAAACAGAACATCCATTATTAGAGAGTTAGTATTGTTTAAATTGTTTAAAATTATTTAGTAATAAATCATCTTAAACGTTTGAAGGTCTCTCTCTCTTCTCTTGTCTCTCATTTAATACAAAGTGTTATCTAAATCCCTGCATTAAAAAGTTCAAATATTCTGTTTAAATAACCCAGTGGTCCATAAGATGGATTTCATACTAGATATGCAATTTTAATGTCTTATGGTCCTTAATTAAATTATAAATTACTAATGTTACACGCCGTAGAGAGACAAGTTGGTCGTGAGCCTGTTTCCCATTGTCAGGCAATCGCTGTCTCTGTGTTCTAAAAGGTAAAGGTGCAACCCAACTTTTAAAGCTGTCTTGATAGCATCCTTCTTCCATTATCTTCAGGAACTCCAAATCTTCCATAGATGGAGCGAGTGTGTAATCTTTGGGAGTATGAATGAAAACTGTTTGCCCCAAGGTATCTTTGTCGAGAATTGTTGGGTTACTGGTGGAGGTTAATCCTAGATGTTTTTGTCCAGGCACTTGATCAAAAACTTCTTTCACAGTGATCTGGTTGTGACATGGCTGGAGATGACTTGTATGGCCATTCTCTAGGACTGTTGTTCTGTAACTTCTCACCTCAAGTGGTCTGTGAGCACCTCCAGCGCACACATCCCAACCACCCATCCTAAGTCAAGCCTCTTTGCAAATGGCACATCCCCTGGGCCACTTATCTGCTCCCGCACTTTATGTACTTGCAGTGCATCTCTGCTGAGTAAGAGTAGTATGTTGGCATCTGGGTCTAGAAGGGGAATCTTATTAATTTGTTTGAGGTGGGAATGATGGTACGCTGCATCTGGAGTAGGAATCTCAGAGCGAACATTAGGGATTTGGTTACACTCAAGGAGTGTTGGCAAAGGAATGTTTAATTTCTTGTCCACCGGTTCCACAATGTAGCCACTGGCTCTCCTCCTTGCTGTCTCACACTGCCCTGCACAGGTCTTGAGTGTATATGAGTAGGAGGTTCCTGAGATTCCAAAGATCTCAAAGAACTCAGATCGAGCCAGGGAACAATTACTTTGCTCATCCAAGATGGCATACATTATCTTGGACTGCTCCTTGAATCCGTTTGGGAACGCGCTCACAAGGCAAATCTTAGCGCATGCTCTAGTGCTCAATCCCTCCCCATATATTTGTGTGCACATTGGCTTGACCTTCTGAATGTCCACTTTGTCTTCCTCCCCGCCTTCCTCTGACGTAGGAGGAGATGACTTAGATCGCCAGGTAGGTGCGTGAGTGTTAAGTGCATTGTGTGCAGCATGGGGTCACCTGCAAGAAATCTTTTGTTCGCCAGAATCAGTTGAGCATGCCTTGTTCGAGAAGCTGGAAAACTTTCCATAAGTCACATCAAATGATTAACAAAGAATCAAAGATCTTGCAGACTTGTTATCAGAGTTACAAGCCTCCAAAGAAGATGGCTACCTTGCAGGCTTATCGTACTTGGACACCTCTAGAGGAATTAAGCCCATTATAGAGAAGCTTCCATACAACTTACAAGATAAGTGGCTCTACTTTGGTACAAGGTACAAAAAAGAAGACCTCATCAGCTTCCCACCCATCTCTGTTGGTGGAATTCATACGCAGAAGCATGGGCTCGTACCGATCCAAGCTTTAACATTTTAACTCAAGCTCCAGTAGAAAAAACGAGTAAATGGAAAAACCCCACAAAGACATCTGTATATGCCCACAAAATGCAGGTGTCGGTGACTGCTAATTCTGAGTCCAAACAGACAACCGATCGAATAGATCCAAACAAACATTGTCCCCTACATAATAAACCACACCCCTTAAGAAAATGCAGAGGCTTTCAGTAGAAAAGCATAGACTATCGCAAACAACTTTTGAAAGAACATTACATCTGCTTCCGATGCTGCTTGTCCACAGAACATCTTGCAAAAAACTGCACAGCTGAAATAAAATGTATGGAGTGTGAAAGTACTACCCACGCCCAATAGTTGATTGGCTGATCATCAAGTGATGTGAGGCCAGATGTCGTCAAGTGGTTGTGTGTGAGATACTTGATGAGGTCTCCAGTAGATGTTGAATGATACTCTGATTTCCCCCACAGATCACAACATGCCCTATAGGTTATAAATTATAAGTCGCTTTGGATAAAAAGCATCTGCCAAATAAATAAACTTAAACATAATTTAAAAAAAATCTGGAACCAAGGCTAAATGAAACCAAACATGCCTATAGACAGGACAGCAGGCGGGCTGAAGGGAAGTGGAAGAAGGTCAAGCTACATGTGTCCAGACTGTCTCATTGTTTATAATAACTGTGTGAAACAGGCAAAATCTGAGTTCATGTGCAACCTTGTTTCCAACAATAGTCACAGACCGCAGGTTTTGTTTAGTGCTTTTAACAGTATTGTGAACCCCAGCATTGGAAGTAGTTGTATATGATCCTTACAAAGTCCGGCTCCTAGAAGGACGTCTCGGCTGGGTGGGGTTTTCCCGGTGAAACTGATTGATCAGATCATGGCTGAGGATGTGGCATTCCGGGACCCATTGCCTGTCCCCCGGGCCATAACCCACCCAGTCCACGAGGTATTGGACGCCCCTGCCCACTCTCCTCAAGGCCAAGAGCTTGTTGATGCTGTAGACAGGGCCGCCATCCACAATGCTGGGAGCCGGAGCGACCGCAGGGGGCGTCTGCAGGGGACTGAGTTTCTCAGGCTTCAGCTTGCTTAGGTGGAAAACAGGGTGGACTCAGTGCCCGAGGGAGCTCCAACGTGACGGCCACTGGGTTGATGACCTTAGTGATGGGGAATGGTCCAATGAATCGGGGCTTCATCTTCCTGGCACCCCCTTCAGTGGCAGATCAGCCAAAGAGAGCCAAACCCTGTCACCCGCCTTGTACTCTGGAGCAGCAGACCTCCGCGGTTAGCCACAGAGGCGAACCGTTCCTTGTTCTGAACCAGTCGGGAACGGTACTCAGTCCATGTGCAATGGCAACTCCTCACAAATGCTGCGGGACCGGAGGTGGAAGCCGACCTCTCCTGATGGGGGAAGAGAGGTGGTTGGTATCCGTAGACAGCATGAAAAGGGGAGAAGCCGGTAGAGAAAACCAGAGTGTTGTGTGAGTACTCAGCCCAGGGGAGTTGGGAGAACCAAGTCTGGGGGTTCTTCAGGCACATAGCACGCAGGGTGGTCTCCAGATCCTGGTTGAAACGGTCCACTTGTGTGTGTGTGTGTGTGTGTGTGTGTGTATGAAATTTTTCATCCAGTGAATGGGGAGATTACAGCGTGAAAAGCAATGGAGTTGCAAAAGTCCGCAAAAAAAGTCCGCACAAGTGGTACTCAAAAAATTTTGACAAAAAATTTTTTTGACAAGGTTTGCAGGTCTGCTAACTGTTTTGGATCCAAACAACATTTCAGATATCACCTTGATGGCTACTATTAGTTGACTTACATTTAAACTGGAAATTTGACCCAAAAGTAGCTGCTGGCTCCTGATCTACTATCCTTTTTTAAAAATACTGCATTGTATTCTGGAAAATTTTTGACCAAGGCCAGGCTACAAGACACCTCCCGTGTATCATTGGTCTGCTAGCTAAACGGCTAACAAACGGAAAACCGACCCCTCAGTAGCACATGAACATTGCAACATGCCTTGGTGGTTCCTGATGACGTATCTCCTAGTCGACCGGGCTGGGGCCAAGACATCAAGGCAAGGTTCCTTGACATTGAGAAACACCCATAGATTATTCATATTATATTCTTAAATATACAGCTTAAAGAAAATTAGTAGATAAGTGACGTTCACGAACAAATCAAATATTTTGAATGAGTTTTCAAAGTGAACAATGTAAGCCAAGTCATTGTACAGAACCGTTCATCTTGTCTTCCAGTAAACCCACTCCCCCACACGCTCTCACTGTCATGTTCTGTGTCCCCTTGGTCCCCAGCCCCCTCCTGTTTGTCCCCTGCGTTCTCCTCATGCGTCTCCTGGTGTTTCCCAGCTTCTCAGGTCTCCCCTAGTCACCCCTCTGTAGTTTTATTTTCTATAGGTTCAGCTATTCATTTTATTAGTTCCCTTAGTGTTTGTGTCCTTCCCCACTTGTTAATTAGTCTCCCTTACTCCTCTTGTAATTAGTTATCTTTGCCCTTAGTTTCTAGGTTTTGTTATTTAGTGTTTTTGTAGGTTATGTTATCTTCCCCTCTGCTTGGTTTTTCATTCCCATTTAGTTAATTGATTACACCTGTCACCTGCTCCCCTGATTGCTTCCCTCTGTGTTAAAAGCATGTCTTGTCCTTCAGTGTTTGTTGGGTCATTGTCGTATGTGTCTGCGTTGCTCGTGCCCCTCTCGAGTTTTCCCGAGTTTGTGCTCATGTGTGAGCTTTGTTTGTTTAGAGTTTTCGGTGAGTTTTTTTAGAGTTAGTCTTTTTATTTGTGCTTTGGATTTTGGCACATCCTCCTTTAATAAAGGATTTATTTTCTTTAAACTCTCCTGCCTTGAGTAGTTCTGGGGATTTCTGCATCTTGGGTCCAACCTCCTACACTCAACGTGACACTCACGGACATCTTCTCCAACCCCCCACACAGCTCTGCTTTCTTCAAAAGGCTCTTTTGAACTGCTCTTTGGGGTAAATGACCAACCAATGAAGAGAAGAGCCTAAAAAAACATCACTAAAAATTAAACATTGTTCTTGCGCTTTGACCATGGTTCCATTTTGATATACATGCATATTTATTTTAGTATGACCCTGAAACACAGCTGTACTTCCTATTAAAGAAGATGTCCAACTAACGTTTCAACAGGTTTTTAATAAAGTGGTCATGTGGTACATAAGCAGCAATGGTCCTGAGATGGATATGAACTCACCAATTCCAACTGGGTGGCAGACTGAAGTCAGGTACTTTTGGAGCAGAAAACTCTGGATCTGGAGCAGATCTGCTAAACTTTACTTCACAAGACCTCAGAGGTATTTGTGAGTATGTGTGTGGGCAAACAAGGCAGTTAGAATGATAATTACACATTTCCAAATGTTTGATTTCTTTAATCTTCTCTCATTTATTTGTGCTCAGTGCTGCTGAATATGCATTAAAATCTTTTCATTCCTAATGAAGGATAATAGTGCAACATGAGACTTTGACTTGGGCTTTTGAACTTCATTAATTGAAAGAACAATAGCCAAGAGGTATGCTAATGGTGATTGATTGAGGATCTTTAAAAACCGCATGAGTCTTAAAGAAACAGGGTTTTTCTGCCAATGGTTTGTGTACTGGACTGAACTAATTCTGCGGGAGATATTCACTCAGTTCTCAGTCAGGTTTCTAATCTGGAATGATGCATTTGCATCTTCCTCCCCTTTTCCTACTTTAAATTGAATCTTTTTTTTAATTTATTTTCAGATATTCTAGAGAAACATTAATAACAGTACTTTAGGTATGTGAAACCCTGTTGCACATTATTAACCCAACGAGTCACTTGCAAACAAACAAGACATAGGAGCTCATCAATTAGTTGAGGGTTGTTATGGGATAAATGTCATAGAATTTACATTGTTATATAATAGATCTGTTGTACCACAATTTTCACATACTTTCTACTAACCATTTTATCTTTACAAAAGTCTCCAGCAGCTGTGGGTGTTTAAATCGAGTTGCATTGCGGAAAAAATAGTCGGGTTTTTGAGCCACATTGTTTCATTTAAAGCTATTTCCCCCTCTGAATGAATTAAATTTAGTAAAATAGTTTTTTGACTGGTTCTGTTGCCCTGGACTCAGTCACTCCCCTTAAACTTAAACGGAAGAAAACCACCTCTGATCCTTGGCTGAACAATGAAACACAGCCTCAGGCAGCGTTGTAGGGTGCTGGAAAGAAGGTGGAAAAAGCACACGCTACTAATCTCACAGCAGCTTCTGATGGATGCCCTTGACCTGTATCAGAGAAGTGTTAGATCAGCCAGGAACAAATACTTTGCATGTATAATCTCTCTGCATCAGGGTGATCAGCATAAACTTTAAAGCACTGTCAATTCCATCTTGTCAATAACTGAACCTGGTAGTGTTGATCCCTCTGTGTCATTGTGTGCTGAGCTCCAGACCTTCTTTCTTCACAAAGTCCGGGACATTAGGGATAGTCTTGTGCAACCAGGATCTGGCTGTCCTGATGTACCACCAGCACCTCACTCATTCTGTAACTTTACTCCCATATCTCTTAGTAAATTGTCAGATCTGATTGGAAATATGAAACCAGCAGGTTCTCCTGAGGACCCTCTCCCCCCGAGGATGGTGGGTGAGGTCATCCTTATTTTGGGACCCACAATTTTAGACATTTTCAACTCTAGCTTGGCCACTGGGGTGTTTCCTACTTCTTTTAAAAAGGCGGTTGTGCAACCAATTTTAAAAAAAAAAACTGCTTTAGACAGCTCAAACCTTGCAAACTTTCGGCCAATCTCCAAATTACCGTTTTTGTCTAAGGTCCTTGAAAAGATTGTCTATTCACAGATTACAGCACACATGAATAGCTTTTCTCTGGTTGATGTGTTCCAGTCTGGGTTTAGGCCACTCCACAGTACCGAATCTGCCCTTCTTTGCATGACCAATGACATCCTGGTGACTTCTGACTCTGGGTTGCCTGTTTTGCTCCTACTATTAGATCTTTCTGCAGCATTTGATTCCGTTCACGATATTTTGCTGGATAGACTTGAGTCATGGGTAGGGCTTGGGGGTACCTCACTTCGGTGGTTCTGCTCATACCTGTCAAACAGAGTTTTCAAGGTTCAGTTGGGTAATTGTTCCTCTACATTCCTTCCACTTCCATGGGGAGTCCTGCAGGGATCTGTGCTTTGAGTCTCTCCTGTTTTCAATTTACATCCTCCCCCTGGGTTTCATCCTGAGGAAATATGCCCTGGGCTATCATATTTATGCAGATGATTGCCAGGTCTACCTGGCTTTGAACAAACCAGGCTCCCTCTCTCTTCTGGACCAATGTTTGGCGGAAGTGAAGGTTTGGCTTGCCAACAATTTCCTTAAGCTAAATGATTCTAAGTCTGAGGCACTCCTGATGACCCCTAACAAAACTACACACGTATCTTCTGATTTGACCACTCTCCCTTATGACCTCAAGCAGTGTGTTACCAACCTGGGGGTGAAACTGGATACACACTTTTCCATGCGCCCTCAGATTAATGCAGTGGTCAGATCGTGTTTTTATCAGCTGCGCAAAACCGATCCTGAAACGAGCACACCTGGAATCTGCAATTCATGCTTTTATCATCTCCCGACTGGATTATGCGAGTTCCATTTAAATTGGTTTACCTGCCTCCGCTCTTAACAGGCTTCAGATCGTACAGAACGCGGCAGCCAGGTTTTTAACAAACACCCCTAGAAGAGAATATATCACACTTGTACTGGCACAGCTCCACTGGCTACCCGTAAACTTCAGAGTCAAGTTTAAAATCCTGATTTTTGTTTTTAAGGCCCTGAATGGTCTGGCTCCGGATTACCTGTCGGATCTTGTCACTCGTTATGTGCCAAACCGGGCGTTGAGGTCTGCTGATTACCTGCTGCTTCGCGTTCCATCAATGAAAAACAAAACGCGGGGGCAGCGTGCTTTTGTCTATGCTGCTCCGACACTCTGGAATGCTCTTCCTCTTTCAGTGAGGCTGGCACCATCCCTCCTCCGGTTCAAGTCGCTGCTTAAGGCTCACTTTTATGACCAGGCATTTTTAAATCCCTGACTTTTATTATTTTATTATGTGTCTTTTTATTGACTGTGATTATCTGCCTTGTTGTGCATTTTATTGTTGACTGTGTATTGTTTTATTTTGTGTTTTTACTTTTTATTCTGTACAGCACTTTGGTCAGCTGCCATGCCAGTATTAAATGTGCTTTATAAATAAAGTTGGTATGGTATGGTATGGTAAATAAAGTTGGTATGGTAAATCTTTTGAAATGGGTTTCTGTAAAATCTCTGTAATTATGCTGCTATAGGCTTAGACTGCTGGACAAAATACTGACCACGTTCTTCTACCACTACTCTCTAATTGCATTATTTCCTGGTATTTCGGCTGCTAACTTATTTTTCTCTCTGTGTTTTTCTCCTCAGAAGAAGCTACACTGGTGTTCTGCTGAGCTGTGGTGGCCTCATAGAGGGGGCCATCGGCTGGCACACTTCTGTCAACCACTTAACATTCTCCCTCTCCTGATAACATTTTACTTTCCTTAAAGAGCAAAATGCAAGTCAGAGCCTCCTTTAAACCTTAAATGTTTAGAGAAACATAATAGGAGTTAGGTCTAATTAAAAATGTACTCATAAAAAAAGATTTAAGCTTTTGGAGTCATTTTTCTGGGGGAAAAAATTCTGACAAACTGGAAGTGAGGTAGACCAGTTTTTCAGCAGCACTCCTGGAAAGGATACTTCTAATCTTAGCAATATTCCAGAGGTGGAAGAGGAAAATCATAGAAACCTGCTTATAGTGGGATTTGAATGACACGTCCTGGTCAAAGATAACACCACGGTTCTTTGCTATCAGGTAATTGACTAAGCAGTTCCCTTTTCTTGGGTTCTGGTCCACAGGTGATAACTTCAGCCTTTTCTGGATTTAAAGACGAAAATTTTGAGTCAGCTAATTTTTTTATGTCAAGACAAGCCTGTGTAGCGTTGTTAATCTACATAACTGGAATTTAAGCTGTTGCTATTCAGCTTTGTATATATATATAAGTTCATACACCAACTGGCTTAGTCTATATTTAATCAAAGATTAATATTTAATTTAAGAGATTTAAATTAATAGCAAAAGTTTATTTATTAATTCAGAAGATCTAAAGAGATCTTTGCTCGTTTAGTGATCAATATACACCACTCTGTGTTTCATTTCAAAGAAGAGTCAGGTTTAAAAAGTTGTCGTCGTCTTCCTCCGCTTATCCAGGTCGCGGGGGCAGCATCCCAACTAGGAAGCTCCTGATCGTCCTCTCCCCGGCCACCTCCACCAGCTCCTCTGGCAGGACCCCAACGGCGTTCCCGGACCAGATTGGAAATGTAACCTCTCCAGCGTGTCCTGGATTGACCCGGGGGCCTCCTGCCGGCAGGACATGCCTGAAACACCTCCCCAGGAAGGCGTCCAGGAGGCATCCTGACCAGATGCCCAAACCACCTCAATTGAATCCTTTCGATCCGGAGGAGCAGCAGTTCTACTCCGAGTCCCTCTCGAATGTCCAAGCTCCTCACCCTATCTCTAAAGCTGAGCCTGGCCACCCTACGGAGGAAACTCATTTCGACCGCTTGTATCCACGATCTCGTTCTTTTGGTCATTACCCAAAGCTCATGACCATAGGTGAGGATTGGGATGTAGATCGACCGGTAAATCGAGAGCCTGGCTTTCTGGCTCAGCTCCCTCTTCACCAGGACAGATCGGCTCAGCGTCCGCATCACTGCAGATGCGAACCAATCCACCTGTCAATCTCCCGATCGCTCCTACCCTCACTCGTGAACAAGACCCCGAGATACTTAAACTCCTCCACTTGAGGTAGGACCTCTCTCCCGACCCGGAGTTGGCAAGCCACCCTTTTCCGGTCGAGAGCCATGGTCTCCAATTTGGAGGTGCTGATCCTCATCCCAGCCGCTTCACACTCGGCCGCGAACCTACCCAGAAAGAGCTGGAGGTCAGAGCTGGATGAAGCTAGGAGGACCACGTCATCCACAAAATGCAGAGACGAGATTCTCCTGCCACCAAACCCAACACACTCCACACCACGGCTGCGCCTAGAAATTCTATCCATAAAGGTAATGAACAGAACCGATGACAAAGGGCAGCCCTGGCGGAGTCCAACCCTCACGGGGAACAGGTCTGACTTACTACCGGCTATGTGGACCAAACTCACACTCCTCTGGTAAAGGGACTGAGTGGCTCTTGCCATTGTTTAAAAAGTTAAGAATTTATTACTAACAATTTAAAGATGACCATTTAAAAGACAGTTAATAAATGACAATTTATAAAAACTTTGGTATTAAAACTTGGTATTAAAGCAATCTGTGTCTGGATGAAACTAAAAATGAAGTGTGCGTGTTTGAATGTGTGAATATTTGTGCTCAGAAGGTTTTTATCTTAGAGAGAGAAAAACGCGTTCTGGGTGAAAGAATTTGGTTTGCAGTTAAGCAAAATTATTTCTTAATAAACAGGTATCCAGATGCAATCTGTGTTCTACCTCACCATTCAGACGACCCTCTGTTCAGATCCGGAGGTCAAGGGAGGATGTAGATCAGCCTCTGGGTACTCAGTCCGGTAGAGTAGACCAGTGGCACTGACTCTCTGGTCCTAGAGTTGCCGCAGGCACACAGGTGGATGGTTTGTGTCTTAAAATAAACTCTGAAGGAGTTTTGCATCAGCTTGTTGCAGATGGCGTTTCTGTTGAAGCAATTCTATCGGCGTGACAGAAAAGCTTTTAGTAGAGGTTTCGAACGGCCGACTCGATCCTCTAGACTCTCGTGCCACGGAGAGAATTTGGTGAGCTCAAGAACTGAACTTGAACTGAGGAGTTAGGTTTTAAGAGATGACTGGAAATCTTATTATAACGAATTAGATTTTGACATGTTAGAGGGTGGGACTTAACATACCTCAGAACATTCCCTCTCAAGATAGAAAGCTCTGGTGTTATGGAACAAAGACATGTGAGTGCAGTTAACCTTAACCTGATTACTGTCTCCTGCATAGTGTGTATAAGTGCACATGATCTTCTTGCCACTGTTAAATATTACTGATTATCATCAATAATAATTATTATTAACCAAAGAATAATAATTCATTTCAGTAATTAAATACGTTTATAATGAACCTTGATGATTATTTATGAACATTGTAATACACAGTGAAAAGATTTTATTAAAAATGATTCTTTTAAATCTTGAAGTTTCCTTCGTCTTGCGGATGGAACAGCAGTCAGATAAAGGCAGTCAGATTAACCCTTTGATGCATGAATTATGATATCTTCAACCATGATTTTTTAAACAATTTTTTTCATTCGTCTTTAGGTGTGAATGAAACAAATTTCAACAAATATTTTTTGTAACATTTTGTTAATTTACAAATAATTTATTACATGTCCACCTCAGTGGACAGCGTGCATTCTGAACATGAAATATGTTGGCTTGGCTTACTGAAGCCCAAATGGAGGGGCTCACATGCAATAAAGTCTTCAACAGCTGTGCTTAATAGCAAAAATAAATAAATAACAATTTTGAGTACCTGTCCACTGTATTGACCATTATGCATCAAAGGGTTAAAGATGGATTACAGCAGACTTTGTGTCTCCTGTGATGGATAATCTGTAGATAGAAGTACAGCCAGGACAGCTTGACCCAGCTGAGGATGTGTGACCTTTGGGTCACAAATGAGGCCATTTATGTCGCTACAGACCTCCCATGGTCAATGGCATGGTGGTCGCAGAAACCACCTGACGCTGAACATTCAGAAGGCATGAAGGACTCCTTTTGAGGAAAGGCAGATGCAATGTTCCAGATGAAGGCAGAAGGAGTGAGGAAGCATTCCCCACGCCAGTGAATAGTCAGGATCATATCCTTAGGAAATGGTTAAGTCAACAATCTGTAGATCATTGTATTTGTATATCCTTGTGAAGGTAGCTATTTCAACAGCAATTGACCGTTATTAATTAGTAATCCCAAAGATGGATTGCAAAAGGATGAGGAGCTCTGTGTTCCCACACAGCGCAGAGCAGGATGTAGAAGGAAGACCAGCAGGCAAGAGCAGGTCCCAGGTGCCTTTCAGGAGACCCATCAGCGCAGCAGGATCAGGACGTCCAGACCCACGAACCGGAGCTACAGGCAGCATCAGCATCAGGCAGCGAAGCATAAAGGTCCCCCAGGTAGCGAAGAACAATGGCGAAGCTCAGGAGAGGAGAAGAGCAGACACAAGCACATGAGGGTAGACACATGAAGATTGCATCTGAAGCAAATCAAAGAAACTAAAATAAACCTGGCACTGTGAGTATCTGCATGTACTATGTGTAGCAATTATGTGAATAGTTCAAGTGAGGAAATGGACGCAATACACTACGTGTACTGGAAAATGTGGTGCAAAAAGAATAAAGTTATAAAACCCTATACTGCGCATTGGAGAAATCACTGCACTAAGTAAAATTTTATCATAATGAAGGGCAAAAATGGATGTAGCCCTTAGAGGCAAATTAACAAAGTTAATCATTACGTTATCACTTAATTACTGTAGTAAAATTCTATAAAAAGATAGATTTGTGAGTGTCAAAGAGCACTAAAAATGTAAATCAGTGAAGTTAGTAATCAACCTACATGTGAATGTACTCATAAGGAATTAGGATTAGTGAATAACTGAAGCATAAAAATGACCTGAAATCAGTTATCAAAAGATTAAACTTCAAAAGTCATCAAAATCACTAGAAATTGAAAAATAAAGAAAATCTGAATTTGGATCGATATAACAGGTAGTGGAGTAACTCACTTTGAACTGCTATGAGCTTAAATCACATGATTATGAAAACCACAGCATGACCACAGCCAAGATCAACCAAGTCTGCATCAGTCCAAGCAAGGCAACTTCTTTCTGTTTTTATTCCGTTTTAGTAGCCATTAGCACTGTGCATTGTAGTGTGCGTCAGTGATATTCGGTCCACGAGGAAGTCGTGCAATGACAAAGGTTCCGCCGTGCTTGAAATGCAAGCTGCGATTAAATGCGTGAATTTTTTTTACGCATCATTTTTTTCTAATTAATTAATCATAATTAACATGTTAAAACATGCAGGAAATGTGCTGAAACCAGACTTCAGTGTCAGGTATGCCAGCTCAATTGCCCAACAGAGTAGCCCGCCATTCTGAAGTAGCAAGTGGAATGTTCTGGTGTAGCGTAGACTAGTGGTTTCCAAACTTAGCCGCGCACCCCCTTCTATGTCCCGACCATGTCGACGCACCCCCCAGCCTCCACATCAGGGCATGGATATATATATATATATATATATATCTCAGGCGTCAAGCTAAACAGACAGGGTTAAAAAAATATGATCGACCTTTTTCCCCCATCACTTTAATTTTTTAAATAGTAATTAATAAACATTCGATACCATTACAGTTCCTTTGATTTAATTTTAAATAAATATTTAGAGTGCCCAGGTAGCACATAAACAATGCAATTTAATGGTTTTCTTAAAGCAGGAATGTTTAACCTGTGCGGCCAGAGCTCTCTCCTTCCTTCTGCTCTGCGTAAACCTGAGCTGATCACCTACTTGTGCGTAATCAAATGTCTAAAGGGGAAAATATGGAAAAGATATTTTGCCTCAGACTGACTTATTGATGTTTTCTGGTGTAGCTAAATCTGCGACCCGCTGCCACGCGGACTGGAATAACAAATGCTGCAGTAACATGAGATGTGGTCAGGTTCGGAGTCACTGGCTGGAGCGGACTCGACTTTAATACGTCATCCCAAAATAGAAGCTAATATCTTAATTTGACCTTGAATGAAAAATGTTATGAAACCTCTTAAAAGTTTTTATCATGGAGGAGGCAGCGCTCATTTCTGCCTTCAGTCTGACGGTGCGCCGGAGTTTGCACAGCGTGCGCGCTTATTGAATCTGTGTGTGTGTGTGTGTGTCACCGCGTCTCGTTATTGGCGCTATTTAAACCAATGTTGTAAAATTTCTTCTGCCCAGCCCAGATGTGCTCACTTGTGCACCCGTGAGCCGTGGTTCCGCTGGAACGCGTCTGACCTCTGACAGACGCACTCTGAACTTCAGATCTTCAGCGCGCTGTTAATAGCCTGAATGGGAATCATTTCTTGATGTATTTTGTTACATCCACAATGTTCTGTGTATGAGGTTTACAATGTCAGAACACCTGCATGAGACAGGGTGTTAATTACAATCTGCCAGAATGACTCGCCACCTTCAGATTCCTCCAACACCGTTAAAAATGATCAAATACGGAACATATCGGCGTGCGCAGGCCAGAGCGCTGAAGCTCGGCGCATTGCTATTATGAAGCTAGGGCACATGCTGAGGACACACGCACAAAAATATACTTGTTTTCAATCACATTTATCGTGCTCACTTACTTTTTCTTAGGCCCACCCACAAATGAGTTTCTGGCTACGCAAATGGTGACATATGACAGACTTCTCTGAGCTCCGCAGCCATTACACTTTTCAGCTCGCGCACCCCCTAGCGGCAGCTTGCGCACCCCCGGGGGTGCGCGCACCACACTTTGGGAATCCCTGGCGTAGACAATCTACATAGTAGAATTAACGCTGTTTGCTATCAGCTTTGTTAGATTCTGAGAAAGATCAGACAAATTAGCATATGAACTTATATCATGCATAAATATCCCGGATATTTCTACAATCGATAGAAGTTCATACACAAACCGTCTTGGTCTATATTTAGTCTAAAGATTAATATTGAATTTAAGATAATTAAATTAATAGCAAAAGTTTATTTATTAAACAGAAGACTTAATGGAATCTTTGCTTATTCAATAACCAAATATACACCATTCTGTGTTTCATTTCAAAGAAGAGTCAGGTTTAAAAAGTTAAGAATTTATTACTAACTATTGAAAAGATGACAATTTAAGAAATGACAATTTGTAACAGCTTAGATATTAAAACTTGGTATTAAAAGCAAACCTGTTTCTGAATGGAAAACTAAAATGGAATGCGTGTGTTGGTTGAGTGGATGAATCTCAGAAGATTTCTTTCAGAGAGAGAAATGCGTTCTGGGTGGAAAACGTTTGCAGCTGAGTTGTTTCTTAAAGACATAACAGCATACAGGCGCCATCTGTCAGAAGTGTCTACCTCACCCAGTCCAGGAGACCCTACGTTGGATCCGAGATGTCAGGTGGAGATGATGTCCTCTGGGCACGAGGTTGGTAGAGGACCTTAGTGCGACCAAATCGGTCCTGAGATGTCTCCGGGTCATAACGACTGATGAAACTAGTTGCGTCTCAAAATCAATAACTCTGAAGGAGTTTTGGTCAGCTGGTTATAGGTGGTGTTTATTCGGAGCGATTCTATCGGCATGACAGAACAGCTTAGTGAGGCTTCGGGCGGCCGACCCTCGTCCTCTGGTACTCTTGTCGCCACGAGAGTACCCGGTTGGTTCAAGAACTGAAGTTGAACTGAAGAGTTTTTGGTTTTAACAAAATTTTAGAACACGCCCTCTCAGTGTCAGAAAGCTTGTTGTTATGGAGCAAAGTCATGTGAGGTGGTTACCATTACCCTGAATTCAGCTCCCTGTGCATAAACAATAATTATTATTAACTAAAGAATAATAAGTCATCTCAGTAATTAAATGCATTTATAATTAACCTTGTCGATTATTTATGATGATTATAATAAACCTTGTAATAAACAGTAAAAAGAGTTTATTAAAAATTATTATTTTAAATCTTGAAGTGTCCATCTTGTGGAGGAACAGCAGACAGATAAAAGATGGTTTTTAGCAGACTGTACGGCTCCTGTGATGGATAATCTGTTGGACAGAAGTTCAGCCAGGACAGCATGACCTAGCTGGGGAAGTGTGACCTTTGGGACACAAAATGAGGCCATTCATGTCACTACACTGGCGACAAGGGGTGATAGGGGCTGGGTGGCTTTTCATTAACGCTGTAAAGAGTAATTTTAGCACATACTGGCTCAAGAAATTTATTCAAAAATATGAACTTTTTCAATAGAGACAGGACTTTGTCTCTGACCTGGAGAAGGCATTGTACCCTTTTCTGATTCAAGACCATGGTCTCAGATTTAGGGGAGCTGAATCTCATCCCAGATGCTTCTCGATTGTCTGCAAACCGCTGTGGTGAAAACTGTAGATCATGGTCCGCTGAAGCCAACAGGATCACAAGATCTGCAAAAAGCAGAGACTCGATCCTCAGTCCACTAAAACAGATCCCTGAACACCTTCACTGCACCTAGAAACACTGTCCATAAAAGCAGAATCGATGACAGAGGGCAGCCTTGGCGGAGTCCAACTCTCACCAGAAATGAGTCAGATGCGGACCAAGCTCTAGCACCGGTCATACAGGGACCTAACAGAACACACATCAAGGAGCCTGGTATCCATCTTACCGGAGTACCTCCTACAGAACCCCCCAAGGGACATCTTCTCCAAATCCACAAAACACATGTAGATTTGTTGGGCAAACTTCCACGCACCGTCCCGGACCCCCTAAGGATATGGAGCTGGTCCAGTGTTTCACAGCCAGGACAAAAACTACAACGCTTCTCCTGAATCCGAGGTTCTAATCGACCCTCCTTTCCAGAACCCCTGAATAGGAGAAGTTCAGGAGTGCGTGAATAGACTAAGTAGGGGGACCACCACTGTAGTCTGCCAATCCAGCCGAATAGCCCAAGAATTCACACAATATTCCAGAGCTGCATCAACCAACACAGCCTCGAAACATTAGGGTGGCAATAGCTTAGGAAGTAGAGTGGGTTCACCAGTAATTGGAAGGTTGCAGGTTTTATCCCGGCAAATAATTCAGCTGCTGTGTTCTTGGGAAAGACACTTAACCTTCCCTGTCTGCTGGTGGTGGTTGGAGGGACTGGTGGCGCCTTTGCTCTGAAGCCTCACCACTGTCAGTGAGCCCCAGAGCAGCTGTGGCTACAATGTAGCTCATCATCACCAGCATGTGAAAGTGTGTGTGAATGGATGAATGATACACTGCATTGAAATGGGCTTTGGAGTCCTATGACTCTGAAAGGAGCTATACAAGTGGAAGTCATTTATCATTCAACATCTGGAGCCTTAAGGAACTCCAGGGGGATCTCGTGCATCCCTGGGGCCTTGCCACCACAGAGTTTTTTTTGACCACCACAGTGACTACGACGCCAGAAATTCAAAAGCCCCAAATCTCCAGACTCCATTTGCTCACTGGAGGACGTGCCAATGGGATTGAGGAGGTTCTCAAAGTACTCTGCTCATCAATCCACAACATCTTAAATCGAAGTCAGCAGCATGCCATCACCACTGTAAACAGTGCTGCCAGATGGTGCACCAGAATCTCCTTAAAGTACTGAAGTCTTGCTTCATGGTCTAACCCAGGGGTCGCCAACATTTTCCCAATCAAAGAGCCATTATTACCCGTTTCCCACAGTAAAGAAAACACTGGGAGTCACAGCAACTGCAGCGTTGTGGGTGGGCCTACCAGGTCTGAGCAGGTAACGCTTTTTGACGCGTCACATGCCTCCTTTTAAAACATGTTTAAACTTTTCAGAATATAAATCCAGGCTGTGGCTTGTTGGATTGTTGTAATTATACTCTGTACAGAATGAAAGTTTACATTAAACATACATACATTCATGCATTTACATAAAAAAATGTTGAAAAGGTTAAAGGATCCGATCAATTTTTTTTCCTCATTTACAGTGATGGAGGTTGTGATAGATAGTGAGGAGATAACGGTGCAGTGCACATAGTTTAATTGTTTCTCTTTGCAATAATCTTGTATCAAGAGCCATCTTCTGTAGCCGAGGATCAGACCGTCAAGGTCCCCACCCTCGACCACCACCCGTCACACACTGCACCCGACCCCTTTGCCCCCTCCCACGAGTGGTGAGTCCACGGGAAGGGGGACCCACGTTTCCTCTTCGGGCTGTGCCCGGCCAGGTTCCATGGGTGAAAGCCCGGCCACTAGGTGCTCACCAGCGTGCCCCACCTCCAGGCCTGGCTCCAGAGGGGGGCCACGGTGACCCACATCCGGGCGAGGGAACACGGTTTCCATTTAAGTAATTCATCATAAGAGGTCTTCAGGCTGCTCTTTGTCTGAGCCCTCACCTAGGACCTGTTTGCCATTTGTCACCCTTCCAGAGGCATAAAGCTCCTACGATAGCTCCTAGGATCATTGAGACACTCAAACCCCTCCACCACGGTAAGGTGACAGACTGATTGGTTCTGCATCTGCAGTGATGCGGGCGTCGTACCGGTCTTTCATGGTAAAGAGAGAGCTGAGTCAGAAGGCGAAGCTCGCGCTTTACCGGTCGATCTACATTCCTACCCTCACCTATGAGCTTTGGGTGGTGACCAAAAGAACAAGATCACGGACACAAGTGGCCGAAATGAGTTTTCTCCGAACAGTGGCTGGGCTCACCCTTAGAGATAGGGTGAGAAGCTTGGTCATTTGGGAGGGGCTCGGAGTAGACCCGCCGCTCCTCCACATCGAGAGGAACCAGTTGAGGTGGCTCGGGCATCTGGTCAGGATGCCTCCTGGACACCTCCCTGGTGAGGTTTTCCGGGCACGTCCAACCGGGAGGAGACCTAAAGGTAGGCCCAGGACACAGTGGAGGGACTATGTCTCTCACCTGGCCAGGGAACGCTTTGGGATTCCCCCGGAAGAGCTAGCCCAAGTGGCTGGGGAGAGGGAAGTCGGGGCCTCCTGCCTTAGGCTACTGCCCCCGCGACCCGACTCCGGATAAGCGGATGAAAATGGATGGATGGATGCAACAATCTTCACAAGAAGGCAAAACAGTTAAATGGCAGGGTTCGCTTTGATATTTCCCGTATTTGACCATTTGTTTTGACAGAGAAACCTCAAGGTTTGGTCATTTTGAAAGATTTACCCTGTCGCATGTAGATGTCCTGACATTTTAATCATCAGCATGCAGGTAAGGTGGACAGCGAGCTGAAGATGTGGAGAGGGGATTGGAGTGCGTCGGTCATCGGCAGCAGCAGAACCAGAGCCATGCGGGAAGATTCTTCTCACTGAAGCCAGTGTTTTCCAAACCCTGTCTCTCAGAGAGAGTTGTCACTAAGAAAAATTCCCTGATTATGAAACTGTGGCTGAATAGTGCTTGTTCTTGTCTCCAATGTGGCGACGCATCCATGAGCCTGTCTGAGAAAATGTCCAGAATCTCATATCCTCTTCAGCTCAGAAAGCTCCTATAGAGACATCTGATTATACACAAGTAGGTGACCTGTCATTTCAGGTCTTTATCATTTTTGTTTAGATTTTAAAATATGATAATCTTTACATGTAGAATTAACATACAGATTAAAAAATGAATGCAGTAAAATCAAATAAATTTTAATTAAATATTCATTCATTATTTTGCAAGCACAGAGAGCCGCATGCAGCTCCAAAGCCGTGGGTTGCAGACCCCTGGTCTAACCAAACTCCTTATCACTCTTAATCATTTCTCATAATTTTGCATCACTTTTGCCAATATTGTGTATTTGCGCAAGGCCTTTATCTCAGCCTACTGTTAAGACCGAGGCTGTGTAAGAAACAGACCCTTTGGAAGTAGGTGAGAAAGAAGGCACTCAGTCCACGCCATCAAACATCTTGTTCAACTGAGAGGATGCACAGTGGAATCACAAGCAGATAGACAATCTGGCTGTCAGAGAAAACTGAGACTTATTCAGTCAATGGCACTGGTGACAGCTCACAGCTTGCAGGCAGTTTGGACAAGCAGAGCAATCTTTTCGATGGGGGGTCTGGCCCCTAAAGGGGTGCTCCTCATGATTATGAATTAGTACGATTATCACTCAGCGTTATATATGTTCTGTTAGGCTTAATAGATAAGTCCCATATCTCATCGCTAATATCTATCAAAGGAAATAATTTTGAACCTGGAAAGATGATTGTAAACACGATTTCTGAAGATATTTGTTGGATTATTAAACAATTTAGGATAAAAACTGCAACAGAAAACTATGGAAGATGTTCTACATGATCTAAATAATAATGCATCACAAATTACTTCAGATGGTTTTTGCAGGCAAAATTGAAAGTTTGTTTCTCATATTTCACTTGTTACTTGTTAAATGTCCTAAATGTGGATACCTAAGGTGTGATTTCATTAAGGCTGGTATTCAGCAGGATTTGAATTGATTATTTTTGGTTGGACTGATTTTTTTTTAACAGTACAGGTCAGTTTCCACCCATTTTTAAGTACAGGCTTTAATTAGGTCCTGAGTGAAAGGAGTTGGGTAGAAAATGCTAATTCAAATTGATTGGCTAAGGCTGCTCCAGAGTTTTCTGCCTGCTGTATTGTTGCACTCAGCTTTTTCCAGGTTCATTCTGTCAAAACCCCAACATCACTAAATGATAAATGACCCGCACTTGTATAGCACCTCTCAGAGTGAGGACTCCAAAGCGCTTTGCACTACAGTGTATCATTCATCCATTCACACACACATTCACACACTGATGGTGATGAGCTACGATATAGCCACAGCTGCCCTGGGGCGCACTGACAGAGGCGAGGCTGCCGAGCACAGGCGCCACCGGTCCCTCCGACCACCACCAGCAGGCAATGTGGGTTAAGTGTCTTGCCCAAGGACACAACAGCAGAACTGTCTGTCCGGAGCCGGGATCGTACCTGCAACCTTCCGATTACTGGACAACCCGCTCCACCTGTTGAGCTACTGCTGCACTACCATGCTTGCCATTGTGTGCTGTGCCACAATCTGAGGTATATGCACTTGGTGATCTGTGCCACATACAGATCACCAAGAGCTCACAGGAAAATGTAGAAAATAGCATTAGTATCACTTTTGGTGAATTCAGGGAATTTGTTATTGTTTTTGATAAAATGATGTGGTAATGCACTTTTGATTTGTCTCCTTTGACCAGATCGACACGCTAAAAGAAAAAAACTGTTTCAGAATTTTCCCCAAAACTAGAAGAATGCCTTCAGCTTTAATGACTAGTTTTGTTTTTCTGAATGCGTTTTTGTGAAGTGTTAAAAATTAACCAAATTTTTACCAGAGACCTCTATGATTGGTTTTGACAGTAGAGGCTGGTCTGAGTAGGACCTGTTTTACTCCCAGTGTCTCTGCCATCTTACAGATCTTCAAAATGCCACAACAGTTCATCTAAATGCTTTTTAAAACACATTTACAGTTTTTAAAGCATTTTCCCAAGTACCTTTAAAACACCTATTTATGTTATTCACACAGAAATTTACTTTAAATTGCATTATTTGGTTCTTTTTTAACACATGAAAGGGTTGTTTTACCTTTTTTGTTGACAGTTTTGACCACTCCTGCGGTCTTCTTCAGAGCTGGCCTCTAATGGCGGCATCAGAACAGAACATAGAAAAAGAGTGTGAGAAAGAAACAAGTCAAAGACATACAAAAGCTGTGAAACAAGAACATACTGTACATACACACCGTAGCAGACCGCTGTGCAAGGGAAAACCATATAATGGACTGGGACAAAGCAAGGATCATGACCACAACCAAAATACAAAAGATGAATTAAGGAAGCTATAGAAATATGGAGACGTTGGCACATGAACAGAGACGATGGGGTCTACACATTGGATCACACATGGGACTGTCATCGACGAGGGAAGCACGGGCAGCAGAGGGCGACATCGTCCTGCCCGCTGATAAATGGAGAAGGAAGTGATGGCACCAATAGCAGCTAGCTCTGAAGATGTAAGGTTCTGTGTGTGTGTGTGTGTGCGTGCGTGCGTGCGTGCGTGTGTGTGTGTGTGTGTGTGTGTGTGTGTGTGTGGATCCTCACCTCTTCTCCTCAGGTGTGACAGGCAGGCTGCACGAGGTGCCATCAATCAGAGGCTATTAAGGTGGAACACTTAAAAGCAGGCCGGAGGAGGAAAGCAGATGTCAGATGATTAAGCCACACAGCTTGGTAATCAGGTCAGCTCTGTGCTTCCTTGTGCTTCCCAGTGTTCTTCTCACCAGTGATGTTTTGTCTCACAGCCGTTCCAACCTTCTGAGTTCCCAGACCTAAGGATCTCCCAGCGTCTTCCCTGAACCGCGGTGTCTGCTTCACCCTGGCTGCAGTGCTTCAGCTCTGTCTTCTACGCCCTTGTTGGATCCTCCTCTTCTCCACCTGCCTGTCCACCCTCAAGCCTCCAGCGCTCCAAGGAGATCTCAACCACAGCCTGCCACACTCCCACACAGGACCTCACCTCCCCTCCAAACGCTCCTCGCCACGCAGACCAAGCCGCCTCTGCGAACCCGTCCAGAGTTCCTCCTCCACACCGAGAACCTGCTGAACTTTTAATAAAACTGTTAACCTTTCTCCTGCGTCCGGGTGTGTTCGCTCCAGAGTCTCCTAGAGAACATGACAGAAGAAGACCGCAGAAGTGATTGAAACTTTCAGCAAAAAAGGTAAAATAACATTTCACGTGTTAAAAACAACCAAATAATGCCATCAGAAGAAACACACAGAATGAATACACAAAAGAAATTTGCTTTAAAGTGTTTGATAACTTGAAATGGAAATATGTCTGGGAAACATCCGTCTAATCCATCAATGTTCCAGATGATTTGAGATACTACACCATGTTAAAGAAATAAAACAACTCTTTTCAAATGTAGTTCACATCAACATAAGAAGTCTTATCTGTACACAGCACAATCAAATCCTGACAAGGAGAAAAGTCAGATTCTGTTGTAGCCATGATGGACAAAGTGAAGTCATGTCCATCAGACGCACATAAACTGTGATTAATGTTTTGTGGATCTCCATTGAGATGTTATACATGCCCTGTCTGCGTGCATCTTGGTTTTGTTGTCCAACAAAGCCCAGAGTTCACCGGCCGCTGTGCATTTGTGCCGGAGCATGGCAGCGTGTTCTCCAGCTGCTGTTTGCTGTGGGTGTTTTGAGCTGCCTAGTGGGTCTCAGGTGAGGGAATAAAAGTCATAAAGAAAAAGAACAGGGGACTCAGTGAGGTGTGTACCTTCCACCTCACTCATCCATTAGAGGTAAAATCTCAAACTGCTTTTTCTCATGCCAAGGGTAATAGGGGCCCGAAACTCCTCACCCAGCCAGCCAGGGGAAACACACACACACACACACACAAATTGCTGCAGGGAGATTTATCCACCCAAACAGCAGGCTCCTAATAAGCACACAATCTGTTCAGCATTCCCTGGAGACTCCAAAAGCAGAGGCAGACAGTTTGGCACAATCTACCTGCCTGGCTGTCAATTATCAATAAAAATTTCCTTGACCACATGGAGGCAAACATGCACATCAAACCCAGTGATGTCAACGTCTCTGACGTTTTCAGAAGCTACTCGGTGAAATGTCATTCAGAAAGACGTGATCCGGAAAAAACGTCTCCCATAGCTACCTCGTCTTCTTTTTCAGCAATCATCTTGAAATTCTTTGAACTTCAATTTGGCAGAAATTTCACACTTGATTATTTATCTTAAAATGTTAAAGTGGTCATTCATCAGTCTAAATTTGGCCACAGACCAATGTTTATTAGGGACATCAGAACACCCTAACATTCATAAAATGTTAGGGATCAGAACATTATATCACCGAGCAAACACAATAACAGAAGAACAAGACTGTAAACAAGAGGAACAACATATACAAAATGCTTTAAAGAGCTGTGGATACCCGACATGGGCAATAAACAAAGGAAAACAACAAACAACAATAGAAGGAAAATAGCAAACAAAGCAAAGAACCAGAAATCCAGAAAGACAAGAAACAAAGCCAGTGAGAACTTTTATACATCAAAGGCATTACAGAAAAATAAGAGCAACAATGAAAAAAAAAACAACATAAACACACCAGCAAAACCACACAACAGTTAGAAATAGACTAGTACACCCTAAGGACAAGATACCAGCAGGACATAAGTGTGGAGTCATTTATGAAATCCCATGCAAACTACAATAAAACATATGTAGGAGCAACCAGACGCCAACTCAACACACGAACAATATAACATAGAAAACAGTGCGAGGAAGAAACAAGCCGAAGACACACAAGAGCAGCAAACAAGAAGCAGAAAGTACAATAAAGAAATCCGCCATAACAGACCACACTGCACAAGGGAGACCGTGTAATGGACTGGGGCAGAACAAGGATCATAACCACAGAACAACAGAAATATAAAAGATGGATAAAGGAAGCCATAGAGATACGGAGATGTGGGCGCAGAGCCATGAACAGATACGATGGGGTCTACACATTGGATCACACATGGGACTGTGTCATCGCTCTGCTCTGAGGAATACTTACAGTGATGTCACAAATTTTACAATTATTTCACCGGTTAATTTTAAAAATTGTGACATTTGCTTGAAAGAGGAAGAAATCTGAATCCCTTTCAAATATACAAAACAACAAAAAGCTAGCCCAGTGCTTTGCAAAGATCTGTATCTTTTTGCTATTCACCATTATTTGTGAGTAAATAAAACTTTTACCATTGTTGAGACTCAGACTGATCGCTGACTCCTGCCTTCTGTAAAATCTCAGAACTGAGACCTCTTGTCTGTACAAGGAACACGATGTGCAAAACACCCAACATATAAGCTGTGGTTGAAAAAAACTATCTATTTAATTAATTTAGATGGACTGTCGCATTGAAAAAAGCAGGTCTGAATTTGATGAAGTATAAAATGCAAGCCAGTAAAATCTTATTGCAGCCCAACAGATTGCCTTTTTATGGCTGTTGTCAATAAAACATTAAATTTGAGTACACAGTTGCTGTTGTAGAATACATTATCACCCAACATTGCATCAGATATTCGAATAAAGTATTGGCTAACCGATATCCTTTTATCACTTTAAAGGCAGCTTGATGTCATGTAGACACAACTTTTAGAGAATAAGTTGACAACTAATACAAGTTTAGTACAGTGACTGTGGAGTATATATTAAATTTGAAAGTTGCTGTCTTTGTAAACCCAACAGTTGGGCCCCAAGCACAGCCAATAATTTATCAAAACAGAAATTTTACAACAGCTCTTTTCAGTTTACGATGTTTTGTTGTCTTTGTGTCCTGTGTTGAGTTGCATTTTTGTGCATCTGACCTTGCACAAACTACAACCTTCATCAAATATTAAAATCAGTCATCCAATGAAAGGACTTGTTATTATTGCCCACTATCTATTTGATGTGTGTGTGTGTGTGTGTGTGTGTGTGTGTGTGTGTGTGTGTGTGTGTGTGTGTGTGCGCATGAAATGCACGCTTTCACCATGTTGGCACCCCGATCAAAGCCTCAAGTCGCCATTTATTTGTAGAACAAGGATTTGTGCAATCGAGCAGATCATCACTCAAAGGATTTGCATGGAAAAACAAGTTACTGAATTTATTCTTTTGGCAACACAAGAATATCCGCATTATCTTTAGACAGTAGATAACACCAGCACAAGTGACTAGAGTAGCAGTAATGCACAACTAAAGCCATATTCTGCTAAGGGTTCATCATGAACAGCCTATTCACTCCTTCACTAAGCTCCTGTTACTAAATTCAGATTTGGTTTATCATTTAACTTGTGCAAGATAAAGATACTGTGATGAAATGTCTGATATAATCTTAGTATTCCTATAGCAGATCGGAAATAATCAGTGTCTATGTTTGTGTTTATTTATTTGGCAGACGCTTTTATCCAAAGCGACTTACAATTTATAACCTATAGGGCATGTTGTGATCTGTGGGGGAAACCGGAGTACCCGGAGGAAACCCACGCATGCATGGGGAGAATGCGCAACTCCATGCAGAAAGGCCGCAGCCGAGTTTCGAACCCGCGACCTTCGTGCTGCGAGTCAATAGTGCCAACAACTGCGCCACCATGCAGCCCTAAGCCAGCCAGTCTAAGATCAGCATCGGCCAGAGATGAGCCCAAAAGAGCTCCTGTTAAGTTTAATTGTGAACATGCATGCAGACAGCATCACACTGGGCAACTGTTCATTACTGATTGTGGAAAAAAAACATTGCCAATTCCTCAGATTAGAAAATAGCTATTGGCCATCCTAAAAAATGTTGGAAGCCCCAAAATGATGTCATCACCTAATTTACACAACACATTTACATTACACGTATGTAGTGGGGATTTGCTGTGGGAGAGAGGTGTCACGTTCTGCCCCTGCCTTCCTGACTGTGTCTCTCTCCTGCCCTGATTAGCCCTTGTTGTTCTCACCTGCCCCTCATTAACCTGCCCATGTGTTCCTGATTTCCCTGTGTATTTATACCTCCCTCCTTGTGCCAGTCTTTGTCAGATCATTGTTGTTTGTCGTGTTGTTCCTGCCGTATCCTGCTATTAAATCCATTTTTACTTTATCCGTGCCCGCATTCCTGCCTCCTGGTCAGCTCCACCACACTTGGTCCATCATCTCCACCATCACAACATGACAGAATTATCTGACCAAACCTGGACCTGTGGTGAGCTAACACCTGTTTGTTGGAGGATTTATTTTTTTACTTTTTCTCCTTTTAGAGGAAGGAGATTCTGACTCAAGGTGTTGGCGCATCCTACCTGTTCTCTGGGGTGGTCAAACCTTTGAGTGGGTTTCGACGCATCCAGTTTGTTCCTGTGGTGGTCAAACCCTTCTCCTCTCCTGCTTTCTGCCCCCGTCCTGTTTGATGATGGAAGCCGCGGATCCTGGAGCTTTGAGGGAGTTACACCCCCTACGCACGCCATCATTCTCCGGGGTGGTAGGGCTGGTCTCCCCGCTCTTCTCCTGCTTCCCTGCACCCAAGCCTCTGCCTGTGACCCAGCGAATCGTGCTGTGCACCTGCTCAGACTGGTTGTCGAGTACCTGCCGCCGATCCTGGTTTCCTCGCGTCGCTCCTACAGATCATCCACTTCCTGGTCTACACCTGCGGGGTCTATGCCTGCAGGTCCTTCATGCTGCAGTCTCTGCTGGGTCCCACGCCTGCTCCTGCGGTCTCTGCTGGGTCCCACGCCCGGCTGCTGCAGTGTTCCTGCCCAGTCAAGTCAAGTGGTCAAATGTTCCTGCCCAGTCAAGTGTTTCCAGTCCTCCCGAGCCACGTGTTCCAAGTCTCCTGTGTTGTGTGGCCTTGTGGGCGTCTGGTATCCGCCCCTTAAGGGGGGGGGGGGGGGGGGGGGGTACTGTCACGTTCTGCCCCTGCCTTCCTGACTGTGTCTCTCTCCTGCCCTGATTAGCCCTTATTGTTCTCACCTGCCCCTTGTTAACCTGCCCATGTGTTTCTGATTTCCCTGTGTATTTATACCACCCTCCTTGTGCCAGTCTTTGTCAGATCATTGTTGTTTGTCGTGTTGTTCCTGTCGTATCTTGCTATTAAATCCATTTTTACTTTTACATTTATCCGTGCCCGCATTCCTGCCTCCTGGTCAGCTCCACCACACTTGGTCCATCATCTCCACCATCACAACATGAAAAGAGGACTGATATTGCTGGGCAGTTGACAGAGTAAAAACACCCTAAATACATAAAGAGCAAAAACAAGCATCTGTTTGTGTTTTGTTCTTTTTTATGTCACATTTAATTTACTAATGGGGGGTTCATGCAGGGGTGTTTTTTGCAGTCTAGTCAAGGAAGGGTGAACATGCTCTTCTCTGACTGCAGCTCAGAGGTGGACCGCTGTACCATGACTGGGCCACCTGTCAGTTGTAACGGAAGGAAATGACTGTTTTCCACCTAAAAGTCATCCCCCCCTCTCCTCAGCAAGAACTAATCTGCATGAGATACTGTTCAAGGTCATCAAGGTCATGCATTTGCTTCTAAACTGCTTCCTTTCCAGCCTAAGAGAAGAAAGAAGACAAAGGACTCTTTCTTTTTATTAAATCAAAGAACTCTTTCTATTTTTAGTAAAGCTAATCAAAGTGTTAGTCAATAAGATGTTGACCAATCTGTGAAATGACAATGTTATGATTAGTAAGTTTAATGAGTAATATGACTTTAGTCTAGCTGCACTAGACATCCTGATCACACGTAATGTAAACGCATGAAACATTGCTTTTACTCATCCAATCAGAACCTTCCTTTCTGAAGCGTGGTCTCTGTGGTGTTCATAAATCTGTCCAACTTTGATTCGACCGTAAATCAAAACATCCAGATTAATAAAACCAGTCCCACGCCATCTTAAGTTCAGTTCACCGCATTCTAAGAGAAGTATCGGACCAGCCACCCGGACTTCCTTTTTAAGCAAAGAACCAACAAGCTGGATAAAATGTGTTGCATTTTACCAACCAAGCAAAGGTTCCTTTCAGAATAAAAGCTGAACTCACTGACCCACCGGGTCCATCTGACGCTGTCAACCAACTGTCGCTTTTTACCTGGAGACAATCCAAAGATTAGTCTGTTGTACTGCTGATGCTGTTTCATCTGGTCCGGTACTGAAAGGGGGGTCCGAGGACCTGGCATTTTGGATCTGTACGGAGGTCTCATCCTGAAGGGTATGTGTGGAGCGACAAAATGGCGTCTTATGTGTTTATGAAACTCTGATCATAGCTTAAGATCAAAACATCACTTCATCACCCAGACTCGCTTCTCCGGATATCAGAGTTCTGATTACATCGTCACTCACACACACACCATTCATCTCACGTCTCATTCACACCAAGATCCATCCATTCACTTACAATTTAGAGTTAGTCTTGTTTAAAATTGTTTAGAAATAAATCTTCTTAATTGCTTAAAAGTGACTCTCTCTTCTCTTGTCTCTCAGTTAATACAAAGTGTTACATAACCTCTTCAATAAAAAGTTACAATAATCTGGTTAAAAGTACCCAAAGATCCATAAGATTGATTTCATATTCACTATGAAATATCATGTCTTATGGTTCATTAAATAGATGCAAATTAAACCCTTTACACAGTGCTAATAACATTTTTACGAAATTAGTATAACAATTTGTGACAACATTTTTTAAAATTGTCATTGCAAGTATCAAAAACTTGCTGCAGTGCAGTTTCTGAGTCAGAAACAATGTGTAAGACGTTGCCAAATGTCATCTTTTGAATCCTGTCTGGATTATACATAGTGCTTTACAAGCAGAAACTGGAAATCAAACTTAAAGGAGTCATATTATGATTATTATAATGGGTCCATGGTCTATTATAATATGTCTATGGTCTATATAGTTTTATGGCATTTTTTGCACAAAATCCCTCAAAGATGAATCTATTCCTGACATTTTCAGTAGCTTCCAGATGAGCCATTTCAGTACTTTATGAAAACAAACTGAAAAAATAGCAGCAGTAGTGACTCTACCAGAGTCCTCCATGGCAAACAGGTCCTAGGTGAGGGATCAGACAAAGAGCAGCCCAAAGACTTCTTATGATAAATAATACGCATAAATGGAAACCGTGTTTCCTCGCCTGGACGCGGGTCACCGGGGCCCCCCTCTGGAGCCAGGCCTGGAGGTGGGGCACGTTGGTGAGTGCCTGGTGAGTGCTTTCACCCATAAAGCCCGGCCGGGCATAGCCCGAAGTGGAAACGTAGGTCTCCCTTCCCATGGGCTCACCACTCGTGGGAAGGGCCAAAGGGATCGGGTGCAGTGTGTGATGGGTGGTAGTCGAGGGTGGGGACCTTGGCCGTCTGATCCTCGGCTACAGAAGCTGGCTACAGTACGTGGAATGTCACCTCTCTGGTGGGGAAGGAGCCTTAGTCGGTGTGTGAGGTTGAGAGGTTCCGACTAGACATAGTCGGACTCACCTCAACGCATGGCTCTGGCTCCGGAACCAGTTTCCTTGAGAGGGGTTGGACTTTCTACCACTCTGGAGTTGCTCACCCTGAGAGGCGCTGAGTAGGGGTGAGCATACTAGTTGCCCCTCATCTTGGTGCCTGTTACGTTGGGGTTTACCCCAGTGAATGAGAGGGTAGCCTCCCTCCGCCTACGTGTGGGGGGTCGGGCCCTGACTGTTGTCTGTGCTTATGCACCAAGCTACAGTTCAGACTACCCACCCTTTTTGGAGATCTTGGGGGGGGGGGGAGCTGAGGAGCACTCCTTCCGGTGACTCATTCAATCGGCTGGGGGACTTTAACGCTCACATGGGCAATGACAGTGAGACCTGGAGAGGTGTGGTGGGGAGGAACGGCCCTCCTGGTCTGAATTCAAGTGGCGTTTTGTTACTGGACTTCTGTGCTAGTCATGGATTGTCCATAATGAACATCATGTTCAGACATAAAGGTGTCCATATGTGCTCTTGGCACCAGGATACCTTAGGCCACAGCTTGATGATCAATTTTGTTGTTGTTTCATCTGATCTACGGCCGCATGTCTTGGACATTCAGGTGAATAGAGGGGCAGAGCTGTCAACTGACCACTATCTTGTGGTGAGTTGGCTCCGATGGTGGAGTAGGATGCTGGTCAAACCTGGCAGGCCCAAATCAGGCGCGGGACATTGAGTCCGAATGGGCCTTGTTCTGTGCCTCAATTGTTGAGGTGGCCAACCTGCGCTGTGGCAGTTGTGTTGCATGGACATCAGGGGCATTTCCACTGGACTGACAGACTAGGGTGGTGGTTCCCCTATTTTAAAAGGGGAACCGCAGGGTGTGTTCCAACTACAGAAGGATCACACTCCTGAGCCTCCCAGGTAAGGTCTATTCAGGGGTTCTGGAGAGGAGGGTCCATCAGATTGTCAAATCTCAGATTCAGGAGGAGCAATGTGGTTTTCGTCCTGGCCTTGGAACACTGGACCAGCTCTATACCCTTGGGGGGTCCTGGAGGGTGAGTGGGAGCTTGCCCAACCAATCTACATGTCTTTTGTGAATTTGTAGAAGGCGTTTGACTGCGTCCCTCGGGGGGCTCTGTGGGGGGTACCGCGGGAGTATGGGGTACCAGGCCCTCTGATACGGGCTGTAAGGCCCCTGTATGAGCTAACAGCCAGTGTAAGTCTTGCTCATTCCCAGTGAGAGTTGGACTCAGTCATGGCTGCCCTTTGTCACCAAAGCTGTTCATAACATTATAGACAGGATTTCTAGGTGCAGTAAATGTTAGGTAATTTTATCAATCCACGGTTACCTTAGGGAAAGTTTAGTGCACAGGGGGTTATTATAGTAATAACCAATCAACACCAATACCAATTATAAACAATCAATTTAGACTTTGCAAAGTGGAGAGGAAAATCAGTACACACCAAGAATGAATTCAGATCGCTCTCGTCAGACAAACGTCCTCCGACAGTATTTATTGAAGCACACACAAAGTTGAACAAAACACACACATATCACATTATTACGTAGACCATCAGGCGGGAAGCTGCTCGGCTCCAGGTGCACTCTGAATCAACAAAGCAGTTTCTAGACCTTTCTCATGGGAGTTTTACTGATAAAACAGACCCGCTTGGGTCTGACTGGAACAGCTCGAAGGTCACGTCCTCCCTGTGGAGGCTACAGGATGAACCCTGCATTTATTTATTCTTAAGGAGCAACAGATGTTTTTAGCAGTCAAGAAATTAAGCTATAATACCAATTTTTTACCCAACAGTAAAGGTTTTGAGGGTATCTGTTTTGGTGGCCTGAGGATTGGGTCTCTGCTTTTTGCAGATGATGTGTTCCTGTTGGCTTCATGAGAACATGATCTTTCGCTTTCTCTGGAGTGGTTTGCAGCTGGGATGAGAATCAGCTCCTCTAAATCTGAGACCATGGTCTTGATTCGGAAAAGGGTAGAATGTCTTCTCCGGGTCAGGGATGAGGCCCTGCCCCAAGTGGAGGAGTTTAACTATCTTGGTGTTTTTTTCATGAGTGAGGGAAAGCTGGAGTGCGGGATCAATCGGCGAACTAGTGCTGCAACTGCAGTGATGCGGGCGTTGTACCGGTCTGTCGTGGTGAAGAGAGAGCTGAGTCAGAAGGCGAAAATCTTGATTTACCAGTCGATATACATTTCTACCCTCACCTATGGTCACAAGCTTTGGGTAGTGATCGAAACAATGAGATCTGGATACAAGCGGCCAAAATGAGTTTTCTCCGCAGAGTGGCTGGGCTCTCCCTTAGAGATAGGGTAAGAAGCTCGGTCATCCGGGAGGGACTCAGAGTAGATCCACTGCTCCTCCAGATCAAGAGGAGTCGGTTGAGGTGGCTCGAGCATCTGGTCAGCAAGCCTCCCTTCTCCCGCTTGGATAGGCATGCCCAACCGGGAGAAGGCCTAAAGGAAGACCCAGGACATGCTGGAGGGACTATGTCTCTCATCTGGCCAGGGAACGCATTGGGATTCCCCCAGAAGAGCTTGCCCAAGAGGCTGGGGAGAGGGAAGTCTGGGCCTCTCGACTTAGGCTGCTGCCCCGTGACCTGACTCCAGATAAGCGGAAGAAAATTGAAGGATGGATGGATACTATTGTAATTGTTTATTACATGACAGTAATCTGTATATTATTGTGATGTTAGCACACAAGTTTAAGCAAGCTAGCTAGCTAGCTAGCATCGTTCACTCACCTAGACACCTGTTGGCTCCACAGAATCTCCTGACACCACAGCTAAATCTCTCTCTTTCTGTCGAAGTTTCTCCCTCTGGCTTGTCTCTGCTCTCTGGGGCGTGCAGCAGGCTCATAACTGTATGGTTGTGGTCTATCATAAGTATAATTACAAACATTTAAAGTTGTCAGAGTTGGCTTTAACCCTCTGATGCATGAATTATGAAATCTTCAACCATGATTTTTTAAACAATTTTTTTCATTCATCTTTAGGTGTGAATGAAACAAATTTCAACAAATTTTTTTGTAACATTTTTTAAATTTACAAATAGTTTATTACATGTCCAACTCAGTGGACAGCGTGCATTCTGAACATGAAATATGGTGGCTTGACTTGCTGAAGCCCAAATGGAGGGGCTCACATGCAATAAAGTCTTCAACAGCTGTGCTTAATAGCAAAAATAAATAAAAAACAATTTTGAGTACCTGTCCACTGTAGTGACCATTATGCATCAAAGGGTTAAAATTCATGTTTTTCTCTGGACCAAACTAACAGGACTCCATCTGCCTGTGTCATGTCTGGTTTGGTAGAAAAAA
>SSNQ01034193.1:46132-56523 GCA_006942095.1 Nothobranchius kuhntae | reverse complement strand
CAAGCTTTGGGTAGTGATCGAAACAATGAGATCTGGATACAAGCGGCCAAAATGAGTTTTCTCCGCAGAGTGGCTGGGCTCTCCCTTAGAGATAGGGTAAGAAGCTCGGTCATCCGGGAGGGACTCAGAGTAGATAAAATTGAAGGATGGATGGATACTATTGTAATTGTTTGGTACATGACAGTAATCTGTATATTATTGTGATGTTAGCACACAAGTTTAAGCAAGCTAGCTGGCTAGCTAGCATCGTTCACTCACCTAGACACCTGTTGGCTCCACAGAATCTCCTGACACCACAGTTAAATCTCTCTCCTTCTGTCTAAGTTTCTCCCTCTGGCTTGTCTCTGCTCTCTGGGGCGTGCAGCAGGCTTATAACTGTACGGTTGTGGTCTATCATAAGTATAATTGCAAACATTTAAAGTTGTCAGAGTTGGCTTTAAAATTCATGTTTTTCTCTGGACCAAACTAACAGGACTCCATCTGCCTGTGTCATGTCTGGTTTGGTAGAAAAAAATATTTTTCTCACAGAAATGACTCCCAAAGCCTAAATAATTTATAAATGTGTACATTTTTATTTAGAATGAGTTCCTATTATATTTATCTAAATATTTGGTCAAAGGGGGCTCTATCCTGCAATATGCACTTTAAAGCAGAGATGCTCTAGTGTGAATTGGGGAGGCATTCCCAGGACTGCCAAGAAACACAATTCCTCCAGAGTATTCTCCTTCTGCCTCTCTGTAAACAAAAATCTTAAATCCTCAATAATTTTGGTGGGTGGTGACTTTATGCGGATTTTCCCAATCGCAACGTCACAATCAGAGACTTTTTGAAGAATAGAATAGAATAGAATAGAATAGGGTCGCTCTTACTGCAGTTGGCTTTGCACTATGACCCTGGTGTGTAAATCCCGCGGCATCAGATGGGGGTTTGTTGCCTGGTGAACACCCTGAAGGGTTTATGGATCAGCTTGGATGTTGGTCACAGCAGCAGATGGGCTGCAGCAGTAATGGTGGTGAACTAGGTTGGCCTGGCAGTTCTGAGGGGCCGGAGGGTCCCGAGGATCAAACTGGTGTCCATGTTTGAACCGGGCCAGATGATGGCACTGGGACTCAGGTTTATGCTAGAACTGACTACTTACCCCGTCTGTAACAGCATTGTTATTTAATGTGTCTCGACCCCCCACAACCCCAGCAGCAGATCACTTTCCTGTCATAACTGCTAGATGAGTCCTCTCCATCCTCGTTATGCTCACTACCCCGTGTTTGGAGCAGCTGTTGATTTAAAGTATAGTCATCGATGACGATTTGGTTCATGTGGAAAAAGTCATGTCTGGGCGAGGTTTCTTTAAATTACAAGGCAATGAAGTGTGTTTTAGGAGTAAGATCAAATGTAGCAAACATCTGGGCTTGTCTTTCCGGTATTTTTATTTTTGTTTTCTGTCTTCTCTGTCCCTGAGCTCCCTCAGTTTTGCATTGTTAAGCTATTTGTCCAATGCTTTGAGCTCCTTGTCATCCTCCCTTTCTTTTTTATCCACCTGGTGTCTATGTGGTGAGCCAAAATTTCCATCCATTGATCAATGGGAAGCATCTTCCTATTTATCAAGTTTAACATCTGATCTTTCCCTTCATCCACTTGGCCCTGTATCATAGCCTGTTGGAATAACCTCTGCAACCCTTTAGTTAATGGGCTTCTCCCTGTTTTCTCTTCCCACATCTTAGCATCCTATACTTCTCTCCTTAGTCTCTTGGCTGGCTGGTCACGTCATTTAATAGAGCTGAGTCAGTATCCACTAAAAAAGCTTCCCTTAGGCATCTCCAAAATTGTTGTGTCACGCCTTTAAAAAGGTGTGGATGGGTCTAGGTCAGTTGTGCCAGCATCAACCTCTACCTCCAAGAGTTGCCCTCTTTTCACGTGTGCATATAAACAACTGCAAACATCCCTAATGGCTAGGTCCCTTCCTGCAAGGAATTTCAAAAAAGTATTGATCCAAATGTGAGCACCAATCTTTGCATCCGGAAGATGTGACTTCAGAATGGCACTGTCTGAATAATCTAAGGGGCTGTGCGTAGTAGTTTTGGCATGACCACCATCATCTCCAACAACCGCCAGAGGAATCTGGTAGTTATGTTCTCTGTTTAACTTGGCTGGGGTGGTGTAGCCTTGTGTTGCTGCAGCAGGTGGCCTAGTGCATGCAGGCACCCTGGGAGCCTTATGCACTGGGGTTGTGAAAACCGGGGCCAAAGCTGGGGTGACTGAATGGTTTGGTGCTGTAGGTGTGCTGACTTTAGCCGGATGCAAAGGGTAATCAGTTGTATCTAGTGATGAGTCCAACTCATCTGATTGAAGTGATTCTTTAATAAGATTTTTTACAATTTTTTCTTATTTTCATCCATCTCATTCCTCACACCTGCTAGGTATTTGTTGAGGGGAGACTGCAGGTGTGGCATCACGCACACTAGTGGATGCCGCTTGTTTAGGTGGTGTAGATTGTGCCCCCATCATTGCTGCAACCATTTTTTAGGATGTCTCTTGATGATTTTTTAGCAGCTCCTGTAGCAGGTGAACCATCAATTTTTGGCTATCTTCATCTTTTGCAGCTTTATATTTCTCTATTGCTGTTGGCTGGACATCCACTGTGGCCAGTGGAATCTGATGAGTCCTCCGATGTTTCAAAGAGTAGTTTAACCCTCCCACTGTCTTTATGGGTGACCCCGCGAGGAAAGTTGACCATTGAGCAGTGTAGGGTTAAATGTTGTTGCTTTTAAGCTTAATATATTACTTTTACTTATGACCAATAAGCTGTGATATTCTATATAAATATAGAATACCAACCTGCTTGGTCTTTGACTGTTTAATCAGAAGATTCTGGGATTCTTTGCTTTTTCAGTGATCAAACACACTGCGTATCAATTCAGACAGTCAGGTTTATAAAAGGTAAGAATTTATTTCCTAAACAATTAAAAACATGACAAGTTAACCAAGACTACTGTAATGGATGAATCTAAGTGGATGGGATGTGATGTATGGTGATTGAATGGTGTGTGTTTATCAGAACCTTGTACCTAGAAGAACTGAGTTCTGGGTGTGAAAAGAAATTGGTTTGCATTAAATTATGAAGTTGTTTTTTATCAAAACGGCATCAGATGCAATCATGTGTGTCTATGTCACCCTTTCTTTGGAGACCCTCTTCGCGGATCCCGAGGTCAGGGTGGTCGGATGACCTCTTGGCACCGAGGTTCAGTAGATTAACCGCAGCACCGACGCTCCAGTCCAGAGATGTCGCCAGGCACACAGATTGGAACTGGTTTGCGTCTAGAGCAGCTGTTTCTGAATAGCTGAAGGAACCGTTTTGCTGTGTCAGCTGTAGACAGCTTTTAGCTTGTTGAAAGCTTGTCAAGAGATGCGGTGGTCATAGTTTCCTCTGGTGGCCAGTCCAGAGTTCTGCTCAAACTAACAGAATGCTGAATCACTCCGCAAGTTACCCTGTTTTAATATTCTCATATTATGATTTACTTGGCCAATCGGGACATGCCATGTTAAGAGGTGTTAACAAACCTCAGAACATCACACCTTCTTTCAGATACAGGATTTGTAGGTAAGGACATCTCTATGTGCAGAAATCACTTTAACTTTATTTTATGGACATTGTGTAAGAGTGTAGATAATGATTCACTTGTTAAACCAAACATTACTGATCAGAACATGAAAATGTTTCATTGTAATAGTAAAATTCATTTCAACCTTATTAACTTAGGTGCATATTAATCAAAACATTTCATTTAACCATAATGTGCATTTCATTTCATGATTAATTAACTCATATGAGCTGAAAATGTTCACTTTATTTAGAGGCATGAGGAAGCCTGTAGAAGCGATAAGGGAAGTTTAGGCCTTGAAGCGGGAACAGTTTGTTGACAATATGTTATCATGTGTTCAGAGCTGCAGAATCTTCTGGGCTTTGTCATGGATCCTGGGCTCCCGCACCCTGAATGGCCCTATTCTGCTCCCTTCTCCTGTTCAGAACCTTGGACAGGTCCTCCGTCAGGCTGGCTTCCACCTCGGCCCGCCTTCAGCACCCCAGCTGAAAGCCATCAGCTGATGAGAACTGATGGCTTAAGACACTGCAGCTCTCAGTTCTCTGAGAGAGAACCACAGCCTAACACCCTGTTCTTCTCTCCACGGTCCTTGGATCATTTGTAGCAAACGGTTTTCGATTCGGATAAGAACTTTGATACTTCTGGTGACTAAGATAGATAGTTATTTTGGTAAATCCCTTGGTTGTTAATGGCTGTTTTTTGTTTATTGATCCATTAGTCTGCTCTTTAGCTTAAATTTCAGTTCCCTTTTCAGCTTTAGAGCTCACTTTATGTTAAGTATTTCAAATAGATATAGCTGTCGAGATTTGTTATTTTCTAGTTATTTAGCTCCGGCAATTTAGTTTATATTCTCGTGTTTTGTTCCCTGAGGCCTTTTGCCTCAGGTGTTTTGATTTCTACCCATCGCCTTCGTTTAGTTATATAGAGTGCATTTTTCGTTTAGTCATTATTCCAGCCAAGGACTGAGTATTTGTGTTCTCTCTCTGTTAATAAAATACATTTTATTTACCCCCCACCCCCTTTCTCCGCACCAGTTATTATGTTACCCCTCCACCACAACTGACTAACATCTAAGGGTTTGTAACAGCTTGTTGGAAGATAGAATGTAAAATCCACCATAGAGAATGGAATTTATGTCTGCAGATGACCGGTGGCATGCAGGTCAATATGTAGCTGAAAACTGACCATTTCTGGACATTACAGCAGGACTGATGGTTTATCCCTTGAGGTCCACGTGGCGGGGGTGAAGTGTTGCTCACTCACCCCTGCCACATGGACCCAAGGGATAAACCATCAACCCTGCTCAATGGTCAACTTTCCTCGGAGGGTCACACCCATTAGGACAGTGTTAGGGTTAAACATCTTGAGGCTGTGTGTTATGGACTGGAACTTTGCTGTGTGAGTCAGGATGAAGGTTAGGGCTCTGCTGCTTTCCCTGACTGTGTGAGAGATATCGTTCCTAGTCCCCACCTTGCTGATTACAGGTGATCTGCTCGGTAACTCTCCTTTCCAGCAATTGCATCCTGTCATCCAGGGTAACTAGAAAGTTGTCCAACTTCTGAGAAATCTGAACCATCAGAGGGTGTTTCTCATTTGTGACCTGTTTGTCCTGAAATTCAGCACAGGGGACAGGGCCCTAACCTGTGAATTGTTGGGTGTTGGGTTTGCATTGATCATGCAGCAGGGTGGTTGGTAGATCTGATTTACCAGTATCATCTTTTGGCAGCTCCGTCTTCTCTCTTAGCGGGAGATGAGAGCCAAGTTGGTCTGTGCTCACTGTCACTTTCCATTTTTCTTTTTCAGGAAGTTTTGTTCCTGCTTATTTGGTGATGTATAGGCATTCAAGTTTCTGTTTAGCTTCAAGGACAAAAGCTTTTAAGAGCTTCTCTGAAGCTCTTCACGGATGCTTAATAATTTTCCCATTTCCTAGATAAGGACTCTCCACAGGAAAAATGTTGTCAAAAACCAAAGTGAATGAAGGTGATTTGAAAAAAGCAGAGAGCAGGAAAAGTTAAATCAAAGCAAATGGCAGTCCAATGAAAACCCTTACTACATCTGCATTAAAATAAAGGTTGAATCACAGCAGACTGAACAATCCTACAAAACTTAAAGGCAAAATGATCAATTCTCAAAAATCGCACACAGGTCCAATGATCTTAAAACTGTAATCCGCCTGGCAAGTAACCTGAGGCAACTCTGATAGAAGAGTGGTAGAAGAGACAATCTGCTTATCAGGTGCAGGGATGACAGTGAGTAAACCTCTGGGACTCAGTTCAGCTGCATGACACAGTGATAACATTTTGGCAAAATGTAGAAAAGGGATTTTCAGAATCAGTCTGAAGCAATTAGAATGAGAGAAAACATTGTTGGTTTACCAAGCTCAAACAGCTAAAAGTTGCTAACATAACCCAGGTTAGACAAACCGGTGTGCCACCTTCAACTTCAGAGGGCAGTGTTGCTCTGTTTTCTGAAAACCAACACCTGCACTCGCTTAGTGACGCGTCAGCAACTGTCCCTGTTGGACAAAAATGGCGTAGAGACAACATTGCTGTGCAAGCTCAGTCAAAGGCATTTGATCTCTCATGCACAACAACACTCTTCGCTTTGGCAAAGCTTGTAGATATAGGTCAAAATAACACCCAAACGTATTAAAACATTTATTTTAAGAAGCACAGACACATTAAACACACACATAGCAGTTCTCACAGAATTAAAACACCCTTGTGTGTCACTTGCAGCTTGGGATAAACAATTCACCCACACCATGCAGGAACAACCTTGACCCAAATCTTTCAGCGCTTCACAGAGGGAGTCTCACCTGCCAGCAATGGGAAAACGTTCACACTGTTTTAAAACGTGGCAAAACAGAGGAAAACATTGTAGCTTCTCGTCTTTAAACACATTTTTATAACCATCACACCACACATCTATCCCTCTACTCCCAGTAATCAAGAAAGTGTACCAGGATTAAACTCACAAAACTCGCTTTTGAGAGATGCACCTTCAATCGAAAACCTCCACATCTGAAATTGGGTTTCGGCACCATTTGTTATTGTTACAGTCTGTAGAAAGCTCCTTTCCTGCCTTGATCTTCTCCAGCTAGCGGACCTTAATTTCCTGGTTCTTTAGTTCCAGGGGAGGTGGAAGGAAGTCACACTCAGTTGATACACTTCCAAAAATGACCATTATTCAGTAGGTTGGTCTTAAATTGGTTTATATAGAAAAGCATAGAAAATGGTACAAACAGGACAATGTGACCCCCTGAAGTCACCCCTCGTGGTCATCAGCCAAAAGGACCTCGAACGCTCATTTGTTTGGCCCTCCCCATTTGGTGACATGGTACATTTCTATTGGATCAGTACATTGAAATTTGTCAAGATCTGTGTGTGTCTTGAATCTTATCTTAGATGAACAAGATGTGTAAACCCTGGGTGTTGCTGCATCTAGTCTGACTGGGTAAGAACGAACACTCCAGCCTACATTATGTACAGATAAATAATGGAGACATGATCTAAGTCAGTGGTTCCCAAACTTATTTAGCCGCGCACCCCCTTCTATGTCCCGACCATGTCGACGCCCCCCCCCCCCACCCACCCCACACACCCCCACCCCCCCACATCGGGGCATGGCTGTATATATATCAGATGTCAAGCTAAACAGACAGGGTTAAAAAAATTCCCCATCACTTTCATTTTTAAATAGTACTTAATAAGCATTCGATACCATTACAATTTCCTTTGATTTCATTTTAAATAAATATTTAGAGTGCCCAGGTAGCACATAAACAATGCAATTTAACGGTTTTCTTAAAGTAGGAACGTTTAACCTGTGCGGCCAGAGCGCTCTCCTTCCTTCTACTCTGCGTAAACCTGAGCTGATCACCTACTTGTGACTTGTGCGTAATCAAATGTCAATAGGGGACAAGATATAGCCATGATGTTCACTTTTACCTCAGACCAACTTATTGCTGTTTTATGGTGTGGCTGAATCTGCGATCCACTGCCACGCTGACTGGAATAACAAATGCTGCAGTAACAGGACTTGTGGTCAGGTTGATGAGGAGTCACTGGCTGGAGCGGACCGACTCATCCCTGAAGCTAATATCTTAATTTGACCTTGAATGAAAAATAACCTCTTAAAAGTTTTTATCACGGTGGAGACAGCGTTCATTTCTGCCTTCAGTCTGACGGCGCGCTGGAGTTAAAGCAGCGTGCGTGCTTATTGAATCTGTGTGTGTGCCGCGCACGCCGCGGCACAGCCGCTCGAATCACCGCGTCTCGTTATTGGCGCTATTTAAACTTCTGCCCAGCCCAGATGTGCTCACTTGTGCACCTGTGTTCCGCTGGAACGCGTCTGACCTCTGACAGACGCACTCTGAACTTCAGATCTTCAGCGCGCTGTCAATAGCCTGAATGGGAATCATTTCTTGTTATTTTGTTACATCCACAATGTTCTGTGTGTGAGGTTTACAATGTCAGAACACCTGCATGAGACAGGTGTTAATTACAATCTGCCAGAATGACTCGCCACCTTCAGATTCCTCCAACATCGTTAAAAATGATCAAATACGGAACATATCGGCGTGCGCAGGCCAGAGTGCTGAAGCTCGGCGCATTGTGCTATGGCACATGTGGAGGACACGCGCGCAAAAATATACTTGTTTTCAATTACATTTATTGGGCCCACTTACTTTTTCTTTGGCCCACCCACAAATGAGTTTCTACAATAATGGTGACATTTGACAGACTTCTCTGAGCTCCGCAGCCATTACACTTTTCACCTTGCGCACCCCCTAGCGGCAGCTCGCGCACCACACTTTGGGAATCCCTGATCTAAGTCATGTCCCAGACTAAATAAAGAAAGAAAGAAACAGGGAAATGAATAATCCTTTATTAATCCTACTGTAGGGAGATTCACTCGTTACAGCAGCACATAAACTTAGAAAGTTGGAGGAAGAAAAAATAATTACAACCAGTGCTTTACCCTCCTGCATTGTTATTGGGGTCAGATGGGCCCCAGGTGCTTTTTTTATTTTTTTTTTTAGGAGTTCACCACTTCACCCTTGCCAAGGGATAAACTATCAATCACATTTAACCACCCCTTGTCCTGGAGGGGTCACCAGATAGGACAGCGGAAGGGTTAAGCAGGCTGGTACGCAGTACCGGCACTTCTTATTTTAAATTCTCAATGTACCAGAACTTTTTCCCAGTGTATGAAGAGTGCCGGTAGTTTTTCTAGTCATGTGTATTAGTTGAAATTTCCAAAATTTCTGAATAAACATGTGCCCTTCTCCAAGTAAATAGCAGCCATCCACAGTCCCCCCAGCTCGCTGTCTCGCCATTGCTAAACACGCTCAAAGAGGGGCGTCATTTTGTACATTAGGAAGCTTTAGCCATGCAGCTACATCAGTCACACGCACACAAACTCCACACAGGCAGATCATCTCCAAACACTTTATTCAGTCTCTCAGATGCTCCTTGATCCACAGATCCAGCTTAATTCATGTAGATAAACTCTGCTACCTGTATATGTAAGAGGAGGAGGACGTCTGATTATTGATGCTGTTGGTGGCTCGTCCATAGGGGGCGCTATGGCGCTGCCCCACCAGTCTCACAGGAAGAAGAACATAGGAATCACAACATATATACATAAAATATGAAAATTAAACGATCTTTACATCATACAGTTAAAAAAGTGCCGTGTATAATCTGCATTTAAGTGCAAATTTTATTTACACTTTTAACATGACCAAATTGTCTTGTGACATAATTCTTGTTACTTTTGGGCAGAGAAATCTCTAAAATAGACCTACGCTAACTGGTGCATGCGCGCTGCCCCCCCCCCCATACAAAGAATAGGAGAGCCCAGAGGAGTGGACTCAAGTTACATGACTTGGACTCGAGTCAGACTTGAGTCATTATTTTAATGACTTCTGACTTGACTTGATAAAATCTATATAGACTTACGACTTGACTCGGACTTGAAAGCCAATGACTTGCAACTTGAATCGACTTGCATCTGTTGACTTGATGATGACTTGAGCATATTTGATATTTTAGCATAAAAGTGGCACGACATGGACAAAAATCATAAATCATTCTTCGTTCTGGGTTTGATTTACTGCTAACTGCAGCAGCACTGTTTATAATCAGCTCAGTTGCTCTTTCTGCTTGTTTGAGCAAACAAATGAAGCTTTAAGAAGCTTTATCTCTGGAATTTATTTATTATCGTCAGTCAATTAAAGTTGGACAGATGACTTGATTCTGACACATATTTTTTAAAGATTTATTTATTTATTTTAAATAAACCATCATTTTTATGCATCTATCCATAAACAATCATTTTGTGAGGAATATTGAAGTAGGAATAGTATTAATATTATTGGTGTATATATAAATAATCTGTAGTAAAACATCAATACATATAGGCCTAAGTCTGTCTAGTGAGTGAGTGAGTGAGTGAGTGAGTGAGATGATTTAATATATTATTATAATCATATCATTATGTTGTTGTAGTCATAGTTAAATTAGTTTCATTGTGTTGTTTCTCATTTAGAGCAAAATACATCTTAATTGAGTGAAGGATTTCTGGTCACAGCAGGTCATAACCATCGACATATATACTGGACAATTCATTTCCATAGGCTTCAATAACACATTTGTGAGGGGAAATGGGAGGTGGCCACCACCGCCATTTTGACTGTGTCACAGGTTCCGTCATGCCCAGACAACTCCACAAAAGGGAAGAGGTGGAGCTGAGGGTGGGGCTGTAAGGCTGGGATCAACTGACGACACC